>JALQBC010000036.1:0-449945 GCA_023375675.1 Cytospora piceicola | reverse complement strand
TCTGCAGGTTGACCTGTAAAGTACCCTCACATAGAAGTTGCGAGAAGCAGTACAATACAGGACCCCTTGTCAGTACGGTCTCGAACTAACATTTATTACCCCGGCGACCTGTACTTATACAGCCGATACTGGGATATAATGGGTCGTCCAACCTGCGCGGCGTGGGCCTCACCAAGGTCTTTGTCTTGAAGCTGGGGGCGGCCGGGGTTCATGTTTCGAACCGTCCTCGGATTAACGCCGCCTCGTCGCATTCCATCGCATTCGTGGTGGCAAGCGGGTGATACAAGTGTTCCTCAAAACCCCAGTAGATGGCAGACTGACTGAAGATGACCACACGGCATGAAACCACAGTAATCTCAACGAGATCTGGAACAAGGTGCGAATATCGAGTACAAGGTGTAATGGCTTCGTATTTTTTTATATGCAGTATTCTGAATACTGACCGATGGTAAGGATTGGTCTGTCACTAGGACTTAAGATCGATCAGATCGAATTTACGACGGCCAATAGCCACGATTTGGAGTTGCTGTTTCAAAGGTGAAGTGCCTCTTGGAGATGTCCATTTGCTTCTTCTCTTGGTTCAGCGCCTCAAAAAAGTAAACCCGTTCCCAGGCGACAACAAGATACTGCTCGCCTGCCACAGGCATCACAAAACAAGCAAAACTTGTTTGTAAAGATGTTGACCACGTATATGGACCTCGACCTCCACTTTGCCCGAAGGCAAGAGGCCGCGGTGAGTAATGGGTCCCGCCAATTCGATCTTCCTGGCACTAAAATTGAAAAAAACCATGGAGCAAATGGTAAGCTTCAGAGTGTGGCCAGGGTGTCTTCGCATTTGTCGTCGTTTGCATGTTATGCACGTGTGCAATTGATTCGTGATGGACGATCACCAGGGAACTGGAGACCTTCACGATACCGGAAAAGGGCTCTCGGCAAGCTTCAATAAAGATTTGTTGGTGTATCATTGCCGCTCTTTTTCCGAACGGCCATACCTAAGCTTTTTAAAAAGCAAGCCCTGAACTCCTTGACATGCCGAGAATCCCAAACCACATTTCCTCATGATCGAACATTTATTCCTCAGGAACTGTAGCGACTTGTCAGCATCATCAGGCCAGAAGCATCGTCCTGCGCTGGAGGCGCAGGTGTGGGATTGTGACTCACTGTCAATCTCGCCAGCACCAATGGCGTCGGAGACGGCCTTGGGGCTCTTGCCATCGACCTGGCAGCCGACGGAGTAAGCGGTACCGAGGATCTCCTTCACGACTCCCTCCAGAGACTTGGAGAAAGACTTGAAGCGCATGGTGCGGGCAATGTCAATGATCTCATCAAGGGACACGCTCTTGTTGTGCTTGATGTTCTTCTCCTTCTTGCGGTCGCGAGGAGGCTCCTTCAGCGCACGGATAACGAGGGAAGAAGCACTGGGCACAACGGAGACGGCGGCTTGACGGTTCTGGATGGTGAGCTTGACCGTGACACGGAGGCCCTTCTGTTCGTTCGCAAAGACAATTGGTAAGTTTCAATTCGACATTGTTCGAGATTGGGGTGGGGGTGATTGCGTACCCAGTCGCCAGTGGCCTTGGCGATATCTTCACCAACTTTCTTGGGGGAGAGACCCAGAGGACCAATCTTGGGGGCAAGAGCGGACGAGGCACCAACCTCACCTCCGGTGGCACGGAGGTGGCTATTCCATCATATCAGCATCGTTCGTTCAGATTATCTCACGCTCGACATCGTAGCAGGGGAACCGCAATCTTGCTATCGTCGGCGAGGGGGTAAAATGGTTCCCGTACATGACTTTCACCTCATTGGGGTCGAACTTGGGAGCTGTTTGAATGGCGCATCATCAGTATTTGAACTTCTATCTCGACGAGTGGACATGGGATGGGTATACTCACGCATGTTGACGGCTGGTGAGGATTGGAATGTGGTGGTTGGGTTCTTCGTAAGTTGTCGACAAAGTCCGAGGCTCAAGTAGAAGTTTTGCTAAGTTGGTCTGGGGAAAATTTGCCAAAATGCCCTGGTGGGCGGTGGGCAGAAAATGTCACGTGGAATCCACACTGACCAGACGCGCTAAAACTACGGTTAAACTCACTACCCATAGAGGTTAGGTACCTAGGTAGGTACCTAAGGTACTCTAGCATACCTAAGTACCTAAGTACCTAAGTGCCTGGGGACGGTTGATTCGCAAGTTTCCAATGGTTGCGGCCTTGCCAACTGGCTAGAGGCTCAGAAAGCTGCTCTATGGGTAGGCCGACAAGCCCTCATCTCATCAATCACGACCTCGCTACCCAAGATTGGAGTTGCATGTACCCAAGTAATTGAAGAAATTATATGTATTGAGCACTACTCCTGTTGTGGCTTTTCGTTTTCCGCACCAGAGAGTCTGACGAAGATGACTAATCCCTACAACACACTCCGTTCGCTGTATAGCCCGCTCGTATAGCCCGAGCCCAGAAATGCTGCATCCCCCCCCCGCTCCCTTCTATCCGACCGGTGTGGACTCTTTAAACTTAAATCGAAACAAGCCTTGGTGGCCTCATCCTGAACATCTCCCATCCCCAAGGTTCTGTGGACACACCCTCGTGTGGTCTCTCATCCTAATTCGTTCCACTGACCGCGAGCCTGGGAGACATTGTTAGCAAATAAGCACATCAATTTCGAGTAGGGAGTTTAGACCTACTTCATCAAATGATCCATGAAAGTCTGGAGCGAGACATCATCGGTGAAAATGGTCTGAGCAGTCTGGGCTCCAACACCGCCATACGCTCCCGTGGTGTGCGTAGTCGACGGGTTGAGCTTCGAAAGCAGGAAACGTGCCTGAGAGCCACCCGCATCGCAAACAATGAATCTGGGCAATGGGAAGCGATCCGTAATGAGATCCTAATAGTTGTTAGTATCATAGTCAACCGTTCGCAGCGCGCTCGTTTTGACTTACTCTGGCGTCCTCCTTTGGCTTCTCCAACAGAGCCGCAAAGTTCTCGTACCCCTCCTGCTCCTGGTATCCGGCTTTCCTCCACTCTGCAATCGTCTCTCCGTGGAAGATGAGAATGTGGAAGAAAGTATCGAGGAGCAGAATGTGCTGTGGTTGGATGGAAGTGGAATCCAACAGTACGGGCATGCCCTCCTCCTGGTCGAATGTGTAGGAATCAAGCGTGGGCTGGATCATGACGAGGGAGTTGCTAACATCCTCATGGTTGAGCACATGCCGGTAGAATGCAGTCTCATCGGGAGAGTTGTTGAAGACCTGCAGGAACTGACTCCTCCGTAGATGGAACATGAACTGGGGATAAAGGGTGAAGTTCTTCTCGAGACGGAATGAGGATGGGTCGTCTTTCCTGTAGTCCGCAAATCTCGAGCACAGCCGGATAAGCATACGGTCGACCCAGCGCAGAACGTCAGGACCATCATCAACCTCGGCCTTGAAGACCGCAATCCTGGACATAAGAACAGCAGCAGCCTCCTGGTCGAAGGACTGAGCGATTGCGGGGTCACCAGCAGGACCGCTCATGTTCCGTGCGACAGTGGTCACCCGAAGATGGAATTGTCCAGAAGAGTGCTGGTAGTATGTCAAGAACTGCATCATGCCCTGTTGAGGAGCCTGTTGGTGCTGAGCTGGACCGCCTTGGCCGGCAATCTCGAAGTAAATACCGTAACTGGCGTTGGGATCAATGCCGCACATCTTCCATGAGCAGGTGTTACCAATGCCGCATTCTGTCTCGCCGACGGCTGTAGACTTCTTGTTAAGAGAGACGGCGTGACCGATAAGACCAGTCACTTTAAGCTCCTTGGTCGTGAGGACCTCGAGGACACCGTTGAAGCCCATGGTCAGGTTGTCGTCGTCATCCTTGTCGAACACTCGTACGAATGATTGCCTGAACATCGATGATGTGAAGCTGTCGGTCAGAATCATGTGTCCGCCAGTGGAGTTACAGAGGCCCTTCATTTCCAAAAGGCCGACCTGGTCCAGACAGCCTGCGAACACATCGATAATGTGGCCATTGTGAGCAGTCCTTTTTGCCAGGCCATCGTAGAACTTGAGTGCCTTCTTGTAGTACTTGATGTTGTCACGGTCAATGTCGTGGTGCGATCGTATCGGCTCCCTCAGCTCAGGCCCAACCACCATACCAGGGCCCTCAGTTGCCGGGCCACCAGCGAACAGCATAACGCGTCCACCAGCATTCTGGAACGATGTCTCCAGAAGACCAACGGCAACACTAAGCGCAACACCGGTACAGCGCAAATTCCTCCGGTCGCTCGCGACGGGCCATGGGTCTTTCTGCAGCTGCTCGATGGCCTTGGTGAGGTTGAACTCGCACTGTGACACTGGAAGTAGGAATCTGGCAGCCGGTCCCATAGGCATGGGGCGTCCTGGCTGAGGCTGCATGCCAGGCCGCATCGCAGGCTGGGACAGGCCTAACATCTCCTGGACCTGCTTTGCGGAGTATTCCTTGCTTCCGCGGAAGACGTACGACTTGGCGCACTCGGTGTAGCCGATCTCGTGGACCTGGGCCATGGTACCGTAAGTGATCAGTCCGACCAGGGCGTTCTCCGGCAGCAGGCTCAAGCTCATAACAAGGGACTCCTTGAGTGCAGCCAAGCTGTCCTCCTCCTGGCACGTGTCGACAACATAGAGGAAAATCGGTGCACTCGGTGCAGGGCGCGATAGCCTGTATTCGATCGTGGTGTTCTGCGGGTGCAATTCGGGTGGGATGGCGTTGGCGGAGATGTCCTTGTAGTGTGGAGGGAGCGCATTACGGGACAGGCAGAAGGGGCAGACCCAGAGACGCGCGCGAACGTCAACCTGGCTGTTGTGATGTCAGTACAGTCAAGGCTGATAGCAATGGGCAGGCACTAAACTAACCAGAAAGGGTTCAAAACAGAGCGACATGGTTGCTTGCAGGTAACGGGCTCGAACTGCAGCAGTGGCGATTCTGGCTTCTCCTTTAGAGGTGTGTACAGGGCGCCGATGGGAACGACGAGACGGGAAGCCTCCTGTAAAGTCGGTCAGGCATCGTCACAAAACATGATGCTCATATTGCAGTGCTTACCATCCGGGAGCTAGGAAACACATTCCAGCTGAGACGGACACCGTCGCGTTCTTCGATGTCGCTCCATTGCTCCTTAAGCGCCTCATAATCCATTTGTGCCATGTTGATTTCGCAAGCCCAACTTGTCGCGATCGGCAGAGTTGCAAGGCTGGCTTACTCGTGGCCTGTTTTCAAGACAAGTAGAGGATTTGGTTATGTGCTTAACATCAAAGAAGGATCGTGTACTTCTGCCCAAGAAATGATGGTCAGGGGGGTGGATGGAGCAGATGAGTTGGGAGTTGTATGGTGAGGGTTGACAGACGTGGCCAGAAACCAAGGTGAGCCTTGAAGCTCCGAAACTAAGTGCCCCTCGAAGTTGAGGACAAGTTCACTGTCCGAGCTTGTGAATGGCTTAGCGCCACAGTGGCTGGTAGCTTCGCCTGGCCAATCGACACTGTGACCTGGTCTCTTGAGACCCCTAACCCTCTTCGCCATACCGGTATCGATATGTCCAAGAGTGCTGTTTATTTAACTCAGTACTAAGCATGTCAAAGGTTGGGATTCGCTGTTACCACCCCCTCAAACGATGTTGGAGAGTACCTGTTGTGGAAATCTACACGGTGGTTATTTTGTATTAGAAAGGCGTGTGAAGACCACATTCCTACAAAGCTCCAAAGCAAACAAATCCCATCTCCGTTGGAATCTCATGCAACCAGTCCCCTGCCCATCACGCCTCACCAAACCTAAGATCCTATGTACGCATGTTTCGTTGAATGAACATTTACATTTCTGTCCCTGCTTCCCTCAAGGCCGCGGGGAGTAGGTCATGTCAAGCTCAACTTCCCAAACTTCAGCGTAACGGGCCCTGAAATACACAGAACCATACCTGGATCCAGCCTGCTCCCTGGTTGACAGCATGTGGTCTAAGCGTATTTCCGCAACTAGATTTGTATGGTCAGCCGCAATGATCTCACTAGTACAAGGACACTTAAAGAGTGAACACTTACATCCAGCGTCAAAGTCTTTGAGCTGTTTACCTCCTGGTCCCTGTATACTCCGACAAGGCTCTCACTGTCTTGGAACAGACCCGTCTTGAGCGAGATGACGATGAATTGCATGCCAGGACCCGCATGCTCCCGGATGTACTTCTTGATCTTTTCCACATTTGCATTGTCCAACGCGGCGTCTACCTCATCCAGGACGAAGAACGGACTTGGCTGGTAGCTATGCACGGCAAAGAGTAGCGCAAGCGCCGCGATAGTCTTCTCGCCACCAGAAAGATGCTCCATGTCTCGGAACCGCTTGAGTGGTGGCATC
Source organism: Cytospora piceicola (assembly GCA_023375675.1). Classification (NCBI taxonomy): domain Eukaryota; kingdom Fungi; phylum Ascomycota; class Sordariomycetes; order Diaporthales; family Cytosporaceae; genus Cytospora; species Cytospora piceicola. The sequence goes on along the minus strand of JALQBC010000036.1, from coordinate 443,601 downwards.
GCGTGGTACTTGATACCGGACAGGTATGGAGTATCCGTGTCATCCTCGATATCGAGATATGCGTGTCCGCCGATGGGGAACGCCTCGGATCGAGTCAGATCCTTGTACACCGCGACTATCTGGTCCTTGATATGCTCAAAAGCCTTGTTGAACAGATCGAAGCGCTTGGCCTTGATGTCGTTGAAGGCGTCGCGGGTTTCCTTAAGCGTGTTACGAGAGTTTTCGAAATCTTGCTCGGTCGCTTTGAGGCGGTTCTCGACGCTCTCCAAGCGCTCGATAGCACGCATGTTGGGGTTGAGCTTCTCGAGCTCAGCCGCCAGGGAATTGATTCTCTCCTGAAGCTTCTCCTCAACGCCATCTTCGGTCTTCGAATTGTTAGCAGTTGCCCCAAGCAATCAGGTACGCGCATCAACTCACATCCTTGAGCTCATTGCTCAGCTTGTTGTAATCAACCTCAATGCCGTAGTCATCCATGGCAGCTTCCATGGCGTCGTCCTCGTCACCCTCATCGACATCCATCGCATCTGGGTCCTGACGCAACAGGTTGTCCTCGTTGGGCAAGTCATCAAGCGACCCTTCTTTCAGAGGTATTTGTACCTGTTCCAGCTTGCAGCGTCTGAGAAGCGCGAATCTACTGGCGCTGTTCTTCTGGATCTCAGCCTCCAATGTGCTGATCGCCTTCAACCGCGAATCTATGTCTCTGCTTCGTTTCTGCACTTCCTGTTTGGCTTCGTTGACCTTTTCGGCTTTCTTGCCATGCTCTTCTCTCACTTCCTCGAGGCTCTCTCGAAGTGCCTCCAGCTCGTCCTGGTTCGCACCCAACGCCTCCTCGATGGCAGCCTTCTCTTCTTCGTATGACTCGATATCAGCCTCCAAACGCTCGAGACTCGTTTTTATTTGCTGCACACGTCGCTGCGTCTCATCGTGCCTTGAGGTCTCCAACGTCAGCATGCTCTTGAGCTTCTGCTTCTGCACCTCGAACTCGTTGCGCTTCTTAGACGCTTCTTGTTCAAGGCTGCCTTGCATAGCCTCATATGCACGAATGTCTGCGTATCCAAGTCTCTTGCAGAAGTCGGCGAATATCTTGTCTTGCACTGCCGCAATGGCGCCTTCGAACTTAGCGACGGCCTTGCGAGTGGCCTCCAGCTCGCCATTCTTCTCCTCGTACTTGGGCTCCCATTCGTCCAGTTGCCTGTCTTCGTGTTGGAGTTCTTTCTTCTTGCTCGCCTCATTCTTCTCAAAGGCCTGCAGCTCAGAACGAGCGGCTTTTAGGCGCTGCTCAAAGCTCGAGATGCCCTGTCTCAAGGATTCCTCCCTGGTCCGGTCCGGTCGTGGCAGCGAATATAGTGTCTCCTTGTACTTCTCGAGCTGCTTGTACAGATTCTGCACATCATGCTCTTGGAACTGGCGCTTACCGCCCTTCCGATCGGGCAAACGGCCACCGGTCATCAGACCAGCCTTGTGGATGACATATCCTTCGAGCGTTACGGCCTTGACAGGAATCCGTCTCTTATAACAGATGTCCTTGGCAACTTCCAGGGAGTCACACACAACCGAGCTACCGCAGGCATAGGTCATGGCACGCTCATATGCCTGGTCAAAATCGATCGTCTCAATTGTAAGTCGCGCTCCTGGTATACCCTTGACTGCTGAGTTCGGCGCGTTTGTCTTGATGTTGTCCAAAGGAATGAAGGTCATGGGAGAGAAGCGTTGCTGCTTTAGGTACTCCACGCAGTCCAAACCAACCTTCTCTGAATCCACGATAACAGAGTCGAAATCACGACCGAGTGCAGTAATGACGGCCTCGTCAAATTTCTTCTGCTTGGGCTTGCAAAGTTCACCAACCCTGCCGCGTACTCCTGGGTTCATGCGTTTGAGGCTTTGGACCATGTCTTTGGTGCGCCTCTCTCTGTCGGTCTCGGCTTTACCGTCCTCGGCTTCCCTGATCTTCTTGCCAAGATCCTCCATCTTTTCCTCGAGCTCGGTCGTAGAGTTTGTGATCCTGACTCTTTCCGAGACCAGCTGGTTGTATTCCTTCTTCTTTCCCTCTATTTCGGTTGAGATCTGTTGTACAGACTCCTGAGTCGCCTCCTTGCGTTCCCGAATAGACTGAAGTTCACCATCAAGCTTCTCGACTGCGGCCTGGAACGTGTCGACCTTGCCCTTCAGACTGTTGACCGTTACCTCGTCACCTTTCAGCTGGCGAATGAGACTGTCAAGCTTTGACTGATTCTGTGAGGACTTTGCCATGGTCTGGGAGCGCAGGTTGTTGTACTCTTTGCGGTCCACATCCGTAAGCTGCTTGCCCTGCTTCTTGATGGTCTCTTGCCATTGCTTCTCAAACTCCTGCTGGGCCTTCTCGACTGTTGCCAGATCTTTCTTGGCTTTCTGAATGGCTTTGGCTTGTTCATCGCGTTCCTTTCTCACGGCTTCGGCACGCTTCTTCAGCCTCTCAATATCACTGCCACTCTGAGCTACCTTCGCGTTGATCGGAACAAGGCTGTTCTCTTTCTCTTCAATGTCTCTCTCCTTGGTTCGGATATTCTTCTCGATTTTGCTGACCTCCCGGCCCACTGTCGCGTACTCCTTCCGAGCCCCTTCCAGCTTTTGTTCGAAGGCTTCAACGTTTCTACGGAACTCGATCAGGTTCTGTTGGTGCTCCTGAATCTGCGCGCTGGACTCGTCCATGACCTTTTGGAAGTTGTAGAGTTTCCAAAGGATATGAGTCACAACGGCCTCGTCTCGTTCCTCCGTCTTCTTTTGAAAATTCTCGGCCTCCTTCTTTTGTTCCTGGTATTGCTTGATCTCTGAGTTGATGCCACGCCGCCTGTGAAGCTGGAAATTCTGGTTCTCTGCGGCCTGTTCCACCTCCGCCTGGAGCCTGTCGTATTCCGCCTTGTACTCCAGACTGCCCGAAATCTGCTCCACCAGCCGGGTGAGGTCCTGTGGCGACTGCGATGCGATGGCCTCGACATCTCCCTGGAAAACCAGAAAGTTGCGGGCTTTGATCAGGATGTTTTCGGCCTCCAAAGCCTCGTTGTACTGTTGTGCCGTAACGACGCGGTCATTGATATGATATGTGCTTGATCCCTGGGGAGTGATGATGCGCTTCCACTTCTGCTCGTCTCCGGCATCGTCCTCATAGACAGCCATGACCCATGCCGTCTTGGGATCGTTACGAGAGGCCCTCTGTGATGCATCCTCATCGTCGTTCGCATGACCGTTCGTGTCTCCGTTGGTCGCGGGTTCGAGTACTGATCCGTCGTCATTGATCTTGCTGGTTTTCATCACACGTCCGCGGTAAACAAGTTCTTTCAGATGCGATGACCGGAGTTGGGACGACTTGATACCAAGGACGAACGAGATGGCGTCCATACTGTAAGTTCTAGTTAGCAAGGGGCGGGGGCTGACCACCCGGTGTTGAGAACTTACGAGTTGGACTTCCCTGATCCATTTGGTCCGATAATCGAAGTGAAATAGGAGTCGCCGAAAAGGAGGGTGTGGTGCCCCTTGTAGGACTTGAAGTCTGCAAGTCGCGTCAGCATCAATCTTTACTCGAGCTATTTCGGGACGCGATAGAAACACACTGTAAAGCTCAAGACGGATGAGTTTCCCCATCTTGAAGGTATTGAGGGTATTGCGACGCGTCGTCAGAGGTTCGTTGTCGGGGCGCAAAGACTCGAGGGTCTTGCAATGTGCTGACTGAAGGAACGCGCCCGGTCGTCTTGGTTACGCGAAAGACGGTGGATGAGGGGAGAAAGTGGTCTAATACAGAGTGATGAATCCTCGTGCTGTCGTGCCGGCGATGGCCACAGGGGGCGCAACTCGGATTGATTAATTAAGTTGCAGGGTGATTTCGTGATCTTTATGTCTAGGAACGCGACCCTATTTTCGGAGGGGTGGTTCAACAACGCGACTCCAAGGGTGGTTCGGAAAGTGCAAATAAGCGTGGTTCTGTGATCCTAAATGTTATTTGCACCTGGGTGGACATGGCACGACGAGCAAGGCTTCATCAGTGTGGAGCAATTACCAGTACCCAGGCTGCTAGGTAACCTTGGAATATGTTCTCAAATACTTATTTATGTACGTACATAACTGAATTTCTGCGTATCTTTCTCTGTGTTTTTGGTCTATATTTCCATCTCTTGTTGGCCACCTACCGTGGCTTTCGACTCAGTACCGGGCAATTACAAGTAACAGAACCCTAGGGTACTTGAAGAGACTCTACGTACCTAAGTACTTAAGTACGTAGGTTACTTGGGTACCGACATAAGTACCTACTTAAGTAGGTAGGCAACACCTGGCACTTGCCAGGCTTCCATCAGACAAGACTCGAGATGCGATGCGATGCGATCCCGACATATTTGTCCCTCTACTATCAGTATTTTTGTAAGACAGAATAGTAAAATAAGAGGTCGACTGGAGTTTTCCGGAATACCTGCCTTCAGGGTTGGCGCTGAAGGTGAAGGTCCACCTGGAAAGGTGCTTGCCACCACAGGCACGTTGCCTGGATCCGACCTCGCTGACGATAGCGAATACCGATCATAGTGGAAATATTTGTACTTCGTGTTGCTGGAGGTTTGTTTCTACATATTTTACATGAGGGCGCGCGGGTGCAGAGAGGTTCCAAGGTGGTCCACGTTGAGGGCTCCATTTACGAATAAATCAAACTCTGGTGAGCCGGCAAGTGACAGCCTTGAGAGTCGATTACAGGGTCCACGTCTGGGGAACTGATCCGCACTTCGGGCACGTCAACTGGTCTGGACGCGGCCAGCTGCCCAGGTACCAGGGTACCCTAAGCTTCAGGTTAGGTAGGTATGACAACACCGGACAGGGGTCTGAGCACCCTGCCATCTCATGGAATTCTTGCTGTACAACAACAACATTAAATCTGGTCTTTCTTCCTTTTTTTTGTACACAAGCCACTATACGACACCATCATCTCCCAGCGTTACTTACCCGCTGGGCCTGCGATTCGCCTTCTCTATACAACCTTTCTAGTTTCCCATCCATACCGGTAGCTCGCCGCTTCAACGTCCCGAGCTTGTCTCTGCTACGCATCACCACCAACCAGTACTGCTCCCCCAGGCCATATAGTGCTTGGCTCTACAGCGTGGGCAGACAGAACGCTGTTGATACTTTCATCGAGCGCAGATAACTGAAGGAAGGAGACTACGTAAGTTGTTCATCTGGTTGAGAACCCTGACTTACCTTTTATGAGCACACCCTTTCGCCTGCATGGGTACTTCTTGATCGTTCACGGTGCATGTGACCCACACACCCACACTCGTTACCTCTATAACAACAACCCATTCCACAGCATCTGTCGCTGGAACTCTCCGTGGGCCCATTTTCTCAAGTCTCCGTTGAGCAAGGCTGACAAGTTGCTTTCCAGACTCTTCAAAGCGTACCTTCAGGCTTCACCGTCGGCCAATAATCGAGATGGCCGATTCAGATCCCACGTCGATACCCGGAAACAGGTCGGATACTCACTCCTCCACCGATAGCGAGAGCGGCCATGGCCCCGACTTGGACGGCACATCTCCTGGCTTGAGCTCTTCGCCTCCTGACCTTGCAACCACGAATGCGTCCCCTCTCGACCCTACGACTCCTGGCGACTACAGTCCCAAGCTGTCGAGGAACCCGTCCTTCTCGGGGAGCAGCTCGTACCAAGACGACTGGGAAGGGTTCACGCCCCTGGATCGTCTGGGCATGCTAGACCTCCTTGACAATTTTGCCCTGCCGCAACAACTCGAAAGGCTGCAAAGAAGGTTGTCCTCTCAGACGCAGAAGGTGCGCCAGTCCCGAGATGCCTTCAAAAACCAGAGTCAGAAGGCTAGAGAGCGCATGATCGAAGAGTGGTCGAGACGCGTGCCCTCTGCCGAGGAGCAGCTCGAGCGTTATCGCAAGCGCATGCGGACAAGCGTCGACAAACTTGGCAAACAGTGGAACGATAGAAAGGTTATCACGCTGCGAGAAAAGGTTTCTTTCATCTGCGGTGTTATGAACATCTTCATCAGCGGCTACTTGTTGGGAGCCTACCCGGAGTGGATGCATTTGTGGTACAGCGCACAGATCATATACCTCATGCCGATCCGCTACTTCACCTACCACAAGTTGGGATACCACTACTTCCTGGCTGATCTCTGCTACTTCGTCAACCTCATCCTGATGCTGAGCATATGGGCTTTTCCGAATTCGAAGAGGCTTTTCATCTCATCGTACTGTCTGGCATTCGGCAATAATGCGGTAGCCATCATCATGTGGAGGAACTCGCTCGTCTTTCACAGCTTCGACAAGGTCACCTCGCTTTTCATTCACATCATGCCGTGCGTTACCCTTCACTGCATGGTCCATCTGTATTCCACCGAAGACCAGAAAGAGCGCTTCCCGGCCGTCTATACCATCAAGCATTCGCCACCTGGCTCGCCCACGGCTTACGCAAACATCTTGTCGATGCTCGCATGGAGCACCATCCCTTATGCTGTCTGGCAGATGTCCTACTACTTTTTCATTACCGTTCGTCGGCGTGATAAGATTGCGGCCGGCCGCCCTACATCCTACACCTGGCTGCGCAAGTCCTATGCCAAAGCATGGATCGGAAAACTTGTCCTCTCACTGCCTGACAGCCTCCAGGGTGCCGCCTTCATGCTGATCCAGTACGGCTACGCGGTTCTGACCATGCTTCCCTGCCCCATCTGGTTCTACAGCCGCTGGGCCTCTGCAACCTTCCTGATGGTGGTCTTTGTCTGGTCAGTCTACAACGGTGCCACTTACTACATAGACGTGTTTGGAAATCGGTTCCAGAAAGAGCTGGAGGAGCTCAAGGCCGAGGTCGCCAAGTGGCATGTTGGTCCGGACGGCTCCGCCAGCCCACAGATGACCCCGAGTACGGGAGACTCGCGATCCCGTGTGATGGAGGGCAAGGAGGCTGGGGAAAGTGTACACGCCGACGCACTCGGCAATGTCGACAGTATACCGCTGCTTAACGAAGAGAAAGAAAAGACGGCTCCTCGTGGCCGGTCAAGCGGAGTAGAAGTCGATGGAGGCGCGAAAGATGTGGCGAGGGAGAGGAAAGCTGAGGAGAATACTTCTTAAAATTGTCGTGATGATTGGTGGTGTCGGTGAACGCATTGTTAGTCTAGGCATGGAAATCCAAAGCTGCATTCTGGGTTATGTATCCGGCCTACAGATTCAAGAATATAACGGATTTTCGAATGGTGTACGGGATGCTCCTACGATTATTGACAGCCTCTGATGCTTAATTGGGATATGGCAGTTGAGTACTATTGGGAAATCGTCTCTGCCATGCCTATAATCATTGAAGATGCATAATAAATACAGAAGCAGAATTGTAGAAAGATATAAGACCACTACTTAGTTCAGGTTATCTAAGGTATATAATTACTAAAGTATACAATCATTACCCGTAGAAAGGACGAGAGATGAACACACATATAGGCCAGCCCCCCCGCCCTCCGGTCCCATCGACTAGGTATCCCAAACTTTTTGTTGTAAAGAAGCTCATAAATCCATGCAGCAAGAAACCCATGCCTTCTCTCTCCGCGTCACCCGATCCCGCGCCTCTCCTTACGGCAACTCCCCGACCCGAAGCGTATACGGCGAGCTCGCCCGGCTACCACCAGCACTACTCCCAGCCCGGTCCCACCTGCGCAGATCAGCTGCCCTGTAGCCCACCATGTCGCTCCCGCCATTCGTCCTCGCCCTGGGGTCGTCGTAGCGCACGTCCTTGCCCCCCCTCTCGCCGCGCGCCGCCCGCTCGCGCCTCCTGACGTCCCCGAACATCTCCCTGACGTGCTGCCGGAGCTCCTCGTCCTCCGGGAGGCTGTTCATGGCGGCGAAGTCGTTCAGGGACATGGAGTCCCACAGGGAGCTGTCGCGGTGCTCCCTGCGCCTGTCGGACGACCGGTGGCGGCCGCCGCCGCCGCCCCCTCCCTTGCCGTTGAAGGCCGGCGACGAGACGTCCCTCCTCTGGCGGCGGCCGCCGCCCTCGTCGGGCTGCTCCGCGCCGCCGGGCTCGTCCTCGTCGACGATGACGACCATCCAGACGCCGACGCCGCCGTTGGAGCCGATGAGGGGCGTGCAGTGGATCCACCGCGGCCGGCCCTCCTTGCCCGCGTCGCCCCGCGCCCCCCCGGAGACCCACTTCACCTTGGCCGTGACGCCCTGGCCCATGGCGAAGGCCTGCTCCAGCTCCTCCTGGACGCGCCGCGACCCGCCGACCCGGCTCATGAGGTGGCTCTGCAGGATGCCCGGCACGCGCAGGGACGGCGAGGCGAAGAGGATGCGCAGCGACGGGTACGGCCGCACGATGAGGTAGTTCTCGTAGATGGCCGGCACCCGAGTGCCGCGCAGGCCCGCGGTGGCTGCGGACGCGGCCTGGGGAGGAGGGGAGGTGGCGGAAGCTGGGGCCCGGGGTGAGGCTGGGGTGAAGTCCCCGTTGAAGCCGTAAGAGTCCGTGCCGTTGTATTGTTGTCGGGACGTCGGGGGCGGCGAGTCCTCGCTGCTGTCGTGGATGACCACACGGCGCTTGTTCCAGTTCGAGACGGTCTCGAGGTGCTGGACCTGCTCCTGCTGGGACCGGTGCATCCGACCACCGAAACGCCTAGCCGTCTCGAGCTCCTGGCCATTGAAGGTCTCACAGAGCAGGCGGAAGTCGTCCTCTTCGTTCTCGCCTGATCCGGGGGCTTGCTTAACTGTTGATGCCGCGGCCGCCGTGCCAACTGATGTTGCACCACCATTGCTACCATCTGCGCCGCTGTCCTGTTTGGGGCGGTCGTCTGTAAGGCTTTCCTGTGGGCCCTGAGCAGGGAACAATCGATTCTGATCCTCGTCATTCTGGTCCACCAGCCTCCTGAGAGACTCGAGTCCAGAACAGCCTTTCGCCAGCCCTGAAACGTCGACCTGCGCGCCCAGGAAATACCGAACTTTGCCCTTAGAATCCATCAAAGGCGCGCACATGAGTAGATTCATAAAGGGCGAGCCATCTCGCCTGTAATTCAAGAACGTCTCAGAATGCACTTTCCCCTGCTCCAGGTTGTCCCGGATCCGCTTGACAGAGAAGGGGTTTGTCTTCGGGCCTTGGAGGAACCGGCAGTTCCGCCCTATCACATAGTCAAGGCCATATTGGGTGGTTCGGTTGAATTCTGCAAGTCACTTGTTAGTATGATCCACCCTGTTCGGTTCGTTGGGATATCTGGGCACTCACCCTCAGAAGTAAACACGATTGGGTTATCTGGCCTGGACGGGTCAGTGATGCAAAACACCTCGGCCAGACCATCGCTCATATGACGAAGATGCGCTGGTAGCGTCCCTGTGATCCGTCTCTTCATGGACATCTCGACGATCTCCGTCCACACATGCGTAATGTAAGCAGGTAGCTCGTGCCGTGCGAGTGCCTCGAAGGCGGCCTCCGACACCCCCCTGAGGGATTCGTTCTCCGTCGATTTTGGGGGTCCATTGGCAGAAAAGTCGTGTCCATCCAGGTGTAGACGGTTGGAGATGGTGCTGTTGATCCATTCCATAGCCCTGATCGCCTTCAGCGCATCGAGGTAGTAACGTAGCAGTGGTACCGACCGAGGCCGATACGTGTTCACGAAATTCGTGAACCTGTGCAACAAGATCGGATCATCGAAAATCACCCGCAGATGGTCCACTGAAAACAATAACTCGGACCGCCGCTCAAGATTGTACATAGCGATGTTGGTTGCGGGGACGACCAGGTCGAAGCTTCCCGGCTCTACGTCTTCTTCTGCAACAGGCTCTAGGGCATCGCCTATCTCGTCTGCACCTTTTGTCTGCAGCGCCGGTAGCGCTAGATCGGTCTGCAGGGAGACTGAGGCTATGGACGAGCCGATGGTGGCTCGATCATGGGAGCCCCTTCGATACGTGGATTGCGACATAGTATCTTGGGAACCCCTCCGATACGTGGATTGCGACAAAGTGTCTTGGGATGACACAACAGAACCTGCAGTCGACGGGGGGGCCGAGTGGCTCTCACGCCAAGGCGGCAGCAGTGGTGCTGCCAGAAACTCGGGGGATGCTCCACGCATAGTCGATGGCGGAGGTGGTGTTTCTGGGCCGTTGGGAAGACTGCGTTCTCGTGAGTCCTTCGATTGGGAAAGGTGAGGCGGTTCCCAAAACGCAGTCAACTGGGCACCATACCTCGAACTTCCCCTCGACGCCACGGAATTAGGATTGATAGGCCCAGACTGGTGATCGTTCAGGAGCTCTTGCGAACCGCCCTCTGCCAAAATTTGTTCTAGCATAGCAAGCCGCGATCCACTATAGTCTATATCAGACCTGTTCGTGTTGGGGAGTCTTCGCAAAGGAATGTCTGGAATTGCCGCGCCTTCATCGTCATGGTTGCCAACACGGGGAGACTCGATAGAGAAGGAATCTTGCTGGGGACTGGAAAGGCGCTGGGGGCTGGAAAGGTGCTGGGGAGTGGAAAGGCGCTGAGGCGAATTGTCGGCATGTTCTTGGCTTGGGGAAGAAGTGCGGTGGGTGTCCTCTGCGATCTGGAATGGTTTCCGTCGGCCAATGGCTGGCACGTGGAGAGCGCGAGCGAATGAGGCGCGGCGAACCCCTTTGATCACAGGCTTGTCCTGAGTGTCCGCCATTCGAGGAACGGCCACGTACGCATGTAATGACTACTCTTATGACTTTGGACGAGCGAGGGAAGGTCAGGAAAGAATCTGGAGAAACCCCTGAGGGCAACATATACTGTCCATGGCCGGATATATATTTGCTGCAGCACCTGTAGACGTATTTAGCGGATGACGATGACAAATTTACCGGGATGTTTTTCGGTACATCGGAATTGGATCGTTCGTAAAGCATTGTGGGTACCGGATTGGTATTGTGGGTGCGTGTCTGTCTAGAAGGAGGTTAATGTGAGCGCCACACTAGAAATTGACCAGACTATCACAGAGCAAATCTTAACCCCCTACTGTTTTAACTACAGCACCACAGGTAATAAGCAAACTGAAGCTGGCCATTTGGGCGACGAAGCCAGAGGCTCTTTGCTTCCCAGCATGAAGGGTAGAAGACAAGCTTTGTTCGGATGGCGGATACTTGGTTCCGTCGCACGGAACCTCCGCCGCGACACAAGGACATCTCGACAAGCAAACCCAGTCACTGACCGGACGAGTGATATTGCTTACTGACTCGCAACGGGCTTAGCCGAGGAGGCATCGCAAGGCCTCACGCGACGTTGTACACAGTACTGCAACGAGCGCCACCGTCATACAAGCCGGCCCACCGAGACATCTGTGGTCGATGATGAGCAGGTACCCGCAGATCGCAAGACAACATGTAACGGTGTGCCTGCAGATACAGCCACACACCGCTGTGCATGGCTTGCTCTGATCATCTGCGGGCACGCCGCGCTTTGACCAAGCGAGGAGTGATGTCGATATATATCTCTCGCACCGCAATCCTCCTGAAGTCAAGTGTCTCCGCCCACTCATTCCAGGTGTAATTGGGTTTCTGGGGCAAGGCATCCTCCCAGAGGGGCAGGAACGTCATGGGCCCGGGTTCCCTATGGGATCATTGTGTGAATCATCGATCGTGGGAAAGGTCTCCAGGGAGCCACTCATCGAGTGTATCCACGACGAAAAGAAATTGCATATTAACGGCATGGGGAATTGCTTCTGGTCATGCGGTTTCTTGCCCAACAGCATACTGGTTGGTAGAAGATGTAACAGAACTCGGACGGACGTCTTATCATTGTGCTTTTCTGTGTATGGCATGGATGGGTATAGTAGCACATAGGGAAACATGTTATAGGTGTAGGGGTAAAGACGGGTTGCAGCGAGCAGTGATATATTGCACACGTGAGGCGTTAAGTGGCGCAACGTCGTCTCGATGCTTACAGCCCGAGGATACCGTGAAGAAAGAGGAACACAAAACAAGAAGAAGAAGAAGAAGAGGAAGAAGAAGAGGAAAAAGAAGAAGCAACAATACGAGACATAAGGGTAAGTTTGAACAGATGTACTCGAGACATTGTAGATGACTGTCTTCCCAGCCCCGAAACACCACATAGGATGTCTTCTGGGTTTGTTCCTAAACGGTGGCACTTCCAGCCTGTTGAACATCTGGGACTTTCATGGCTTGTAGATACCGGTAAGTCGTTATTTCTGGCAGGCTGGCTCTAATGCTTCCGCTGTGGCACGACTTCGTGAAAGGCAGTACCTGCATATTCACCTGTCGTCTCAGGCGTGCAGGTGATAGGCTGTTCATCGAAGGCCCGTTCACCTTCATCAGAGCATTAACAGTACTGGGTGCTGTCGTGCTGTCGTGCTGGCAGCTTTCTGGCCGAATCTTAGCTGTGATAACAGTCGTGGATCCTGAAGAGGAGTTCGGTTTGGGTGAATTGCAAGCAAGGGCCGGAAGGCAGTAGGGTATATCGTTGTTTGATAACAAATGCCAAGGGCCGAGTTCGTGGAGTGGGCCCGATCCGTCTATCTGGAAAATATAGGCTCAGATCGATAGTTTGGTAGGAGTTTGTGCAGCCGATTCATCGGGTGAACGGTCCAGCTTTGAATAGTCGTGCACGGTCCTCGGCTGTAATTAAGCATCTCGAGGTTATCTTGCTTGGCCCACGCTGCGGAGCATCGGAAGGGATGTGCCGTAAAGGGGACCCCTAACCCCCTTCCTCTGAGGAGCCAGAGCAGCATTTCCAATTCTCTACTTGAGTCTATACTTGGGGGCCAGCGGTTTTCACTTGCAATCGAACTGATATTGAAGCGTGATATTGAAGTACTTAGAAGTTCCAAGGTTACCTAGGTACCTACCTACCTCAGTAGTAAGTGATCTTGAAAGAAATGGATTGGTTGTACACCGAAAACGGCCAATGTCCTATCAGACTGTCGATGTGTACCTGTTGATTTTTCTTTCTTTGACGGACCGGGCCCGATGTTATTCAAGTGTGCTTGGTGGGGGATCTCCTTAAATTAAATCAGACGCGAAAACGGCGCGTTTATCATGAAGCGTGGTGTGGCGTCCGAGCTGGGCGGCCGTTGGAGCGGGCTGGAGCTTTATCAGGCGGCGTGCAAAGGCGCGTCTACAGAGCCAAAAGCAAGCCAGGCCAATTCAACCCCCTGAGTCAGATAATTCGGCTATCGATGCCAGATGAACGCGCCCATTCGGAACGCGTTTGACTGACTGGCCGTTTGCGGAGTCCAACCACTGGATAGACGTTCCGAGCTTCCCAGGCGACAGGGTGGCCTGCATTAGCTTCTGGATTTACCGTGTTCTGCCAGATGCAAAAAAGTAAACAATGCCCCTCCTTCGTTCCGCCGCCGCAAACGTGCTTTAAAGATAAACTGGACAAGTGTCGCGCAAACCCCCACCCCGCACACACATACACTACATACACAGCGTCAGACCTGGAAGAAGCATCGCAGCAGACGTTGACGCGACATGGCTGCAAAGCAATAACAATAGGCCACAATGTTGCCACAATGTTGGGCCCTTTCGTGTGCCATGCTTCACAACCGTGCTGAAAGTGTCTCGAATACCAGGTTGGAGAGAGCCCGTGCAATCTTGAAAGGTCTCTCCCAAACCCAGGGACACGGAAGGGAGACTGAGGCAAGACGACAACAATTGATGCTACTGTATGGGATAATGACAAAAGACGACGCCACGCAAGTTGCAAAACTGAAGCCATTGTAGTTCGTAACGCTCGTCATCTCGTTGTCAAGGGAGGGAGGGAAAATGGTGATCGTTTCCATGTTATGAGTGCCGGTACCAGCCACCTCAACTGATGCATCATCCTGTACGTGGGCGCGCTACCATAACACTCCGTAACCGTATAATCCTCAACGAAGACCAGCAATCGCAGCCAGCGCGGCAGGAACAAACATTGTTTGGACGAGTCTCATGTGATAATGACAACAACGGTGATTGTATGGATTGTACCATCACCATTAAATGTGGACCCACATCATACATGTCAATCAATTTGAAGGAGAGGAATGACTCCCGTCCATAACACACTCATTGTTGTCATTAGGTTGTAATTGTGGTTATGGGTTATGGCTGTTGTGGTCGTGTCTTCCTTTCCAGGTTGTCAGGTTGTTTTGCAGGAGGAAGTGCCAAAACACCTGAGTCACGCTAGGCCCTTTTTGGCTCTCACCTACAGCGCGCACCAGCTCTGATTGGGAAGGGTCCTCCCGTGCCTTGCACCTGCCTGCACCGCCTTCCTTAGCAGTTTACATTGCCAGCCCCAGCGACTTCATCCTGTCCCAACTCTCCAGGCCGAACCCTATTGTCGCCAACGACGAGCTCCATTCAAATCGCTTGACAACGACGAACACCGGTGAATCGGCCACTAACAATAGCAACCACCACTCCTCAACCAGCCTCAACATTGCTTGCGACGACATTGCTGTCCTATTATATGTGTTTGGAGCGACATTGTTGTGCTAGTAGCGATGCGATCGACCCGACAACGCTTCAATTTGGCACCAGCTACATAAGACGAAAGGTGCATCCAGACTAGCTCTCAGTCACTCTCTTCCTTGCTCAACCAAAACTACCGGTCTATCTATCGACTATCCTCGACACCTGGACCCCCTCAAACCACCTTTGGACCTAGAAGGCGCGATACAAATCCCCCGCCAAACACCCTACAACGGCTCCAGGACCCGAGCGATCTGTTCCACCAAAACACGGGCGTCGCCTGGTCCAGGTCACCCTAGTGGCCCAAAGACCAGTCTAATTCTGTCGCGTGCATATTTAATAACTTCTTTGAAAACAACATGACACTCGATCCAGACGACTTAGGAAGCGGTGGGGTTTCCGCGTCGAAGAGGGGTTGTTCAGCCTCAGGCAGTATTGCACAAACCCCTGGCAGGATGGCAACTCCTCCACCACCAGATCGCGCTCACCTAGAGCCCAAGAACAGTGCTGATATAAGGAGCTCGAGATCATCGAGAACGGTCGAACGGACCAGAGACGTCGGGAGGGCTGGCTTGGATGTTGATGCTGTGGATCAAGAGTTACGCCGGCAGGCGGATCGCTCACAGCGGGAGTCAACTCCAGGCGGTAGTCCGCGTAGGAAACGGCAGAGAGTGAACGGCGACAGGTAAGGCGACCCACATGCCACTTGTGGTGAGGATGGGACGGAGCTGACGCAATGATACAGGTTCATTCCCACAAGGAATGGTCAAGATCTCCTGGCTAGCTACAGTCTTCATGAGCCAGGAACTCCCACTGCGGCGAGGTCCAAAAGGCCCTCTCATGGCGAACTAAATTTCCAGAAGAGTGAGTCGATCTTGCCAAGACGTATAGTCAGTATTCCGGACTGACATGCAGTCTAGCCGAGCAAGCAAACCGGACATACAACTCGCTACTCCGTTCCGAGCTTTTTGAGGGCTCGATACCGCAGGCCACTCCTCGATCAATGTCCCCGGAGCAAGGATCTTCACGTTCTGCAAATCGATATGAGGGCGGCGCAAGGTCCAACACACCGCCAGCCGCCCCTGCTCCATCCTTGCCACCAACCATGACTCCATCCACGCCCCATAAAAACTTGTTCACATACATGTCGCCGCGCAACCACAGCGGTATCGCGGGTAACATCACCCCCTCAAGAACTCCTCAAAGTCGGCATGGCCCCAACTTGGACACCAGAGCCGAGATCTACAGCTTGTCACCCGTGAGGTTTGGGAGTCAGCAGATGCTACTAAGTCCAAGGCGGCAACCGAGAGCGGTCAGCAAAGTACCGTACAAGGTCTTGGATGCTCCAGAGCTGGCAGATGACTTCTACCTGAACTTGGTCGACTGGGGCTCAGCTAACGTCTTGGGCGTCGGGCTCGGCTCGAGTGTTTACATGTGGAATGCTCAGACCAGCAAGGTGAACAAGCTCTGTACACTCGAGGACGATACCGTTACGAGCGTGTCCTGGATACAAAAAGGCACTCATATCGCTATTGGCACTAGCAAGGGTCTGGTTCAAATCTGGGATGCTGAGAGGACGCGGCGCTTGAGGACTATGACCGGGCACACTGGTAGGGTCGGTTCACTGGCATGGAACTCTCACATACTAACCTCGGGGTCTCGTGATCGGTTGATATACCACCGGGATGTCCGCAGACCGGACCAATGGGTGCGGAAATTGGTCGGCCACAAGCAAGAGGTATGTGGTCTGAAATGGAACCCAGACGATGGGCAGCTAGCATCCGGCGGTAACGACAACAAGTTGATGGTCTGGGACGGGCTCAACGAGACTCCGCTGTGGAAATTCTCAGATCACACCGCGGCAGTCAAGGCCATTGCCTGGTCGCCACATCAGAGAGGTCTACTCGCATCCGGTGGTGGCACGGCCGACCGTCGAATAATCTTTCACGACACGCTCAGGGGATCCGTCATCAATGAAGTCGACACTGGGAGTCAAGTCTGCAACATATCCTGGTCCAAAAACTCAAACGAGATCGTGTCGACGCACGGATACAGCCAAAACCAGATTGTCGTGTGGAAGTACCCGTCCATGACCCAAGTTGTCAGCCTCACGGGCCATACGTACCGAGTCCTGTACCTCGCCATGAGCCCAGACGGCAGAACCATCGTCACTGGCGCCGGCGACGAGACGTTGCGGTTCTGGAACGTGTTCGGGCGAAAACCGGGGACGAGGGAGGACAGCGACGGGGGAGGTCGCCTTTCGGACTGGGGCATTATTCGCTGAGTCCTGTCGGGCTGCTTTTGTGTCTCTGTAACACACTCACACACTTGTTACTCACTTTTCGATCTTGGAATTCAGACAACCACTCAGTCGATTCGCCTCTTGCGCCATTTTGTGTTTGCCTTTGCATCTGCGAGGCGTTGGATAGCATTTCTCCATCACATTTGGCATATCATCATATCTTCGCCTTTCTCTCTCAAGCGCTTCTCTCCTTGGTATGGTTTTGGAGCGGCTTGGACATTAGAAAGTTTGATTGCCAGCGAGCACAGCAGCAGCAGCAAGCAGGCAGGCAGGCAGGCAGCAACGATATTGCATCAAGAATGTTTCCATCAATAAGCGGTGACGAAGGTTGTCCCCGAGGCCGAAGGGGCTGGCTGAGCTGGCAGCCGGGTATGAGATGGGCGGAACGGTAACGGAACGGAATGATTTGCGCGGCTTTTTTGGTGGTTTTCTTGGCATTTGGCGCGCAGAGGAATCTTTGGAACGGCATGCATGCGAGCAGAGGGATCGAATTAATTAAATACCCAACTCCATCCACCTTGATGACCTCCTGGGAGGAAAAGGTGGAGATGGACCCCTTCCTTTGCTGCCTCTTGTCTCGCGTACGACATCGGCTCGGGAGGGAAACATCGACCGGTCTGCTGGGATAGGCCGCCACCGCCCTGTAGATTACATGAGATATGATGATGAACAATTGAGGCGATCTTCGTTGCCGACTCTGGGCTACATCTGTGCAGTTACGATATAGTAATTTCCTCAGGAATGGTGAGTGATGTATGTGTTTTGTCTGTAGTATAGCAGCTCAGTATTCCCGATGGTACTGGGGTATGGTGAAGATCTTCACCATTCAAGCGAGCTGTAGTCTTGCCCATAGTAACGCATGTATATGCTGGTACCCGTGAACAGATGCAATGATTCTGCGTCTCTAGTATGTTTATTTGCCTGGTGGTTTCTGTGGACGCGGTATACAATATATTCAGTTCTTGCCTGAGTTAATGCCTCCTGGTGTAATACAAGTAACCTACTTAGTGTGCGCCGGACTTTACGTGAGATTGCAAGACTGTTGGAATCTCTCAGAACTAATTTATGCATGTGTACTATGTCAAGTATTGGCATGTTGCCATGTAGTTGCCATCTTTTCTAGTTCCAAGTTTCTAGTAGTTTAGCATATAGAAGTTATACGGCTTTTATAGAGCTACCCACAAGCACCTATATGGCTATATCAAAATAAAAAGTCATGTACTAACTTAGAAAGCAAAGAACCTTCAGCAAGCCTAAGAGCCAGAAGCTCAAAGTGTAGTGAATAGAACAGCAGGTAGACGGAAAAGACAGTCCGCTGAATGGGAAGAAAGACAGTTCTCCCGTCAGATAACTTGATATGTACTTATATAGCAAGACCCTGCTTTAAAGTACTTAGGTAACTTTACATCTCTAGTGATGCGCAATCTCTAGAAATGTAGTGAATCTTAATCCGCAGTGATTTGTGTTTATAACCCCAGTCATTGTACATGTAGTGACTGTGCAACTGCAGTCATCCTGTAACCCTTATCTTAATGTCACAGTTCGATGGCCGTTTAGTTCGTATAAACGGGTCTGGCTACACCTCAGTGAGGGTGTTGCAACGAGACGTGAATTGCGAGCTTCCCCAAACAATGAATCGTCACTGGATGTGCAAAGATCTTGGTTGGTCTATTTCCATTCAACAACCTGCCATCGCTCTAGACAGTCAGTCTACAGAGCACCACCCAATTACCTGTGTTGCGCCATCTGCCGGAACGCCGCATGCCGCCTGGGTCTCCCCACTGGTATCAGTCATCGTATGTGCCAGAATACAGAAAGAAGACTTCGATAGAAGCGGAGGTGGGTATACGGGGCCCCAGACCTCCCTTCGGCGAGGCAATGTCCCATCGTTGCTCTTCCCGTGGCCGTTATTCGCAGCCCTTTCGGGGTAGCAAAGCATCAAAGAGTGATGCGTTTCTCGAGTTCACCTGCAGTCCGGTCCCCAAGTACCTCCTCACCCCTGGGCACCTTCTGCTTGTGCCAGCCTCGACCGCCAGCTGTCACAGACCTCCTCGAACCCGCCCACGATGTCGCCACACACGCTGGCGCATTCCCTCTTCTCTAACCTCTCGCCCCAGTTGCCCTTGGTCAGCCACCTCTCACCCTCCTCCCTCAGCTCCTCGTCCCTCTTCAGCTCCGCCACGAGCTCCTTGGCGCTCTTCAGCCTCCTCGTCGCCGTCGTCGTGGTCTGCCTGGACATGTGTAGCGTGTCTGAGAGGTACGACAGGGTCTGGACCAGGTCGTTTGTCAGGTTCTGCAGGCCCATGATGCTCGTAAAGGCGGCCTGGGACGGCCGCGGCATCATCTCCTGCAGGGTCGTGAGCTCGGGGAGGAGCGAGTCTATCGTCTCGGCGTCGGGCGGCTGTGCGAGGGGGTTCAGGAGCGGGAAGGTGAGGTTGTGGAGCTGGCGGGTCTGGTGGTTGAGGTGCGTGGTGAGCGCGGTGTGCGCGGTGATGAGCCGGGTCGCGTTGCCCTCCACCGTGGACTGGGACGAGAGGTCCCGCAGGCCGTCCGTCACCCGCCTGAAGACGCCGTCCGTCGACCCGCCGTTGTTCTCGGTGCCCCGCCGGGCGAGCGACTCGACCGCGTCCATCTTGAGCACGAGGCTGGCCGGCATGCCCGGCGACTCGAGGTCGGACTCGGAGCCGTACTCGCTCCCGTCGTAGTCGCTGGCCTTCCTCCGGTGGCCCCGGCCGTTGGCCGCCGGCGGCAGCGTCAGGCTCATGTGCTTGCTCTTGCGGCCGTCCGGGCTCGCGACGTCGACGCCGCTGTCCCGCACCCCGTCCTCCCTCTGCTCCTCCTGCTCGCTCTCGCCCCCCGCGTCCACGCTGATGCCCGGCGGCCCGGCGCCCTCGTAGTACTCGTCCTCGCCGTCCGAGAGCGCATCCGCCAGCTCGTCCGCCAGGTTGCCCAGGCCGTTGCCGCCGCCGCCGCCGCCGTCGCCCATGCCGCTGGTGTCGAACATGCCGCTGTTGCCCTCGCCATGGTTGAAGCTGCTCCTCTGGGGCGTGCCCGGGTCGCCGCCGGCGAGCGAGCCGCGGGACTGCCGCCTTTCTTGTGGGGAGTGGGAGAAGTCGAAGCCGGAACTCTCGCGGGAATGTGAGAAGCGCGGTGTCGTCGGTGACGGCATCTTGTTTATGGCTGTAGAGGGATTGTTATGGATGTGTCTTGAGGTTTCGGTCGTGTTGTTTGGGATCTCGGGTCGTCTTGGGCAATGTGGCCCGTGGCGCAGTCGTAGGGTGACTCGATCGTCGGTCGATATGGAGCACTGGGTCCGTTCGGATGCTGTGTATGCTATGTATGTTGCGTATGCCCGGTCTTCGCAGATGCTTTTGTATTGACGTGTTGGGGCGTGGAGGCTGGAAGAAACACGGGCCGTTGTCGTCGTCGAGAATGGTCGAGTGCTGTGTAGGTCAAGGTTGTGTATAGCGGAGTTTTGCTATAGATGGCGGAGCATTAAACAACAGTCCACGTCCCTTTTATTCGCTTTGCGGGACCTTCGCCTAGCTAGAGCATGAACAAGTGGCCAAGCATGCACTGTAGTTTTGGCGGTGAGTGAGGAGTCATTAATTACTGGCTTAGATTAGAAGGGCAGAAGAAAAGCCGTGGCCGTGGGCGTGGTGACTCCGATCTGGAGCAGAGAATGCAAAATAATTGTTCATCGAATCGAAAGTTGCAAAGCATGAAGTCAAGTAAAGTGCAGTGAAGGAAGTGCAGTGAAGTGAAGTAACGTGAAGTAAAGTGTTTGGTTTGGTTGGTTGGGCTCTGGGCCGGTGCCGGTATGTATTGACCTGCACGTAATACTCTGGACTGTAACAATCTCCAGAGCGCGTCGAAGAAGTGTAGAAACGTCCGCTAGGCTGGTCCCGAGAAATTCGGCAGGGGTCCAGTTACTGTGGTACTTAACAGATGTTCGCCTTTATACAGCCCTGGAGGTATAAAACCGTTAGTACATCAAGTAGATCGTATGGTATGACCTCGGGAGGCATAGTCACATTTTTAGCCCCTGAACATCCAAACGTGGAATGAGAAACACGCCCGCCTTGCCGCCCACTTTGTTCAACACTCACTCACTCACTCACTCACTCAATCCGTAATCTGTACATTACTTCTGTCAGTCGAGATCGTCGCTGACCAATCATTTACTTATTCGCCGTGTGTCTCACTGTCGACTCTGGACACCAAAATCCCCGTATACCCTAGTGGCACATCTCATCAGCTGTCAGATCTTTTCAAGGCCTCAACTTGAGCAAGAAAAAAGCCTGACCAGGTAGAAAGGGAAATTCAAGATGGCAAATTTCCGTCGGTTCAGGCCTGACGACGTCAACAAGTTCTCAAAATGCAATCTTGACCCCTTCACCGAGACGTATGAGCTCGGCTTTTACCTACAGTACTGCGCCAAATGGCCATCACTCTTCCAGGTTGCTGAGGACCAGGATGGCAACATCATCGGCTATCGTAAGAGAAAAAAAGAATTTCCTCCAAGAGACTTCATATAAATATATATGTATGTGTGTGTATGTATCAATATAACTGACGCACGACCCCAGTCATGGGCAAGCTCGAGTCGTCGCCCGCCTACTACCAAGGCTCCGAGCACTACCTGCCGTGGCACGCACACATCACTGCCCTGACCGTTGCGCCCGAGGCACGGCGGCTGGGCATAGGCAAGCTGCTCTCGGAGCAGCTGGAGGCCGTGGCAGACGCCAACAACGCCTGGTTCGTGGACCTGTTCGTGCGCGCCTCTAACCACAAGGCCATCGCCTTTTACAAGAGCATGGGCTATAGCGTGTACCGCGTCGTCAAGGACTACTATGGCGACCACGCCGAGGACCCGACCCTGGACAGCGAGGATGCGTACGACATGCGCAAGGCGATGAAGAGGGATGCCAAGGGGGAGCACGTGAGGGATGACGGCATGCAGCACGAGGTGAACCCGGAGGATGTATGGTGAGCATATATGCTTCCATTTTTATCACTTTATCACTTGACCTTGCCGGGCTCTACGTATACCCACCTCGTCCCCGTGCTCATATCGAATCTGATGTGCCGGCTCACACGTCGAGGCATCATCACCTACAATCCTATATACAGGCCCAGCCAACGGCGTAACATGGAAACCACGTTCGCTATCTTTCCCGCCGACTCTTGTCACGGACATGCGCCTGGATCGCCGGATGGCACATCCGCGATGCGACCGCTCAACTCCACGATTTTTCTGCATCAGAGGTGTATATATCCCCCCAGGTGCCCCCAAGCCACTGCGTTGACCCGACCTCCCCTCGCATCATTCTCCTGAGCTGCCCTCTCTAGTAAAAGACGATTACGCCGCATTTCTTTGCGAATCTTAGAGAAGGGGGGATTTGATATGAGTTGATGTCTACCTGTCGCATGTGCCCAGTGTATTTAATCAAGTAAGGGCGAGTGCAGGGCTAGACGCACCCTTGTCCCCGCGGACAGAAGAGGCATCAACGGTGGAGCACCCGTCAACAACTCTCTGATGCTCACGTCTTCGACTGTACATGGTACCCGCGACGTTCGCGCCGATGATCCGGTCCCACTCGCCATCGTCTAGATTCTTAATCGCATGCCTACCGTGACGTTTTCGATTTCCCGACAAGGCCAGCGCCTTTCGTCGCACCGTCCCAGACATCCAAAGTCTAAGGCGATGCTTTGCACCCCCGAGTTAGTCGACTTCAGGCTGTTTCGAGTCGTCCACCTCGCCATTGTGAAGGGTTAATATCCTCAGTGGGAAAGAAGCCGGGCGGTGTGGGCTATGCAGACCGTGGCGGTCTTCCTGACGAGAGTCTTCGCTGTCGCCAGTCCCTATGCCGGATGCGCCGCCTGTGATGGCGATGATATTGCCTTCGACCAGGAGGGATGTGGTATGTTTATGGAATGTCTATTTGCTGTAGCTGCTTGGCAAGGCCCCCTGAACTGAGGAACATAAGGGTGGCGGCGTGTTACGGCACGGTGCGGTGCGGTACCTTGGCTGGTTGGAGGCAAGGTGTTGTTGCCCATGTCGGGGCGACGAGATGGAAACTATAGAGACGACCAGATTATGCAACAAGACCGTGTCTGCAAGCATTTCAGCCGTAACAAATCAACGCCCAAATTCACACAAAGAAGGAAACGATATCAGAAGGAAAACCCTCCTCCAGTTGGACAGATGAAATGTGATAGACTTGGGGGCGGGGAGGACCGGGTAGCCTTGCGAGCATGCATTTGTTGAATAAATAAGATATTCTATTCTATTCTGAAACCACCAGATGTTGGAGGAGGATCACTAGACGAAGCATCACTATATTATAGGTACGAAGCAGCATCATATTATAGGTGTACAACAAGGGATACCTACCTAGGTACGTATAGGTACTGGATCGAGGTAGCAACACCTGGGCACTTAAGTAAGTACTCAAAATATAGGGCCGTTGGATTCGGAACATTTGACTCGGAAAATATGTCACGAACACGCAATCTTGCCATGTTTGTCCTCCGGCCTTCGAGGCAAGTGATACTCTTCATTAGCTCCATACCCCGGTCAATTTCCCCAGATTTCCTGGGTCCCCCTCTGCGGGGCCCGAAACGCCCGCCACTCAGCCCACACCAGGTCCAGGTGCCGTCAGTCGGCGGGTTGGCGTGCTGGCGGGGCCACCGGCTCGCTTCCGGCACTGTCAGGTTTCCAATTGGGCCCCGCAGCTTGACTCGGAAGGGAAGGGCAGACAGCGACAAAGCAAACGCGAACGAAGCTTGGAAGCCTGGTGGAAGGCTTGCAAGGTTGCATTCTGGGCGCCGTGCCTGCAGATGGCAAGAGTACAGAGCCCGGGTTTAGCGGCTTGGGGGCTTCAACTGGGCAGCCTCGTGTCGTCAAATGCTGCGATCCCTTTGGCTGGAACCCACGTAATGCAAGCCCTAGGGAGTGCGCATGATCAGGTCACAACAGCCAATTTATCTTGCTCATCGAGCATACAGTAAGTACCCAGGTAGGTAAGCTTACAGTGCACAAGTGCAGATGCATACATACATCCTGATACACCATTGCCGAGGTGATGGATCCCAAGGGACCTCTTCTGTACACAGTAGTGTGGCAGTTGTGGGTTGACTTGTTGGCAGAACTGGGAATAGCTGGCCCACCCCTTCCATTAAGCACGTACTGTGGTAGATAGACACTGTTACCGCTCTTTAGGTTTGAGGAGGACCAAAGGATCATCGCATCGCGCGACAAGGGAAGAAGGGATCCCGGGGACATCACTCGTTTACACGTCATACTTTACCCAAGCTAAGCTCCAGCCTACACTACACAGTATACACGTCGCAGCTTTCAGTTGGCGTGACGTGATCCAGCCTGCCCTGCGTTAATTCAGGGGCTTCCTAATCGCTGTAGCTAATAGTAGACACACTACATATGTAGGTAGACTACAAGACAACCCACATCTCCCATCATCATTATCATCTAGTAGACCCCGACACTCACCACTTGCTGGCCTCTTCTTGTTCTCACTTCCTCTGTTGGCAGCGAGCTTCTCGTCAACTCTAGCTCTCAGCCTCTTGTCTCTTTGTCTCTTCCTCCGCGCGGGCCCGTCGGAGCTTACATCTGGTTCCCTGGAACTTTGCGTCTTCACCTTATGTGCTTGTGTTCCAATGACATCGTGCTCGCCCTTGCCTTCTTCTTGAGCTGCACGGAAAGCCAGGCTACTTAGCTATACATATTCAAGTGCTTTGCATAAAGCGGTTGGTTGCTTCACCATGCGATTGAGTCTCTTGGCCCAGGCCATAACGGCCGCTGTTGCAGGCGCATCAACTCTCACCCCACCCGTGTTACCTTTGATCGTCCGGAACCCATACCTCAGCACCTGGCTCCAGTCGCGCAATGCGCCCTGGGAGCAATGGCCTATTTTCTGGACTGGAAACTCGGTAAGTTTCGCTAGTGGGCGAGGCCTTTTGAGTTTGAAGCACTGTCATGGCAACCTAAGAGCGTTTGGTTTTGTTTGCGCCTAGAGACACAGTCAATTGTGCAATATGGCAAGGGGTATAGAGCAACAAATGCTGATATAAACCCTTCCAGGTCGGCTTTTCCGTCATAGCCTCAGTACCCGAATCTGGCGATGTATATCCTCTTCTCGGCCGACCTCAGGACTCGCTTGCCGGATCTGGTCGTGACTACAACGTGACGTTCCCCGATTATCTCGGTGCTACCTTCGATGCCTCTACCACAAACCTCACATATTCAATCCCTGCGCCTAGCCACAAGGAGGAGCCCCTGAAGATCACGCTATCCTTTCTCTCGCCAATTACCCCAAGTTCCACCCTGCGACAGTCATTGCCAGCCGCGTATTTGACCGTACACGCCGAGGGCGCCTTTGATGTGAACGTGTACATCGACCTGAACGGGGAATGGGTTACAGGAGACAGAGCGAACGACATTGAATGGAGTCTGGAACAGGCGGGACCCAAGCAAGACACGGCATCATCCGCCGGGCTCAAGACATGGCGCATCAACCGCCGCACTCAGCAGCTGCTCACGGAGTTTGATGATCGGGCAGAATGGGGAACCCTGTTCTTCTCCGCCCCTCAGGATGTCCAGCATGAGAGCGGTGTCTCGACCGTCCTGCGCCAGCACTTCTCGGCGAAGGGCCAGTTGAGAAATGCCAATGACGAAAAATTCCGCAAGATTATGGATGAGGAGCCCGTTTTCGCGTTCTCCAAGTCCTTCAAGCTAGGTTCCTCTGGCAAGGCGGGCAACTCAGACAGCCGGGATGGCTTGAATACGGTAAAATCCAAGAGCGACAGTGTCATGTTCACTTTCGCCCTGGCTCAAGATACTGTCGTTCAGTATGCGGCTGCGAGGGGATTGACTTACATGCGGCCGTTCTGGGCAACATACTTTCCCACTGCTGAGGAGATGATCAAGTATCACTATGAGGACTTTGAGACTGCGACTGCTCTGGCCTTCAACTACTCGCAGCAGCTCGACATCGACGCCTACGAGTCGGGCTCGTCCGACTACCGAGACATTGCGGCCTTGTCAGCAAGACAAGTGCTCGGTGCCACTCAATTCTCCGGCACTCCTGACAATCCGATCTTGTTCCTCAAGGAGATCTCCTCGAACGGCAACTTCCAGACAGTGGATGTCATCTTCCCCGCCTTCCCTTTCTTCTTGTACACGAACCCGCGATGGCTGGCCTATCTCCTGGAGCCTCTCCTGGAACACCAAAATAGCGGCCAGTATCCTAACAAGTACAGCATGCACGATCTCGGCTACCATTTCCCCAACGCTACGGGACATGCCGATGGAAACGACGAGTACATGCCTTTAGAGGAGTGTGGTGATATGCTCATCATGGGTCTCGCGCTGGTCAACGCCTACAAATATGACACCCAGCCTGCCTTCCTCGGCCTCGAGTCTTTGGACAGCAGCAACGCGCAGAAGCTTACGTTGACCTCGGAAGTTGTTGATGATTACGGAATGGACCGGCCATGGGGTTATCGTCAGGGAGTAGAGACCAGTGATCTCAAGCAAGCCCAGGCATGGGTCAAGAAGTCGTACAAGCTGTGGAAGCAGTGGACCGTCTACCTCGTGGATGAGGCCCTGGAGCCTAGGAACCAACTGTCGACGGACGACTTTGCCGGTTGGCTCCGTTTGCAGACCAACCTTGCGCTCAAGGGAATCATTGGTATTCGGGCCATGAGCGAGATCTCCGACATCCTCGGCGAGACCAAGGATGCTCAGTACTACCGCGAGATCGCTGAAGATTATATCGAGAAATGGCAGGAGCTCGGACTTTCCAGAGACAAGGTGTTCCCCAAGCTCTCGTATGAATGGTACGGTTCGTGGACGACTATTTACAACCTCTACGCCGACTCTCTGCTCTGCTTCCATCTACCGAGCGATGAGGATACCTCTGCGAAGGGTCTGCGGCCATCTTCCAAGTGGAGATGGTGGCAGCAGGAGGATCAGGCGCCCATTTCAGACAGAAAGGGGTCGGCATTCGTTCCCGATTACGTGTATAAGCTGGCGAGTGATTGGTACCACAATGTGGTGCAGAAGTACGGACTGCCACTGGACAGCCGGCACCTGTACACCAAGAGCGACTGGGAGTTCTTCGCGGCGGCGGTTACGAGCAGGTCGACGCGGACAGAGATCCTGACGGTGGTGGCGACATGGCTGAACGAGACAGAGACGGGTGAGTTTTCCTTTCGGGTTGTTTATCACAACCGACGCGCGCGTTATTATTGTGTTGCTAGGTGACTGACATTATACAGACAAGCCGTTCGGCGACCTGTACGAGACGGAGGAGAAAGGTGGCTACCCTGGCGGGTTGGAGTTCAAGGCCAGGCCAGTGGTCGGGGGCCACTTTGCGTTCCTGGCGCTGGAGAGGGCATGCGGTGGCAAGGCTACCGACGCGTTGGGCTTCCTCGACGCCGAGGAGCCCAAGGAGTTGGACGTCATGGGGCTGCTGCAGGAGGAGACGGCGTTTGGGCTGGCTCGGGAGGCGGAGGCTGAGCTGTAGGGGAGTGTGTGGGTTGTTTCTCGCAAGGGGGTTCTGGATAGGTGATGTGTGATGTAAGAACACATTAGGACATGTTGGACCATATTGGGACACAAAATTGAATAGGAATGCCATGTGAATATGTAGAGACGTTGCTACGTATTATGCAGGAGTCTGCAAGAGTCTGCAAGAGTCTACGTTCACTATTTGCGGGTGTGATTTACAAGTTCATTCAGTACTAGTTCGCAGGTACTATACTACTAGTATTTTAGTGTGCGTAGTATGATCGATGTCGCGAGTGTGGGGGTGGGTTATGTCTGGTGGGGAGAAGGAGGGTCGTGGAGGGTCAACGGGTTGACGCCAGAACGGGTGACAGCGGGATGTCCACGATGTCCATGGGCGTTTTGGTGGGCGTTTTGGTGTGAGGCTGCAAGCGATCCACTGGGTGCTGCAGGCTGCGAGAGGCCTGCAGTTGGAAGGGAGCAGCAGTAGTGGGTTCAGTGGAGCTCACCTGGTCCGGAACTGCTAAAACGGTAAAAGGGTCTGGATTACAGGGGACCCATTTATCCTGAGATTAGTGCGACGTCATTGGTGAAAACATGACCAGGACCCACTTGCATTTGCTTTTGCTTTTCAGAGGTTCCTCCCTTTCTTCCATTCCTCCTCTCTGATTGTGGCCCATCCTTTTTTTTCAGCTTCCTTCTAACCACTTGATTCACTGACTGACCGAAGTCACCTGCCTACCTACCTACCTTACCTACTATCTCCCCTCAATTCACCCCCATCCCGTCATCATCAATAAATCAACCGAACTCTCATCCATTTGGACTGGCCTTTTTTCTGCCATTCCATTGTTTTTGTGACAAAGTCCATCCCATCTAGCACTTCTGTTTGGCGTGTGCACTTTTGTCCTTTTTTTTCTTGTTAGTCGAGACTTATTTCGACGAAATCTTTTATCTGGCCATACCCACTCCAGCCAAGAAGAAGCCTTTCCACCCAAGCTTCCTCTTCCTTCCCAGACTTGCGACCTACCAACCAGGCTGTGTCGCAACCCTTTCTAAACCACACATCAACCTCACCCACCCACAACTTCGACTTGATCATCTCCTTTGTCCAAAATGGCGACAACTGCGATGGACTACGAGAACCCCAGCGGCGATCGCTTCGAGGGTAAGCCTTTTGATTTCCCTGATTTCCTTATCATGTGTGCAACACGCTTCGTCAGCTTTGTCAGACGCGACGTGACCCTCTACTCTCCACTATTGCCACTCGACATCTCGACATCTCGACATCTCAACACCTCGTCAACCAGCACTGACATCATATCTTCTATTCTCTAGACGAGGCACCTCGCTACGAGCGCGACAACCGCAGCGCCTCCCCGCGAAGCGACAATGGCCACGATAGCGCCCGTCGTCGTTCTGCTTCTCCCGGCGGCGACCGGTAAGATTCCCCAATCACATCACACCTCATTACATATTCGCCACACAACACGCCTTCTAACAATATCCTGCTAGCAACGTGCATATGAAGGATGACAACGGCTCCAGAGACGGCGAGGGTGCCAGCAACACTGGCTCCAACCTCTTCGTCACCGGTATCAACCCCAAGCTCAGCGAGGAGGAGGTCACCCGCCTCTTCTCCAAGTACGGCAACGTCGAGAAGTGCCAGATCATGCGCGACCCACACACCAAGGAGTCCCGTGGCTTCGGTTTCGTCAACTTCATGACTTCTGAGGAGGCCGATGCTGCCAAGGAGGCCCTGCAGGGCAAGGAGCTAGAGGGCCGCACCCTCTCGATCGAGAAGGCTCGTCGCTCCCGTCCTCGCACCCCCACTCCTGGCAAGTACTTCGGCCCTCCCAAGCGAGGTATGTTTGTCCCTGTCCCCTATGCCCTGACCCATATCACTTGTACTCACACTCTCACAGAGCCTGGTGGCCGTGGAGGTGGTGGTGGCCGCTTCGGCGGAGACCGTTACGGAGACGACCGTCGCCGAGGCGGATACGGCGGTGGCGGCGGCTACGGTGGTGGTGGCGGCGGCGGCGGCGGTGGACGCTACGATGACTACCGCTACCGAGGCTACGAGCGCCGTGGCTACGATGATCGCGGCTCCGATCGTGCCTACCGTGGTGGTGGCGACGACCGTGGCTACGACCGAGGATACGACCGAGGCTACGACCGTGGATACGAGCGTGACCGTGGTGGCGCATACGACCGCCGGGACCGAGGAGATTACGAGGGAGGTAGAATCGACCGTTACGCCTCTAGTGGTCGCGATGACCGCTACAGCGGAGGAGCTCGTGGCGGCGGTGCTGGCTTTGACCGATACGACCGTGGTGGTGACCGTGCCCCTCGCGACGCGCCTCCTGCGGCTGGCGGCTACAGCGACACCGCTTCTCGCGGCGATGCTCGCGACACCTATGGTGGTACGTGACTCCTTCCCTTTTCTTTGTGGACGTGACTGACCGTTCTAGGCGCCGATCGCCCCATGCGCTGAGCATCTCTCTACAGCTGATGCATATGTGGTAGGTCACTTGCCTACTGTGTGCTTGTAGGATCTACGTGACTCTTTTTTACGTTCATGGGAAAGGGAATGGGTCGGATATCAAAAATTGCCATCGAGGAGTTTTCTACGGCACACTACTAGTTAGGCACTCTGCACCTGGGCCTGCTGCCGTATTTGCAACGGGCTGCGATTTAATTGCCGGGGGTTCGCGTCCAGACGGAGAGGCCGCATCTTGGCCTCAATTTTTCCCTTCTCAGATCCGACGCGAATGTAGGGGTTTCCTGCAGCTCAGGGCAGCCCTTGCACACAACAAAACACCAGACTTCACCAACGTTCTCTTTCACCTGCACCTGTACGATTATTACTCACCGTCATTGCCCCAATCTGGCGCTCTGAACGGATCCGGTTCGGCATGAGACGGGGAACGACATCTCATATTTTTTCACGAAAACTGGGAGAGGGACGTCAACAGATAGCGCCAAACTTTTGACACGGAGCTCAACAGAACTCTCCTGACAACCACTGTGCCTGCCACTTCACGATTGAATGACAACATAAAACAACAAGAGTCTCTTAAAGGTGTTACTAGCTCCGAGACGAGCTATCTAGTCGACATGTTCAGCTTGCATTGCCATACCCGCTATCGCTCAACAACCTTTTACGAATGTGCCAACTTGTCAGTTTATCACGATCATGCGCTGCTCTCTTCGTTCACGTTCCAAAATCCTCATCACACTGCAGCGATGACCCTTTATGGCCGAATTGGCCAGCATTTGTCGGGTCCTTTGTTTGTTCGAGCCTCCCTTACGCCAAGCGGAATGTGTGGCTTGCTTGCAAACGAAAGTACCTACAATGCGGTAATCGATTCGCAGTCCAGAACAAAGAGAAAGAATGCCAAAATGACAAGAGAGGTAATCCCCATATGCCAAGAGAATGCTCATGTAACTGATCCGCAGTTATTCTGTATCCAGATGAACCACCCTTTTGCGGCAACGGTGTTCACACTTGGGGTGATTGAAATGTGGCGTTGAGCCCAGGGTCGACCTTCCGCACCTAGATGCAGGCCCTATAGGCTTTTCGGTGTGAGAGGGGGGGCCGCGCGGGGCTCGTACCCGGGCGCCTGGGAAGGGAGAGAAAAGGGTAAGCAGCCCTAAGGTTACCTCACATGATGGCTGAGACAACTGCTGCATACCCCGACACTATTGATGCAAAGGCAGGTGACCACTGATGTGTTGCCCTGTGGCCACACGCCACTGCGTACGTGCCTATTCCTGGTCGCTACACAGACCTGCATTTTATTATTACGCGGGCTGGTCGGGGCCGCGTGTCCCTGTTCGCTGCCTGCGCCGCTGGTCCAGGAAGCCAGAACTGCTGGTCGGTTCGGTCCGGAGGGATACCTCCTGTCTACTTACTTCTTGCTTCCTATCGATTTAAGGGATTAAAAAGCAGAGTGCCGGCTTCAATGGAGGTGAGGTATCGCGCGGCCACCGAGCCCTTGTCAGGTAGGTCCCTCTCGTTACTATGCAGTCCTGTATACGGACTGCCTTCCTTTTGGCGTTCAATGTTTTATTCTGTGACGGACCTTGGATGCCTGTCTTTCATGGACTTTCTTTGCTCGTTGCTATCAAATTCTATCTATCAATTCTCATAGGTCAATATATCATTTTCATGCATCAAAACAAAGGATCTGCTTCGAGAAGCCCCCGTAACCATTTCATCCAGTCAGCCTCCTGGCTACTGCTGGACTGTATCGTGAAGGGATATATAGGTGCGAGTCGAAGGTATGTGTTGGGCTCTTGCGCGAGACTCAAATCGAGTCAAGTCTTTTCGGGCAAAACAAACAACTCATTGATTATCGAAATTCCAACGATATGTCCGAGTCTTCGCGGGCGCTATCTTTCTCCATTTACGAGGATGAGGACTGCAGGACCGGTCCCATGCCCTCATTCCCCAGCCTGGTAGCCGACGAGCCTGATGCTGGCCAGACGGGCCTGACGACTCACATGCCTCCTCCTCCGCTTCCTTCTCCCTTTACAGTCAGGGTTCCGTCTGGCGGCTCTTCGTCCTCCTCGTCGGCTGCATCTTCCGTGATCGGGCTGGCTGGCCGGACGGCTCACTTCCCTCCTCCCTTCAAGGTCACGGTACCTTCGGCCAGCTCTTCGTCCTCCTCGTCGGCTGCATCTTCCGTGGTCGGGCTGGCTGGCCAGACGGCTCACTTCCCTCCTCCCTTCAAGGTCACGGTACCTTCGACCAGCTCTTCGTCCTCCGCGTCCTCCGACTCCGGGCCGGCTGGGCGTGTGGGTTTGCGCACAGCTCCTCGCTCTACGCCCTGGGGGCCGGCGAGGACGCCTGTTGCTCACCACTATGGCGAAGGCAGGCCCTTTGTGGTCAAGGTGCCTTCGGCTGGCTCCTCGTCGAGTGGATATCTATTGGGCGGCTGTTCGACGACTAGTCGCTCGTCGAGTGGATATCTATCGGGCGGCTCTTCGACGACTAGTGGCTCGTCGATAGTCACTGTCACGACCACCCCGGCTAGTTCTTCGACTTCTACTTCTTCATCCACTGCATCATTTTACTCGTGCCTCTCAAGTCCCCCAAGCCTCATTGGGAGCGGGCAGTCAGGCACCGGGTCTTCTTGCCCCTTGCCTTACCAGACTGTCCCCGGTTTCAACTGCATGACCTACAACTCCCTTCCATCTCCCCAGCAGCAAAATCCCATCTTGGAGAGGACAACACGACTAGGGAGGTACAGGAAACCCCACGAGGCGCGCAAAAATGGCTCACCTGATGAGCTGGACGGGATCAAGGATTGGGCGGAGAAACAGGCGCCACGGAGGTTCCAGCCGCGGCTCAGAACACCCCGCAGAGACAATAGGGCACGGAAGATTCTCAGACGGAATGTCTTCACCTTTGGAAAGCTGGAGAGGTCTGGCCCCCTTGATGGAATAGAGGGACCCGGCGGTGGCGCTCATGAGCAGAAGCAGCTTCATACGCCTACCGAGACACCTGAACACCAGCGGTTCGTGGACGCTCTCGTGAAGGACTGGATGAGAACATCCGTTGAGCAAGATGACGTCGCCTCTACGATGCATGCGGACGGGATGGACGGCGATGCCACTCAGCAGCTGACACCAATACCGACAAAGTTACCGCCCGAGCAAGACCCGGAGCAGCTGCTCACTCCCGCGGATACACCGGAACCACGAGGCTTCAGGGACGTCTCCGCGGGGGCTCTGGCGTGCACTCTTCCACCAGGGGATGATGTCGCCACGGCTGCCACCTCCGAGCAGGCGGGGCACGGCATGGCCGAGTGCCTGGGCAGGCTGGAGGGGCTGAAGCTGGTAGGTGACGACGACGACGACGACGACGACGGCGACGCCCTGAAAGCCGCCCAGCGACTGCCCCCAACCCCAGCCTCAGGAAGCCCGGGGTCTCGGCCGCGCGGCCCCCTGGGGCGGCGGCGGGCCGGCGCTGCTACCGGGACCCCGCGGCGGGGGTGCCCCCGCGTGCAGAAGAGCGGGCGCGGGAGGAGGAGGAGGCGGAGGACCGAGGCCGAGCTCACGATGCACCACGCGATCCGCTGGTCGGGCATGGGCGGCGTGGTGCCCAACGTCAGCGTCGTCACCAGGGGGCCGCTCGTGCAGATGCCGCTGCCCTGTACGTTTGGCGAGGGGCCGAGCAGGAAGGCCGAGGGGGAGGGGGAGGAGGACTTTGCTGTTGGCCTCTCGAGGGGGGTCGTTAGGGAGGTCCAGAAGCGGCGGGCGGAGAGGGTGAGGAGGATGGGTAGGGGAGCTTGATTTCTTTAGTTGCGTTGTGATGACGGCGTTTGGGGAGCATGTCATGGCTGGTGTCTATAATGTCTGAGAATAGAGAGGACACTGCATGGGGTGGTGTATTGGGGATTTTACGTTAGCATGGACCGTTTGGCAGCCAATATGCCTAACATTTGGCGTATTCGACGAAGACTGCCTGCATCAATGGCCCGACTTATTAGACTTCATTTGGTGCAATTCGACCTTCGATTACACCACAGGACCTGAACCTGCAGGATTAGTAACGACCATCATTTACTTCCGGATGAAGCTCTTCGGTGCTAAGCATTGCTTTGTTCCTCGAGTACCCGTAAAACCGCAATGAGTGATGTGTGGGCCTTCAGGGAACAATCAACGTCGACAGCCTCTTTGTTACCTTCGAACCCACTGATGCCGAAAACGGCAATATGATCTCAGGAAAGAAAACATATCAAAAGTTCGGGGCCACCATAACAATTGACCGAAAACTCTCATCCATCCCACCTTACTATATTTCCCAGTCCTGTTCCTCAACCAACTCTCGACTAGGCCTGGCTTCACGTGTGATCATCAACAAGATCACACTGAAGGAGCGTTCCAAAGACACACATATATATATCCTTCCTACGTGGTCCAGCTGCCACAATGTTCAACGCTTTCCTTGATCGCGCGGTCAGTACTCTGTTAGGCCCGGACGTGCTCACGGCCCCTGAGGTTCTTGCCACTCCTGCGGCTCAACCACCACCCGCGGCCCCCCAGCGAGTAGACGCCCCTCTACACACTGCCAATGCAGGAGGTGGCGGGATACCAGCCGACCAAGCTCTACAGGCTCAGATCCTGACTGAAGCGTCCGCGACCGCGTCAGCCCCTTCCGCTGCCGCTGCCAACGCGCCTGTGTGGACAACGGGGACGTTCAATGACGTGGCCCGGCAAGCGGCTGCTGATCAGGCAGCCCAGCGACAACAGCAGCAGCAGCAGCAGCAGCAGCCGCCGCCGCCTCAACCGGATGTGGCGCTCACTGGGGATGCACTCGCCTTATATCAAGGGTTCATGGCCCAGTGGCGGGCACAGAACCAAGTAGCCCAGCCTTCAGCGCCGCCGCCAAGCGTGCCCGCAGCGACACCAGGCCGGTCTTCAGTACCCGCGCCCAGGCCGCCGCCAAGCGTGCCCGCAGCGGTACCAAGCCGGTCTTCAGTACCCGCGCCCACGCCGCCTCAGCCGGATGTAGGGCTCACCGGGGATGCGCTCGCTTTGTATCAAGAGTTTATGGCCCAATGGCGGGCACAAAACCAAGTAGCCCAGCCTTCGGCGGCGCCGCCACTAAGCGTGCCCGTAGCGATACCAAGCCGGTCTTCAGTACCCGTGCCCACGCCGCCGTCAAGCGTGCCCGCAGCGACACCAGGCCGGTCTTCAGTACCCGCGCCTACGCCGCCTCAGCCGGATGTAGGGCTCACCGGGGATGCGCTCGCCTTGTATCAAGAGTTTATGGCCCAGTGGCGGGCACAAAACCAAGTAGCTCAGCCTTCGGCGGCGGCGCCGCCAAGCGTGCCCGCAGCGACACCAGGCCGGTCTTCAGTACCCGCGCCCACGCCCCTGCCTTTACAGCCGGGTGCTCCCCCTGGGCGTCGGCCCTTCTGGGATGTCCGGAGGGGCGCCCGCCGAAGTGTGCCGCGGACAAACTTTGCTACGCCGACACCGGTGGCTAATGTAGCTGGCGGGACGGCATCGGGGCCGCCTTCGGTGCCCGCGCCCGCGCCAGCGAGCAATCCGTTCGCCAAGATGAACAATCCGTTCGCCAAGAAAGACAACCCCTTCGCCCAGAGAGACAACCCCTTCGCCCAGAAAGACACAGCCCCAGTGCCTGCGCCCCCGGCACAAGTGCCCGCAGCGGCACCGGTGGCCGATGCAGCCAGCACTGTGACATGGGGCCAATTCTCGGTGCCTGTACCTCCGTCCCAGACACCGCGCGGACAAGTGCGCAACGTGTTCGACCGGAGAGGGTACGCCCCGGCACCTGCACCCCCGGCAAGCGTACCCACGCCGGCACGGGGGCCCAGTATAGCTGGACCGGCGGCATCCAGGGCCAGCAATGTGGCTGGCGCGACAGGGACCGGTACGGGCGTTCCTGGGAACGCGCAGCCGAGAACGCGAGGGATGGTTGATACATGGGTCAACGACTTCTTCAGTAGCCGTCGGCAGGAGGAGAATGCGACGGCCGCGGGAGCTCCTGGCAGTGGTGGGAGTCGGCAGGCCCGGCTAGGGAATGTGCAGCAACGCCTGGGTGGTGCGGCCGCGGCCTCGAGACAGCCCCAGCCGGTCACACCAGGAAACCGTTCTGCCCGTCAGGGAGGTGGCCGAACGATGCTTCCTACGCCGGCGGCAACCCCTGCTTCGGGCGCGTTCCCAACGCCAGTCCTTGCCTCTCCCGCCCCTGCTTTGGCCCCGGCTTCTGGACGCCAGGCTACAGTGGCAACTCTAGGTGTTCCACGAACCGCTACTGCTGCGAGTGCATTCTCGGACCCATTGATTGTCCAACCAGGTTCCGCTCCTGGCCCAGCTCCTGCTGCAGTAACGCCCGCCACGGGCAATAGTCGGCAGCCCAATGTACCAGCACCTCGAAGTGGTGCCATATCAGGCACTCCACGAACCTCCACACGTACCAATCCTGCTCTTGCCCCCGGGCGATTCATAGGAAACACCCCCACACAAGGTGGCCAGCAGTCTGGACGTAGTGGTCAGTTTGCAGCAGCATGGCCGGCCAGTACGACTACCCGTGGGCGCGTTGGAACGAAAGCACCTCCAAGTGGGCCTGCCTTCGCCAATGCTTCGGTCACTCCACAAACAAATCTCTCCTCAAATGCGACCCTGACGCCCGGGTTCGACACTCCTACTCCTGCAGCAAAAAGGTCTGCCACAGCCGGTCTGGGTCAACTTGGACTCGGGCCGGCTTCTAAGTCGCAAAGACGTCTTCCACCAGAGCAACTCATGCCTCCCACCCGAGGAAATGGTGCTCAACAGAGCGGTAATGCGTCGAGTGCGAATCCGACGAATCCGGCTCCTCCAGTTTATGTTAGCGGCCCGGAGTCATCCCAGTCTCTTCAACAGACAGGTGGAACGAATGCAGAAACACTTACTGCGCTACCAATATGGACGCAGTTTTCCGACCTTGATGCCTGGAAGATGTCCAACGAGGACAGCAGCCCTCTATCTGGAGCCCAGTCAAGCACAGGCCCGAAGACTCCGGCTGCTCCAGTCAGTAGTGGCGCAGGTCCGTCCCAGTCGAGCGGTGGCCGGAAAGGCGGCTGGAAGTCCATTTCTGATCTGTTCGACACGGCAAGCATCATGAGAGACGGTTCGAAGCTGCCTGACAGAAGCGATCCGGAACCCCTTCCTATGCCGACGGCACCGAGCCGCATCGATGTCGGCATCGTTGATACGAACACGGATAAGCCTCAGTGGCCTAGCTCGATACTGCGCAAGCGGCGTGCTAGTACGGTTTTTACTGCCGAGGACCCTAAGCGCGTTCGTTTTACATGAAGTTGAGGAGGTTTGACGTGGTGTTATGTGTTAATGGTTGTTTCGATGGGAGAGTGCAGCAGGCCCTCTTGGTGTGGTTAGTACTGTAATCAGGAGGAGTATTGGACTTTTGTAGAAATATGTGTTGAATCTGCATTTGTATCGGTGTGCTCGAGATTTCATTCATCTCTGGTGTTTTCAGCTTACCATAGACTTACTTATTGTTGATCATGCGGAAGCATCAATGAGAGAGTTGAGTTGTTTCGAAATAGTTACGGTTCCTGTGCACAATTCATATTGTGAAACAATGTTATGTAGGACGAGTCGACGAATGGAGTTGAAGTGAAAACTGAAGCCTAAAACCCTTGGAGACTTACAGTAGATGTCTCTAGGGTTTCATTGACAACACAGTGAGGGTTAAGGCATAACCCCCCTGAAAGGTTCTTCTTTGACAGGGGTGGTTCAGTTTCCATCTTGGCCCCACCTTCCACTCAACGCGTGAAAGCGCGTTCTAGCCGTTTCTTACAGCCTGGAAATGCTTCTTGAGCTCTTAAAGCTTAAACCTCGCGACTTCTTCTGGCCACGACAGCATCTCTGACGGCAGCACCCTCCACAGCATTTCCCTCATCATCCCCCTTGATAAACCTCTGTTCAGGTCAACTCAACCCTGTGACGAGAAATTCCAGCGGTCTGATCCTCAATCCAACCTCATCACAGCTCCTAGAAGCCACTTCACATCCCGCAGGTCAACATGGCGCCAGCTCCCGTTGTCGACGATGTCGACAGTGAGTTTCTCCTGACAGCTCCATACTGGGAACTCCCAAATTACTAACTCATGGTCCTCGTAGCCGACATGGAACAGGATGATGTCGATGTGAACGAGCAGAAGGTCATCAATGAGGGTACGTACCATCTATCACATCTTTTGTTGAGCGGCAACCCATGCTCACCCCACTCTACAGAGTACAAGACCTGGAAGAAGAACAGCCCTTTCCTCTACGACATGATCCTGAGCACTGCTCTGGACTGGCCCACTCTGACCACTCAGTGGTTCCCGGATGTCAAGGAGCCAGAAGACAAGAACTACCGTGTTCACCGCATTCTTCTCGGAACCCACACTTCTCCCGGTCAGGACAACTACCTACAGATAGCCGAGGTTGAGATCCCAAAGTCGGCTGAGCCTAACCCCAATGACTATGATGAGGACCGTGGTGAGATTGGTGGCTATGGCCGCGAGCCGGCTGCCATCAAGATGAACATTGTTCAGAAGATTGACCACCCCGGCGAGGTCAACAAGGCCCGCTATCAACCTCAGAATCCCGACATGATTGCAACTCTTTGTGTCGACGGCAGAATTCTCGTCTACAATAGGACGAAGCACAGCCTCAACCCCAGTGGCACCCCCGCCCCTGACATCGAGCTGCGCGGTCACACCCGTGAGGGCTTCGGTCTCAACTGGAGCCCACATGAGGCTGGATTCCTAGCTTCCGGAAGCGAGGATGCTACCGTCTGTATCTGGTGAGTCTTTTCTCTCGGTCGTAATGGAAGCATCATCTGACCCCGATTCAGGGACCTGAACACTATGGACAACAAGGTGGCCAAGCCCTCAAGACGGTTCACACATCACAAGCTGGTCGTCAACGATGTGCAGTACCACCCAGTGGCCAAGCACTTCATCGGCACCGTCTCGGATGATCTGACCCTCCAGATCCTCGACACCAGACAGGCTGCTGATGACAAGTCGGCACTTACCATCAAGGGTGGCCACAGCGATGCCATCAATGCCCTTGCCTTCAACCCCGGCTCCGAGTTCTTGATTGCCACAGCTTCCGCTGACAAGACCATTGGTATCTGGGACATGCGGAATGCAAAGGACAAGGTTCACACGCTCGAGGGTCACAATGATGCCGTCACCTCACTATCGTGGCACCCTCACGAGGTTGGCATCTTGGGCAGTGGCAGCTACGACAGACGTGTAGTCTTCTGGGACCTGACGAGGATAGGGGAGGAGCAGATACCGGATGACGCAGAGGACGGCCCACCAGAGCTTCTGTTTATGCACGGTGGCCACACCAACCACCTGGCTGACTTCAGCTGGAACCCCAACGACCCCTGGCTTGTTGCCAGTGCCGCCGAGGACAACGTTCTGCAGATCTGGAAGCCTGCCGATGCGATCGTAGGCCAAGAGAGCACTGCAGACGTGCCCCTGGAGGAGTTGGAGCGCTAGGCACAGTACAGAATTCTGTGTTTGGGGGTCTGGATAGGTGGGAGCTTGGATGAGATGCGAGGAGAGCACCGCTTGCTTTTGGCGTACAAGGCTTCACTTGGAGCGAATCTGCATGGGGCAAGGGAGTAGTAGGGTAGGTGGGAAGGCTTCTACGATCGCAAGTGGACTAGAATGCTTGCTGACCACCCCACTACCACTGGAAGAGCATTGATAGCAGGGACAGCTATTCCAAGAGCGCAAGGGCACTGCAGGAAGGAGCCCAGTACAGATGAAGGAGCTGCAGGTCGGGGAGCAGCACCATTGAAATTTTGCTTTGGGGTGTACAGGAATAGTTTAATGCATCGGTGAAGATGCTGGGGGATACGGTGAACAAAATAAGGAATCGCTGGTATTGACAAGGTTTCCGTTTCACACTTTGATCTTTCCGGTGTGGTTTTGTGACGTTGGTAACTTGAGGCCGAGGCTCGCCAGAGCAGTGATCTGGTAAGCGAGGGCAAGCTGCTACAAGGTGAGGTTAGACGTCTTGTATCATTGTAACCTTTGACAGCTGCTAAAGCCTAAAGTTACAGGTTGCCATGTCCTATCGTGTTTGGTAAACAGACCTGACGCGCCGTGCAGACAAGAGACCATACGTGCTTCCTACGCGTCGCGTGGGCTTTAGGAGAATCGTCCCATCTTTCCATTCGCCAGCGCATCCCATTGTCCTCTTCATTCACTCCCATTCTCCTCCTCCTATGCAGGTAAATTTCGCCTCCTTCTGTACTTACCGTTTGCATTTAAACCTTTGGGAGGGCCTTGAACACCCACACCTCAACATGATCATTTCGATCTGAGGTTCATCGCACAACCATTCCAACTTCACCATCACAGCATTACTGCTGCTATTTGCAGTCACATTTTCACACATCGAGCAAACATCACTAACAATTCTTACATTCATTCAGCAATCGGAGAGTGCACACATGGCGAGCTCTCAGCCTCCAAGTAGCCAGGTAGATTCTGGCGACGACGAGATGATGGCGCAGCCCCAAGTCTTCGATCTGATGACGCAACTAGACCAAATTCGTCGTGACACCAACAGGCCCATGACCACTGACGAGCAGGCCGAGGTTCTAGGCGAGATCATTGACCGGCAGGAGGCGCAGAAGCGGGCAGACCGCGAGGCCATCATGACCGAGGGCGACGCTCAATTCGACGAGGCCGCGATGGAGGAGGCGGTGCGGGCCCTCAAGCGACAGCGCACCGATTCGGACTCGACGAGATTCGACCTCCACGACGCGCGAAAGGTGTACGCCTACGGCCCTGAAGATAACCCCGAGCGCGTCGCCGACGACGCCATGCTCGGCCTCGCCCTGGACACGGAGCTCCTCAGCCTGTCCGACGGCTTCGAGGGCGAGTTCTCGGGCGCCGCCCTCGACATGAACGACCAGCAACACCCCGACAGCGACGGCCCCGCGTACGTCCCGGGCTTCAACATCCTCGACTCGGTCTGCTCCAGCATCTGGCTGGCCACCGAGGTCGGCAAGCACCTGCGGCCCCGCGACATCGTCAACCTCTTCAGCGTGAGCCGGTCCTTCCACGACATCGTCCGGCAGCACTGGCAGTCCACCATCATCGCCTGGGGCGAGCACATGGCGCCGTCCTCCCTCAAGATCTTCTTCTGGAAGTTCTACGCCCGGCACGCCATCCAGGACCCGACGGGCACCACGTGGGCCGCGCCGGGCCCCTTCACGGACCGCTTCCCGCGCCCCGCCTGGGCCGGCCCCGAGCGGCCCCGGGCCTGCGACGCCAACGTGCGCCTGGTGCCGGGCCTCCGGTACCTCGCCATGATCGCCGAGCGCGAGGCGCGCGTGCGCGACATCCTGGCGTGCCTGGCCCGCGCCGGCCACCGCATGCCCCGCGGCGCCCACCGCGCCCTCAAGAAGGTCTGGCTGCTCATGGACATCGGCACCAACGGCCTGCGCCGCGACTTCGTCCGCAGCGAGGCCCTGTGGGCCCGCGAGGACCTCTACGCCGCCCAGCTCTTCTTCGTCAAGCTGCAGATGCGCCTCAACGAGCCCTGCTTCGGCCCGGACTGCCCCGCCCTCGCCGAGGCCCTGCTCGGCGCCCGCGACGGCCTGTCGCCCCTGTGGGCCGTGCTGCGGGGCAAGGCGTGCTCCGACCTCGTCGAGGTGGTGCAGATGCGCGCGCGGTACCACTGCGGGCCGGCGGGCCAGCAGGGCCAGGGCGCCGGCGCCGGCGCCGGAGGCGGCGACCCCGCCGCCCGCCACAGGGACGGCTGGCTCGACTACTTCGGCGTGCCCGCCTGGGACCTGGGCTTCGACCACCTCGAGGGCTGGGGCGAGGGCAGCGTGCACCTGTCGCGCCCGGACGAGCTGGTGGTCGAGGAGGCGGTGCGCCGCGGCATCAACCTGCAGGACCACCTCGTCTTCATGGTCCTGTGGGGCCACGTCGACTGGGCCCGCCGGAGGAACCTGGTCCCCAGCGAGGAGGAGATGTACATGTCGGACGACGAGCTGCCGCCCCTCAAGAGGAAGGAGGGGCCCGCCGGCGTCCTCCAGGGCAGGTGCGGCAACGTGCCCTTCGAGAGGGGCAACTGGCTGCCCGTGCACGCGCTCAAGGCCCGCTGGGACACGCTGACGGACGAGGAGAAGAGGGCCGTCAACGAGGCCGACGCCGCCGACGACATCAAGATGCTGCCCTGGGACGACGACGACGAGGGATTCTTCGATCCTGACGAGGTCGCGGGTCAGGCCGCAGGCCGCCACGAAAGCGGGCTCCACGACGATGACTACGTGTGCGAGAACTGCGGTATGCTCCACGACGGGGACAACGACGAGGTGTGCTGCGACGACGTGGAGGAGGAGGAGGAGAAGGCGGAAGACCTGGGGGGTGACATTACTGCGGCCCCGGCGGCCGTGACCGACCCGACCATCCTCGCCATGTGGGACACGCTCACGCCCGGGCAGAAGGATCTCATCGCCGACGCGCACAAGCAACGCCTGGCCGGCCTCGCTGGCAGCGGCACGGGAACTGGCACTGGCACAGCTCCACGCGATCCCACCAGGTCGCCTTATCCCCGCGACTACAGGATTTCGGACCCTACCTGCCTCTCGCTCCTGCGTAGATACGACGTCTTCCCGCACGAGATGTTCAGCTCTGCGGGCAAGAACGAGGAGGAGAATGATGGAGGCGATGATGCACACAAGAGCGGAGACGAGGATGGTTCAGAGGGCTGGTGGCCACCTGGTGATGATGACGAGGATGATGACTCGGACGACGAGTACGGTGACGACGAGGCGCTCAAGGCTTTGGCAGATGAGGAGTATTCCGACGAAGACGCAGACGAAGACGAGGACATGTTCTTCGACGTGGCAAAGTACAAGAGCTACCTGGCCGAGGCCAGAGAAGACCGCGCACGCCTCCACGACGACTCTGAGGAGGAGGAGGCCAATGGCAGTGGCGACGCTCACGAGGCCGATATGGAGGGCATCGAAGTTGATATTCCCATGAAGGTGCAGGATACGCGCTACTGCTAGGTTCACTCCCATTAGTTCCTTGGGCAGTGAGTTGTACCCGGTCTTCGTCCTTTCTGCCTGCATCACTCAACATCATCATGGCACGAGGATCGGTAGCCAGGCGACAGAAAGCAACTTGTCGGAAACGCACGGAATGGTGAGCGATCTGAAGCTGAAAAGAAGACAGACAAGATTGAAAGGAGAAATCATGAATGAAGTAGGAAGAAAAAACAAAAAGGAGCAACAAAAGGGGAAGGGAAAAGAGAGAAAGAAAGGAAAAGGGATGGGATACGAAGGGAAAACGGAGACCGGAACGTTTTCCTCCGCACCTACGAGCATCTTGTATGCATTTCTGTCAGAGTTATCATGCGGCTGCGTTTCTGAAGGGCGGTGGTGGATTGTTCGTTTCGGGATGGATGGCAAGCACTCGCTGAGAGCTCAGCCTGTATGCCCATACCGTTGTTGGGAGGGGGCCTTTATTCGATCAGGAACCAGTCAGCCCTTTTTCATACTCCAAATAGTCACCTTGCTAAAGATACGAATTCACTGGACCGCATGGGCACTCTTCTCAAGTTGTGACTGACAGAGCTGCTACGCACGGTCATCGACCGGTGTGGTGTGAATTTCGGGAGGAGTGAGCAATCATCGTCTTCAGAAACAACAGAGGCACCGAGGTGCATTCAGGCCAGACACACCATGCGACAAATGTCGATGTTCCCATATATTCGTAAATCTCGTGACCTTCGTGAAATCGTAAGTTGAAACCTGCTCAATATTCTCCGTGTCCGCAAGTGGTCAGCCATAATCATCAAAATCCCTTCCCGCAGTATATAGTCTTTCTGTATCTGGGTATATCCGCTAAGAATCACCCAACCTTTTTTGCGTCCGTTTTTCCATCTCAAAATGCTGGTCTTATTGAGCCACCGGAAATGTTTAAGGAAAATTACCCAATTTTTTGGGGTATCAATATGCCGACAAGAGGACAAGAAAAGTAGGGGTTTAGTAAAGATATAGTCTAAGAAAATCAGGTCACACCGCCTGGACTTTGCGGCCGAAACGTTGAGGGTCACGCTTGTTGCTCCAACTGCTCAACGGACTTGCCCTTTCTCTTGACGTCCACAGTCTTGAGCAACTCGCGAAGACTTCCTTCGGCATGGCTCGGGGCGGCAGCGGTAACATCCGGTTGTAAAGTAGACGCCGAAAACTCGGGTTTGCACAAGTCGGAGACCCGTAGGTAAACCAACGGGGACAGGTCACTTGTAAATCCTGACACGTGTGGCTTATTGCTGATGAGCGGCTTTGGCTGATGGCTGCGTGAGGAACCGGTATCCATTAACCCGTTGGGCGTTGTTCGGATCTCCAGGTGACTGTTCGATGTCTGGGGCATTGAGGGCTTGCTCAAGAGGCCGGCAGCGGTTCCTCGCGGCGGAGTGACCTCACTGCCTTCTGCTTGTTGCTTTGAGCTGTCAGCATGGATGATGGCATTGGCAAAGGACTTTGACCCTCTCCTCATCCGTCCTCTAAATTTCGCCTCCTTGGCAGCGGTAGCGTCTCCCTTGGTGTCAGTCGGTGATCCTGAAATACTCCTGCCCGGCTTCGAGGAGGCACGGCCTCGTACTTCATCCACTAACTCCGAGGCAGACGACTTCTTGCTCTTGTCCTCTTCAGAAGATCTACTGGAAGACATGATGGTCTCCAGTGTGCCATAAGCCGCGCTGCTGCGGCGCCCCATGCTCTTGCGTTTGCGGTGTGTTCGTGCGCTGGCAGCGTCATCATCGTCCGACTGGATGGCTTGCAACGTCGGGCCGTTTTGACTCTGTCTGTTCTTCGCATGGCCTCTTCTTCTAGACGATGACGACGGGACGGCACTTATAAAAGATGCGCCTGAGCCATGCGGGGCGACGTGGACCTCATACTGGTTACTCAAACTGTACCGAGAGCGTGCATAGATCTCGGCAATC
The DNA here is from genome assembly GCA_023375675.1 of Cytospora piceicola. NCBI lineage: Eukaryota > Fungi > Ascomycota > Sordariomycetes > Diaporthales > Cytosporaceae > Cytospora > Cytospora piceicola. The sequence goes on along the minus strand of JALQBC010000036.1, from coordinate 398,825 downwards.
CCATCAAGTGCCGTGTCCATCTCGTTGGACTCCGCCTGAAGGTTGGCCATGATCGTCTTGAAGGAGAATGCGTCAGGTGGCGGCAGCCTCTCCGCAGCATCCTCCTGGTGCTGGCCCTGCTTCCAGGGCCATGACATCTTCTTCGCGTTTTCACGCGCCATGTTCAACAAGCCGCCATTCTGTGGCGCTCCAGCTGGTCTGGAGTGAGCAGCGGGAGAGACGTAGGATATGGAGGTCGACGTAGTCGAAGGGAGACCCCGACGATGTCCGACACGCCGGGACAAGTAAGAGTTAGAGCGGGAATGGCCCTGAGAAGGAGACGGACCGGTGTAAGTCCGGACTATTACTGGCTGGGAATAGGTGCTGCTCTGCGCCCCAGTCGACTTCGTATACTTGTGCCGGGTCACGGGCGACGGAAAGTTGCTATTTAGCTCACGGAGGGCCGAGGTCCGGTGAGCTGCAGTGCTGTGATCGAGGGGTATGGGCTTTCCCTCTGCTACCGACGGCACAAGAGAGGCGACGGAGGTGTTGTTTGACTGGAAAAGCAGAGGGAAGGAGAAGGGGAGAGGAGACCTCCTATGGGCACGGGGAAGGTGTTGAGGACCAGCTCGGATATCATGACATTTTGTGGTGGCAGAGGTAGGTGCAGTAGAGCTTGCAGGGGGTGGGCCGGGACATGTCGAAGAAGGGTTCTGGCAGCGGCCCTGGGAGTCGGAGGGTGGTGTGGGTGGATGATGACGAGAGCCAGGTTTGGAGGAGGGGGAGGTCTGAGAGAAAGAGGCCGTATTCATGTCTCCACTCTTGAGCGCGTGTTCGCCTTCCAGAGGACGTCGGTTGTATGTGGCTTGACATATATATACACAATACAGCGGCGTGAGGATGCGGGATGAGACGTGCTACTGTAGCACGTATGCAGGCGCATGTACTATCTATCGTACTCGGTGTCGCAGGCCGTGGCTGCAGTCGAGTCTTGTGTGGTCGGTAGCAGCAATCGAACGAGGGACGCGGACAAAGACGGCACTCGAGTGCTCCGTGTAAGCCAAGAGACAAGATCGTCGTGGCTAGAGGTAGAGATAGAGTATCATGGCTGCCCTCCAGGAGAGATGTATGTCTCAGATCAAGCAGGACTATGGAACAACCAACTCGGAAAATGCGATTGCTGGATTGGAAGTGGTCTGGGTGCGTCGCCCGTGTGATCTCCGATATCGTTCTACCCCAGATCAGACGGCACAAAACATCAAAGAGGTTTGTAAAGCGGTAAGGAGGCGAGCAGCAAGAAAGAGACGACGACTGCGAGGTGTATCGAGTAGAGAGTGAGTTACCCCAGAGTCGTATCCGGAGTTTGAAAGGGGGACCGGGGGGTTGAGAGAAAAAGGAAACAGACAGATGCGTTGTCCAGAGCCGTTTCAGTCTCCTTTTCCCGTGCTTTGCTTTGGGCCCAATAAATGTGTGTTGATAAGATGTGTGAATTGAAGTCTTCTCGAAAACCATTGGACACGGCGGCGATGCCTTGGCCTGCACCTGCACAACCTGCACACCTGCACTGCAGAACAGTCGTGGCTGCCGTTTAGAGGTACAAAGGGCTGGGGGAAACAGGCAGGGGTTGTTCTCCCAATGCGGGGCAGGTCGAGCTCCCAGCCAAAGGTGATCCGGTACCTTGTACTTAACAGTGAGCCTAAATCCCATGTGAAACGTATAGAATTGACCATTTAAGGGTGGGAGCACAGACTACTCACAAGTACCAGGTGACATACATATCAAGGGGACCCTGGCCTCCCACGTTCGTCCGCTGTTCGTCATCCAACGTCTCATCTCTTCTCATCTCGTCTCTTCTCATCTTCTCTTCTTCTTTTGTCAACTCCAAGACATCACCTCCGATATGCTCCAGTCGAAGACTACAGTGCGAGACTGAACATTCAGAATTTCCAAGAAGAAAAAAATTATGAAACTCCGTGACATAGAGGTCTAACCATAGACCCGACCTCCTCGTAATGGTGAAGTAACTCGGCGCCACGGGCGACTGGGACAAGATGACACCACCGCTCGTGGCGTTGCTGGAAAGAATACTCCCCTATCAATTTCGGACTTGGGCAAGCACGAGGAACTCACTTACACCTGATATACCCCATCCCTATCGCTAGGACAGAATTTCGAGGACCATGGAACAATAGAGATGGAACAATTGGATGGGAGACATTGAGATGCATGGACGTGTAGAACAATGCGAGTACCAACGACACCGTCCGGTGAGGGATAGCAGAGACCTCCTACCCGTGATGCCACAATGCTGGAAGCAGGATTGGACGGCAGGAGGACCTAGACTAGCTGATAGCACGTCGGTATGCAGTATCTTCTTCAGGGTCAAGCGACCCCGATAGCAGGAATAATTATGACGATTGTTAGGACACTGTCTCGGCATCCAAACCTCAGCACCAGGCCAGAGAGTCATCGAGGCGCGTTGCACCTTATCCAGAGTTCCAAAAGCCGACTGGAACATCGATATGATGCGAGCAAGCAGTCCGAAAGCTTTTGGTCCACCAGCTAGACCTGTTGTCTCAAAATATGCACTTCTAGGAGCCGGGATATGTGAGAACTGATGAGGGCTCTGCAACGCGTCTCCTATTCTGGTGACAGAGTGAACTGGAACATGGCACGTAATGTTGGGTACTCATCAGCCAATACAGCGATGTGTTTGGCTACGAATCGAAGAAAAAGAATGGTTTTTGGGCAATGAAAAATACAGCCCATTCTCGATTGAAGATGATTGCGCCATCAGCTTGATATTGGCCATTATGCGCACTGCATTCCAACCCTCCTAACGGTCATATCCGTCTGAACAAATGCACCTGGAACCTCATATTCTCCAGGCTGACAGGGTAACTCAGACCCTCGTCCAGTCGATAGCACATGCTGTCCTCACCCACGACCTTCTCCCACTTCGGCTTCTCCCCTGCCTCCTCCTCATCATCATCCTTGGCCCTCTTCTTCGGCGTTGGCTTCGGCTTCGGCACAAGGACATAGTCCACCAGCCAGCTCAGAGGATACTTCTTCCTTTCCTCCCCTTCCTTTGTATCTGAGGCCGCAGCCTCGGAGTAGGCCCCGGGACTGTCCACCACCAGCAACATGCTCCCCAAGGGGGCAGCCTCAGTAAGCCGCAGCAGGAAGGCGGTAGTCCGTGGGATCGAGGCCGTGTAGAGTTCGTTAAGGGTGAGGAAAAGGGTGAGGAGAGCCGGGTCAGACCCGATGGTCTCGCTTAGGCTTTCCGTACTGCAGCCCAGTATGTCGGTGCGGGTAAGAGTATGCTTCACAGCGCCATGTGAGAGGAATGACGCGTTCGCGGCGCGGGCTGCGGCGCTGGCATATTTGGAAAGCGCCGGAGGTGTTGTCAGGCCTGTGTATAGCCTGGCGAGGACAGACGACCAGTCCGCCGTGTCGAGGAGGTGGAGATCCAGAAGCGTAGGGGACAAAGAGGAAGAAGGAGCAGCAGCCTCCGAGACTGACAAGGTCTTCAGGTCCTCCGAGACATCGATCTCAGACGGCAGCACTGGCCTGCCAGCAGCGCTTGGCCGTCGCAAGTGGCGTAATGCGGCCGAAAAGGCCATGAGCTCAGCTGCACCACCCCCAAAGCATACCACCCGAGCTGGCTTCTTGTGCTCGTCACCACCACCGCCAACCAGCTGCCTGAGGCAAGCGTCGTCCTCCCTGTCCTCACAGATCCAAGTCAACAGCTGCGCGTACGCCAGCGCGCGGCTCGGGCTCCAGCGGATGGCATAAGCCTCCAGGAATTCCTCCCTCCCGAACGCCGTGTCAAAGTTCCCCCGAGACAGCGCATCATTGATCTCCTGTAGCGTCGGCTTCAGCGCCTCAAAGTCGTTCGCCGCGGGGAACGTGGTGCGAAATATTTCCAGAATCAGCCGCTCCAGCTCAACCGGGAGGACATGTTCCAGCATGAGAGGCCCTGCCGTCTCATTCTCTGCAGCCGGCTGGGGCTTCTTCTTCTTCTTGTGGATGTACCCGGGCCCTTTCCAGCCTGGGACGCCGGGGGTCGGCCGCACGCCAGCCCTGGACGCGCCGCTGTCTAAGGGCTTGCCGTGTTTAGGCTGTGACTTTTCTTTGCGATCAAAACGACCCATTATGTTTTGAGCCTCTAGAGAAAGCAGTGCTTTCCCAAGTTATTTTTCTAGGTTAATGAGGCTTCGGCTCCTAATGTTGGGGTGAGCTATGGACAAAGTGAGTTTTTCCCCGAGAACTTATCTCACATGCTCAGACCACCCGCTTAGTAAGTCTCGAAAACGGCACGCAACATTGAAAGTGGTGAGAGGTGAGCCAGACCAATGCTTCTAGGTATGAGCGGCCTGAGTACCGAGAAATAGTTGTATCGTAAAACGAATCCCCGTGAAATTGGTGTAAGAATACTGGCCTGACGTATTTGTACACCGACAACCAAGTGATTCGTCATTCTAGCTTCCATCATTCCGTCTCGGTCTTCCACAGATAACCACAGCCCGGTTAGCCATACTTCGCGTCAGTCTCGTAATTGTTCATACAGATCGTCTCGGTGTTGCATTCATCGGTTCGGTGCGTATCTGGCGGTGCCGTGCCGATTGTCGCAATACATGTCAACGTTTCCGACCTAGACAGGTTGCGGCGTCATATACACAAGGTTGTCTTCCCTCAGGGCAAGCTTTCTTCGTTCCCTCCAGGTCGGCCGACCACAAGCGCCATAATAGAGAACAACCATCACGGCGTGGATGATCCCTGGGATGATGCTAAGCGGATGCAGAGTTTCGTTTCCCATCAGCCTTGTTTCTCTGGGATCTGGAAAGGGGCTCGAATCTCGATGTCAGTGTTGGTCAAACTCACGCCAGGAGGAATAGTATGAGGTTGAGAACAAATTGGAAATCACAACCAGTGACGCAGAGGACAGCGAGCGGCGGAACTTTGAAGGTTAGTGGTAGAAAACACAGTGATTGGAGGTTGAAGGTAGGGAGGAAGCAGCGAGCTACTGACTAAATAGGGATAGCACGAGCAGCCAAAAGATCGTACAAAAGTCCATGTGATGCATTATAACGGTGCTACGGGGGCTATTTTAGCATAAGCGTGTGTAGGTAGTTGCTTCGTGGACAGTGATAAGGGCACGGCTGTCACAGGTTTTGCGGTAGGCTGCCAGTAGAAGGTATTGATGTTGATCACAGAAGATGACAACGAACATATATCTGGTGGAAGGACTGAAGTCGAAGGTTCCAAGGCGGAGAAGAATCACAGCATCGAAACACACGAGAGACTCAACAGTACTTTCTCGAAGTTTAACTGACTAGAGAGATTGCATTCAGGAGGCAGTCACGATCGGGCATAGTCATGTACATTGCCAACTTATTCACCAGTCACCAGAAGTTGCACGCCCCGTTTCGCTCCTTCTACCAAAAGCCAAGACATGACGAGACTCACCGGCCGGCCTCATTTCAATGTTGCATCTCTTGGGCGATTGTTCGGCCAAGGGTCCCGAGAGCGACTGAGGGCCACCTGGGCAGTTCCATGATGAGCTGGAAGCGCGTCAAAGCGAATTGTTGGGGGTGGCAGAGTCTCGGCTGTCAAAGAGAAGTATTGCTGGTGCTGGTAGTCAGCAAGACAATATGGCTGCGAATATCAGTATCTGCCCCAAACGGACCATGCAGAATACTCGAGAACACGAGAGGAAGAGAGTACCTAGGTAGTGAGTTCCGAGAAGCAGGCACACTGCGATGATCGCGGCTCATTCCCACAGTCGTGACCATGAGTGAAGGCAGAACACCAGTTGACCTACTGCCGAGGAGATGCAGCCTCCGGATCACGAAGAAAGAAGAGGCCAGAGCGCGAGACAGAGCAAGCGCACATGGTCACTGCAGACCGACACTAGAACATGCAGGGCGACCATGTTCCCGGGGTCCGCTTAATCTGTCACCTTCCGCGTCAAGTTGAGGCTAAATCTTGTGGCGGTCAAGACGGACCGCCCTCTACGTAAGACCCAGAAAGTCTTGGCTGGCGAGAACAAATCCGCCAGCGCCTCCTCGACCTGTTGTTCCAACTGCCGCGACCTTGGTCATTGTGGTAGGTACCTAGGTAAGCTTGATCGTTCTTCGGGCCGAGGAACACCTCTTCCGGGCCTTAATCCTCTTCTCAGAATCGACCTGTCGTGCTACACCTGCAGTAAATCGGCCCGTAGGCAGGTGCCAGGTATGCGAGACTGTATGATGATGCATTAGAAAGGTTGGCGTACCATGGCGTGCCGTCTTCTTTTATGTCAGTTCTCCCACAGATGGAACGTTATGCTTTTGATCGAGGGACTGGCAAATAGGGGACTTCCCTCATGCAACAATTTCTCCGGTAGTGTAGCATCGCTCCGGTAATCGATTCGGAAGTTCCATCATCCCGGGACGTGACGTGGAACTGATCAATATCCAGGCTGAGATCGCGCACCCAATCGTGTGTGGTATCAAAGACGCCGGGCTAGTCATGGGGGTCCGTTCCATTCACGATCTCGAGTGGAAGGCCCGCGACGCCGCGATCTGTCCGAGAGATATGTATGTCTCATCTCTGTGCGCTACAGCTGGCGCAAAAGTGACCGACAGCGAAACGCAGCGGTGAAACGGCTCACTGAAACGCAGAAGAACGGCATATTCAAGGGACGAAAAAAGTAAAGGCCCTTACCCATAGCCTATGGGGTCCTTCCCCTAGATAAGCATCCATACACCCCCCCCCCCCGGGCCCCTAGGTAGAGAGTTTCTTGACAAACGCTGTTGGCTAGTCGCCCACGAGCAGATGGCAAGACTGCTGCCCGAGCACCCGATTTTCTGCGGACATGTAGGCCCTCCTTTCGCATCAAGGAAATTTGCGTGGAACCAACGATCAACCTGCGAGGATTACCCTTCGTTTCCCGGACACCTGTGGGTGTGTTTAGTAATGGATGAAACGAGATTAATGGTAGCTTTGTTGACTTACAGCCACGAGGGACCAAAACGTCCGGCGTCTGTGAGGCTTCAGGGGTGACCGGATTTCCCGGTACAGAAAAAGCAGCAAGAGGAAGCCACGTTTTGGGTATAAAGCCAGCCCTGCCCGTCATGGTAAGCTCGGGACTGAGACATAGTGATATGTTGTGTATCCCCCCCTCCCCCTTCCCTAAGTAGGCCCTTCACCAAGCCCACAAGACCAGTCTGTCCAGAGGCCATATTCAAGTCTTGTCCAACCCTCTTTTTCATCATGGGTCAAATCCTGGGTAAACCCACGGTGGGTGACAACGACAATGAGTCTGAGGAAGCTCCTGCGTTCCCCGATTACATGCTCGATCCGGACGCTGTAGTAAGTCTGTCAGCCTTGATGGTGTCGCTGGTGTGGGTGTACTTGAAAGCATAGACTGACTTGAATATCCCCGGTATGAAGGCCAAGGACGCGGCGAAATGGCGACATGGCGGTCCTCCGGATTACACCGTGACTAGGCAGATGTGGGCAAAGGGTAAGACACCGCCATCAAGTCATTCCCTGCCATGCGTAGTCTTCTCCATGCTGACTCCAGCTCGACAGAAAGGCGCTCGAATCACAAGACCGACTCCCTCGAGACAATGGTCGAGAATCTCGTCAAGAACTGGGAGGTCGAAGCATCCCACAAGTTGGACGTGTCTGAATGGCGGACGGTCGACCCCGAGAATTATACGTTCGCGATCAACGGTGGTCCACCGCAGGATGCCAAACACATGCTCAAAGTGTGCGTCACCTCCGCCCCCCTCCGGGAGGAATCCTGTGATACCCTCCGTGACGGGAGGCTGCGTCTTCGAGAACACACCTTTGCTTCTTCTGGGACATGAGGGCTGACGACGGATGTGACCTCAGTGGTACTTATTCTGCCATCATAGCGGCCAACAAGTATTACAGTCCTCAACACTGTAAGCAACCTTGGGAGCAAACTTTTGCCCAACCCGTTCAGATCTTGATTCGCGGGATAGTTTGGTCTTAGAAACCTCCGGGGAGCCACAGGTGCTGTGACTTTGGATCGTGTCCTCGGACCTTTCATTCCATCCTTCTCCTCTAGCCACTTACTGACTTCCCAATGTGGACAGTTGACTTTGACGAAAGCCACAAGGCGTTTAGAAACATGATGCCGAACTTCGCCTGGGAAGTCTTGGAAGTGTACAGCGGCCCGCCAATCGTGGCCTTCAAGTGGCGCCACTGGGGATGGATGAAGGGCGATTACGTGGGGAAGAACGAGGAGGGACTAACTGTGACAATCAAGTCCCACGGCGCACTTCTCGACATCCAGGGGATGACGGTTGCGAAGCTGAACGATAAGTTTCAAGTTACCAGTCTCGAGACATGGTAAGTCTGACACCTGGGACTGTTGGTGATGCCCCACGGGTAGCTGACCAGAGTATGTTGGCAGGTTCGATCCGATGGACATGTTCAATCAAATGAGACCGTCGAAAGACACGATGCTGGTCACACACATGGAATGTCCGCTGGGGTATAAGGCGAATTTGCGGAAGTTGGGGGAGTAAGTGGCTATTAATAGGATGGTGCCTCCACGAGCCGGGTGTGCTCATGTATGCGTGTGTTTCCAACGTCATGTTTTCTCACTGTGTAGCACGCTTTCGAGCATCCAAGACACATCTTCATGTCGAGACCGAGCAGTCAGGTGGTCCGGAAGGGTTGTCCATGTGATTGGCCTTGGTACAAGGTGAGCCTCTCACGGGCGGCTATGGTACCAATGATCGTGTGTCACGTTGAACATGGCGGGTGTGGCGTCAGCTCTCTGCGCCACAGTGGCCTATGAGAAAGTGATATGTCTCTGAAACAGTATTGTACTTATATATCGGATCTTGACTGGTTTTGAAGTGGCTGCTGCAAGACGTGAGACAAAAAGATAGCCGAGCACAGCAAGATCTTCAGCTTGATGTAACGTCTGGTCCCGATCCCAACGACATATGCATGTATGTACTGTGAAAGGCGTAAGAATGCGGGGAATAAATACGAGGGGCCGAACCTTAACCGGTGTAGTTAACCTGTATTCAAAAGTCGAGACAGTGTTCAATAGTGTGTTGAATGTATACGAATTATATTCCCAGGGTTTGCTGAACACCGTCAAAGGTTGTGTTACTATTAGATCTTATATACACCTAGGGGTAGGCGGGAGGTGTTCCATTATGTAATGTCATTTAGTGGACACTGGGCCATTATATAAGCAGCAAAAGTTCAACCCGAACCCAGATTGCCAAACTGCGGCCCGCTCCAGCTGGCGGCCGGCATGAATAATTGAGTCGGAACAGTACATCCATCCATCCCTTTGACCTTTATGCTATAACATGGCCTACCCAGGTGCTCAAAGAGCTGCTCATGGCCCTGCCTGGGTTATGATCTAGATATGTTTCTTCAATGGTAGCACAGACGTAAGGCTACGTTCTCGTACGGGCGATCTAACTAGCGGAATGAATTATGCCATGTGGCCGTTAGTGTAACGGTGAAAAAGAAGTGCGTTAGAGACAGGTTCGGTGTAGCTCTCATACAAAGGGTTTGAATCGTCGTCACATACTGCCGTACGGCAAGTCGAAGCGAGCTCCGTATACAAAACTCAAAATAAAGATTGGTGGTTGCAGGGAACACACCCGGAGTGATACTATCGCCATTGAATCATGGGTATGAAACCCAGGACGATGCCGATGATGCTGTGTCGCGTAGGCCGGCAAACCCACGACGGATGATGATAATGCTCAAAAGGGGCAAAAGTTCATGACAGTGTTAGTTGGGTTTTGGTATGGACTGTGAATCTGATAGGGCAATTTGACTATTTAGACGAGGCCGTCCGCTCAACGGACGAACCCCTCACCCGTACATACCGATGTACTACCTAGGTACATACTTAAGTATGTAGGTCCCCAGGGTCTCCATTGCTTAAGTACCTTTGTAACCTCCTCAAAGTGTTCTCAGATCAAAAGGAATCAGGCTCGCCAGGGTGTACGTCACGATGATATGATGTGTATAAGAGGCATGAGATATGTATTGGAGACTTGGAATTAATCTCGAACTGAACATGGAGGTGCATCAGGAAACATGGGATTCCTGGAGGTCCCCAACACATGTCATTTGAAAGTACTGCACACTACTTGCCAAATAAATAGCATAGCAAGGGCTCAACTTGATGACTACCTGGCCTTAATAAATACATCTAATAAGTCCGCCTAAGCTGGTTGGAGTACACTACATAGTAGATAGTATTACTGTGACACTGCTTCAGAGTGTGCTGCATCTTGCAGGAACGGATATGCTTGGGATATGCTTGGGATGTGCTTGGGATGTGCTTGGGGCCTGCTCGATCGATTGCGACTGGCGGGCAGGAAAAGGAGAAGCACAGCTCTCTTATATTGGCGCTTGCAGCTTCTGCACTCATAATAAGCAGGCAAGACTAAGCGACATCGATGAACCAAAAGTGACAATTGCTTACAGTACCTCGGTAGACCGTAGACTAGGGACAGACGCGAACAATATGTACATAGGTAGGTTGGATTGTTGGGGGAGGGGGAGGGCGTTATTGAACGACAGAACGACAAACGCCCAATCTGTATGTATGCATGGCTACTCGGGATCTTTGGACAGAATCCTCAATCCGGTTTATTTGTGGCCGTGTACGATGTCTCTGCTGAAGGCTGAAGATAAAGACTGTTGGTCCGTGTTGGCTCGTCAGAGTGCCTGTGTTCCAAGGTTGGTGTTCCCGGGACCGGACGAGTGCCGCTCCTGAAATCGTGGGGAATCTTTAGGATTGATAATCCAATGCAGATAGACTTGAGTACTGAAGTACCTGCATAGGTACCTAGGTACCTAGGTAGGTACGGATCCCGCACAGGGACGCCTTGGCCCCCTGTTCGTCATAACTGTTGGCTTGGCTTGCAGAGTGGCACGGAAGAAGCTCTTGTCATATGCTGTGTGTGCACCTTTTGTTTTGTTTTGTGGAAGAGAAGTGACCAATGCAGTCAGGGAAGGATGGAGCCTATCCAGGTTGAAACCTAGCCAATTGATAGGTTTTATACATACCTAGGTATATTGTATGTATGTAGTCTTTTTTGGTTGCCGATTTCGATTTCGATGTCGATGTCAATGTCAATGTCGATATCGATGTTGACGTCGATGTTGCTGTTGGTGTTGATGATTGGTACCTATTTAAACTATAGGTACCTAGGCAGATACTTGCACCGACCGGTGTACTTAAAGTACCAAGTTGGAGGCTCCAATTTTCAGTTGAGGAGAAGTCGACGGTCACGGGGAACCACCTGGAGTTGACGCGGTGGCTCGCCCCACTATACGGAATAGCAGCTGCCAATGCGCGTGAGGATAGCGGGCAGGGATGGCCAGGTAGGCCAGAGTAGGCAGAGTGCACACTGGTTTCCAACAGCCCGTTATCATTTTTTCGCCTGCTCTTCACAGTTCAGTCCCTGCCGTGCCCTGCCGCCCGCTCGCTACACGTCGACCGACCTGATTGATGAGAGCCTTGACTTGAACCTGTACGGTATCTCTATTTCCGCTGCTCGTCTCCTTTCTTGGTCCCCCCCCCCTTCCACACACCCCCCCGTTTGGATCTTGGTCTTCCCACTTCAAACCTCCTCACTTTTTTCCAAACCTCTCCTCTCCTCACCTCACCTTCTTTCCCCTCCCGAAAAGAAGTCCGCGAGGGTGTGTGCAGCACAAGCAAGAACCGATCGAATACCCCCCCCCCCCCTTCTTGCACGCTCGCCAAGCTCTTTCCTCACCGAATTCGAAATATCGTGCTCGCACTCGCACTCGCCTCACCGTGCCTCACCACTTTCTTTGCGACCACCCGCTGCGAAGCCACTTTCTCCAACTGCCCCTAGTGGTTTACTCCAGTCCGCAGGCTCAAATACACGTCAGCTTTCGGTAGCAGTAGCAACGGTAAGTCACTCAATCGATTTTCCCATTCTCCAGCTACTTGGTCTCTGGAGTCTCCGAACGAACCCCTCCCGATTTATCGCTTGGTCTGCTTCCCTTGGACCTGTCTTCTCTCCTTCAGCTCTTCGAGTCCCTGGAGGTCATACCGTGCCCCTGAGTCTGAACCTCACTGGCAAACCTAACAAATGATGGCATCCTATGTGTTATGTGTTTCAACTGACATCTCCTAGCTGGACCAGTTCCATCCGACCCAGCTTCTCCCCCTCGAATAGCTCCCCCTTTCGACCCGAAAGGCAATTACGACCGACAATGGCAGCTCTCCCTCCTGCTCCGTTGAATATCGATCGCTATGTTGTGATCCACGTCGCCACCACCTGCGACGAACATGGCGTCTATGTTACAAAAGACTCGGCTGAGGTCATAGAGATTGGCTGGATTTTGGTCGACGCGAAGACACTCGACGAGGTGGGCAGCTATCCCGTTCCGTCCCGAACGACCGCTGCGGCCATGCCTGGCTGGCCGGCGAACAGGAGGAGCAACAAGCTAACAATATACCTACTCAACAGTTGCATCACGAAAGTGTTCTCGTCAAGCCCATCAACACCCCCATTACCCCTCTCTGCAGTAAGTCCGACGCCGCTGGCCTCTGGCCTCTCATTCCCCTTGAGGGAAGATACCCAGCGGCTACCTTAGCACAGTCTGACCGTCAATGCGGGTCCTCTTGATCCTCTCGGTCCACTTGGCTAACTACTCCTTTCCCTACAGCAAGCTTGACGACCTTGACGTGGGAGCATGTCAGAAACGCCGGCACCTTCAGGGACGCAATTAACCGGTTCGATGCCTTCGCCGCCGAACACCTCAACTCCCAGAACCTCGACTTTGTCTTCGTCACTCTGGATGCTTGGGACCTCCGGGTCCAGCTCCCCCGGGAAGCTCGCGACAAGGCCGTCGTGCTGCCGCCATATCTCCAGCACTCTCGCACCTTCGATCTGCGAACCGAGTACCAGAGATGGCAACAGCACCACCCTGAGTCTCTGCCCTTCGGCCCGTCGTCGCTGGCTAACATCTGTGCTGCTCTCGAGGTCGAGGCTGTGCAGTCGAGCGCTCCCATCAAGCACAACCTGCCTTTCCACCTGCAGGCCCTTGCTCCTGCCTCCCCTCGTCGGGCTATGGACGAAGCCATCACCCTCACTCGCGTCCTGCGTGGCCTGATCCGCAAATCTCAGCCCCAGAACGAGCACCCCGATGTGCTTACCCGACCGATGGATGCCCGTGCCGACGTCAGGGCTTTCCTGTCAGAACGATCCAAGGTGCTCCACATGTCTGGTCTGCCCCACGACACTACTCAGTCTGAGCTGGAGAGCTGGTTCACCCAATTCGGTGGCCGCCCCATTGCTTTCTGGACCCTTCGTACGCCTGAGCAGCACAAGCCCACGGGCACCGGTTTCGCAGTCTTCTCTTCTCATGAGGAAGTAAGTCGATACCCTCGCACTGTTGGTTTGCCTTTCCCTTCACTATCATTTCAATACCAAGCCGACTTCGCATGGGCGTACCTCGAGCTCGAGGTGCAGCTTCCCGCACAGGAACTGCTGTCATTCGTCCCTAGAACAAATCATATTATCATTAGTCGGGGTGTGCCGTGATTCGACGCTGACTGTTTACAAATTTAGGCGGCTGAGAGCCTATGCATGAATGGCCGAGCCCTCAATGAGAAGGCGATTGAAGTCTCACCGTCCTCGAGCCGAGTGCTGGACCGGGCCCAGGAGATATTGACTCCGTTCCCGCCGAGCAAGAACCGACCTCGACCTGGTGACTGGACATGCCCTAGCTGTGGATTCTCCAACTTCCAGCGTCGCACGGCATGCTTCCGCTGCTCATACCCCGCTGTCAGCGCTGGTCCCACAGGCGAGATGGGCTACGGTGGTTACCCCTACGGCCCCCCAGCCATGATGCCGCCGCCCCACCACGGTGGTCATCACGGACATATGGGCCACGGTGGTGGCCGCATGGGAGGCAGTGGCGTCGTTCCTTTCCGTGCTGGAGACTGGAAGTGCGGCAATGAGGTCTGTGGATACCACAACTTCGCCAAAAACGTCTGCTGTCTCCGCTGCGGTGCCAGCCGTGCGGGTGCTGCCATCGTTGCCGACTCTGGCTACCCTACCCCGATGGACACACCTTCGAGCTACATGAGCCAGGCATCCATGGGCGGCACGCCCGGTCCTGGGCCTTTCGGCTCGGGTGGTGCGTTCGGCTCTGGAGGTGGCTACGGCCAGCAGTTTGGTGGCCCGCCCAGCACCTATGCGCTGCCATCTGGCATTGCCGGAGGTGCAGGCCCGTACCCAGGTTCCTTGAACACCCACTTCGGCCCTGGTCCCGCCTCACACTCTGCCGGTCCCTTTGACAGCCGTGCCGCGGAGGCTGCTTTCCAGTCGGCACAGAATGGCCCTGCTTCTGCTGGCCCTTCCAACAACTTTTACAACCCTGGCGAGAACGACCCCTTCGCCTTCCTCTCCAGCGGAATGGGAGGCCTCTCCGTCAGCGGCGGAGATCCTCGCCAGAACGGCGGTGCGGCTAACAGCAAGTCGCCTGCCTAAGGAACGTACATGACATGACGGCTTTGTGCTGAACCTCAACATATTTTATTCGATCCAGGAAACTGTCGACTTGGGAGACTTCCGACGAGAAGGCTCAACTTTCACATGTGCCTATATTTTGAATCAGTTTGAGGACATAAAAAGTATCAAAGGACCTCGGCAATCTCTTCTCGACATAACAATCCTCGGTGCGAGGTCGGTGGGCTTTGGACGATCACATTTACGGGACGGGTGGCATTCGGTGGTGCAAGGGACAGGGTGGAAAAAAAGCAAACTATTGCAACGGAAGACAAAAGTTTGAGTCGCGGCGGTTGTACTTTGTTATCCCATGGAATTACCCTCGAGAGAACGGCATGGTACTCTGTTGGGATGGACCGGATGTCATACCCCTTTATTACTTTTTTCTGCTGCTGTTGTTTCTTGTTTATTATCGCACTGTCCTTAAAAACGCTATGGTGGTGGAAATGGTTCAACGGGTAAGGGGACGACATGGCAATGGCAAATTCTGGAAGGCAGGGGGACTCGGTGTCGGTGTCGGTGTCGGTGTCGGTGTTCCGCATCATCAGCGTGGAGTGTAAAGGGGGGTTGTTATTACTACTGGCCGGCCTCGGATTTCTCCAGAGAGAAACAAACCTCTTTGTTTGTCTGCCGTTTGTCAATACCTGTCTTTGCTTCAACTTCACTTCGTCTTTTTTTCCCTTTCTCTTTATCTTTAAACCCCCGTTCTTCGTTCTGCGCTTTCCTCGCTGAAATTATATCGTTCCAAGTTCCTTATTATCACTACAGGTCGGGTTCTCACAGACTGGTGTGCATGTGTGTTGTGTCTTGGGTTATGTTGTGTGTGCGCGGTTCCTGGCAACAAATGGGCGATGGAGTCGGGGTGTGAGTGGAAGCGAGGAGTAGGGGAGTCCGGCCGGCGGGGGAATTCGTTGGAAGGTCGAGCATGAGGGTGGTGGGATTGAAAGTTGTCTTAAAACCGGGTGTTGTTGTAGATTCATGGATAGATGGGACGGGACGGGACGGATTTTTGCATGAGGACGGGGAAGGGGGGAGGGGGGAGGGGGGCAACTGGCGAAAAGGGAAGAATGCGCAAGGGGTGGGGGGAAGAGGAAAGGTTCTGGTCTGTAGGTGGTAGTAGTAGTATGTTTGTTTGTTTGGTCATTTCTTTCCCTGATTTTTTTTCCTTTTCTTTTCGTTTCTCTCCCCTCAGTTTCCAAACACCAAAGTTGATATCATGGAGACAAGATGTTAATAATACTCATCCTTCTTACAAAAACCCTCATTCTTTCCCAGTGCGTGCGGCTTTGTGTCACCGGGTGGTCCCCCGTTGCACAGAGGGCTCTCCTGAGTCCGACGGGGCATATGTTGCAGCTTAGGCAAAGTGATATTTAATTTAGGACTTCGGCACGGAACCTAACATACATCGATGGATGTTGATATCTAGACTGTGAGCCGTCACAACTAAGACGGACGGTGGACGTGTTAAAATTTGGGCAGGGCAAGACATACGGTAAAACCACACACTTGGTTTGAGGACTTCACCATGTCACGGCATTTGGACAGGAAGGTTGGCAGCTGGCACACTTTCTTTGTTTCTCGTCTCTTTGCTTGTAGAAGGGGTTCTAAACTGGGTGCGCGCATACAGAAGAGTATGCTCTGATAGGTACGCAGTAGGCAGGCAGGCGGGCAAGCAGGCAAAGCAGCCGTCCTCCCCACTGCGGTAAACGCTAACTGGGGATCACAAGTAGAAGCGAAGAACGCTATGCGTACAAAGATCAAATACACGGACGAGAGAGAATTGCTCGTCTTCCTTCTTTTCTTTGGGGGGGGGGGGACTTCTTGTTGTTGTCGCTCCTAAGCCGGTCCGATAGGCCGGCGAAATCTGATCAAAAACATCATCTAGTCCATACGTTTGCCGTCCTTTGTCTTAATAAGTCCTTCTTGCTTTTGGTCCGATCTATGTAAGATGCAGAATATGCCGGCCCGTGACCCAATCTAAAGCCTCACAGGGACAGCAAATTCCCTTCCTCAGTGAAAAGGGCAGTGAAGTAACGCCTATTGCGCCGGACGCCAAGATCCCCCTCGTTTCTGACGTGCGGGGGATGTCCCTCCATCCGGAACCAGGACTAAGTCTTGTGTGATGATGTGGCCTCCGCGGTCGTCGCGTCCGTGGCCTCCGGGACCCTCGGTGGCTTCTCGACATGCTGTCGCTTCGTCTCGCGGGTTGCCTCGGTCGCCTCGGTCGGTCTCTTCCGCGAGTCCTTGCCGTCCCGGGTTGATGATCCCGAGCCTGCCTTCTCGGCAGCCTTTCGGGCTTCTCTGTCCTTCCGCTCATTTTCTCGCCGGAGCGCTTTGCTTTCGAATTCGTGCCAGTCACCGTCGATTTGTTGGAGCCTGCACAAGACGGTTAGTATCCATGCCCCTACTTTGGATGAAGGGTGGGAATAAGTAAAAACCCGGGAGTACTCACTCTACTGCTTGCCGCGGAGGGGGTGACTCCGTGGTGAAGTAGTGATGCTCGAGAACTTCAGCCGCCGTCGGTCTTTTGACGGGGTCATACTGCAGCATGTCGGCGAGCAGCTTGAACGCCGCGGGTGGGAGTCTCTCCTCGTACTGTTCAGCAAAGACGTTTGGTTTCCTCACTCCGGGTCGCAACAGCTCAAACCAAGGCATATCGACCAGTCCAGGCCACTCAGATCTGTGTGGTGTGCCGAGTACCGAATAGATCTTGTCCAGCTGGCTGATCTCCCCGCCATCGCCGGGGAAGATGGCACGCCGGGTGAAGATCTCGACCATCACGCACGCGGCGCTCCAGATGTCTACAGCAGGGCTGTATTGGGTCTCTCCAAGCAGCAACTCAGGCGAGCGATACCAGATGGTGATAACACGGTTCGTGTAATCAAGTTGATGCCGTTTGGCGTAAAAGCGGGCCAGACCAAAGTCAGCCAACTTGAGTATACCATCGGCGCTCACCAAAATATTGGCGGCTTTGATGTCTCGGTGCAGAACGCCACGCTGATGCAGATAATCGAGGCCTTCAAAGAGTTGCTTCGATAGGTGTTTCCTATGAGCCGCCTCAAGCTTGAAGGTTGGGTGGTTCAAGATGCCCGTCAGATCGTGTGACATGTATTCGAAGACCATGTAGCACTCGTTCTTTTCGACCATCACTTCCAACAAGGCGACAATGTTGATGTGTCTCAGGGACTGAAGCAGCTTGATCTCTCTGACAGCTGTGACAGGGAAACCATCTCTCTCGCCCTCCATCCGTATCCTCTTCAGAGCAACAAGTTTTTTGGTATAAACATGTAGCGCCTTGAAAACTTTACCGTATGTGCCAGCACCAATAACGGACTCATTGCCAGGCTTGCGGAAGTAGACCGAGTCAGAGCTCGCCAAACCGTCTGTGAGACTCGGCTTCTCCTTTATGCGCTTCATTTTCTTCTTCACCATCCGAACTCGAGGTTCTCGGGGCTTCTGCTGCTCCTGGCGTTGCCTCTGCTCCCCAGCCATCTTAGCTGCTCGAGGCTCAGTCGGCACGTTCCGGGGTAGATCCCGCCCATCTGCGGCATGTTTGGGCGGAGTGCGCTCTCGTTGTTCTCGGTGCTCTCGATGGTCCCGATGATCCCGATGGTCTCGAGGATCCCCTCGAGGATCCCGGTTACTCTTAGCATCCCGAGAATCCCTGGTTTCCCGAGCATCGTGACGGTCACGGCTTGGCTCTTTCGGCGGATCTTTGCGCGCGGGGGCGTTGAACTTGGAAGAAATTTCAAGCTTTGGCGTTGCCACAGGGGCTTTCGGTGCAGACTTGAGCGCAAAGCTGATCTTCTTCTCTGCTGCAGGGCCTGTTGGAGGCGGTCGGCCCGTTGGAGGGGGCATTGGCTGCGTCTCGTTGCCTTCGTCTCCTGTCGTGTCTTCAACTTGAAGCTCCTTGGGCGGCCTGAAAGGGTTCTCCCCCTCTTGCGTCAATGAGTCGCTGTGTACGGACGCCTGGTCACCTCCTATTGACCCTGCTCTAGGGGATGCGCGTCCTGAGCCCGGGTCATCAGGCTGACTTGAAGCAGCTCTGGACCCACTGCCGCTGGACCCCCAATGCCCGCTCTTGAAACCGCCACGGTTGCCACCTCGGCCGGCACCCAAGCTGTTTCCTCGATATCCGCCACTGGAAGAGCTTCTATAGCCTCCGCGATACGGGCTCCCAGAGAACTGATTACTGGGACCGGTTGGAGTGCCTATGGGCGGGGAGTTGGCTTGGCTGCCCTGGAAATGCGCTGCTGGAGCAGTCGGTGCATAACCATTCTGTGGGTATTGTGGGGGGAATTGACTGTGGTAAGGGTTAGCAACCGAATATCAAGATCCGGAAGATTCATGTGACTCACTTCTGTGGTGAGTATTGCTGCTGTCCACCCCAGCTACCTCTGCCGCCATAAGGCGACTGGGCTGGAGGCGTACCGTGAAATGAAGAGTTTGGCGTAGCATGGCCTGAAGAATGTGGCCCTTGGTTGTAGTGGCCCCTCACGGGGTACTGACCACCATATGCTCCTCGAAAGTTACCTCGTGATGACATATTGACCTCGATGCTGTTTGGGCCAGATGCTGGCTTCGCAGGTCCTTTTCTGGGTCGGGAAAACCCGCGTGGCCTCTCTTTCCTTGACTGGAACGATTCTCTCCTGTCTCTGGGAGATCTGGGTGGAGGCTGTGGATGATTGTGTCTCTCTCTGTCGTATTCAGGTGGGTATCCGCCTCGAGAAAACGAGCCCGGTATGGAGGGGCGGCGGCTGTCTTGGGGTGGAGGGCTCCTACGACGAGGAGGGGGGGAGGGACGACGATGGCTAGAGAAGGACGCAAGGCTGTGGTCGTGGCGTGGGGAAGCTCTCTGACCCAGAGGACAGAGATTGGGGTTGTCTGAAAAATCTCGATCACGACGTGGAGGCGATCGACCGCGGGCGTCGTGAGGCAGTGCCTTCGGCTTCCCGGTTTTTTGCTTCGAGCGTCGTTCAGAGCGCGTCAAGGACGGCTCTCGTCCACGATATGAAGTATCTGGGCGGATTGAGGAGGGATGGGGGCCGGCAGTGTCTAGCTCCCTGTCAAGCCTCCGTGGACTAGGGTCGTGCCGGAACCGCTTGAGTTGCGACCCGGATGCAAGAGGGCTGGGACTCCTCTGTCGCTTGGTGGGTGGTGGAGATCGTGGTCGCAGAGGCGGTCTGCCAAAGTTTTCGATGGGAGGACCTCTGGCGTGTTGAGGAGGCGCGTGATGGAAATCAGCTGAGCGTGCAGCCTCGCGATCCCGGGATCTGCCTCTCGAGCCTGGTTTGCTATGTCGCGGAAATAAATCGTCAGGCCGGCGAGCACGGTCTCTGCTAGGATCCCTGAATCTGCGAGGACGGGTTTGAGCAGGATGTGGAGGCCGTTGAGGGCTGCGGGAGCGTCGTCGAGGGTGAGGGTTAGGTGGTTGATGGTGTCGGTGTCGGTGACGGTCTGTTGGAAGTGGTCTACTACTATCTATATTTCCGTCTCGGCCGGCTTCTCTTCTTGGTGCAGCTTGAGCGGCGTGTGGGGCAGCAGTACGGCCTGGGGGAGATAAGGGCGGTCTTGAAGGTATGATGGAATCACTCATGCCTCGGTCGTTCCTTCCTCTCACTCTGCGGTCGTCACCGGACGGGCGAGAGTCGTATGGCATTGCACCATTGTGTCGATGTTGAGGTGGATGCGGTGGATGCGGGTGTGGTGTCGAGGCAGAGAACCGCCTGCGCTTTGCGGGCATGAAGTGCATTTCGACTTTTAGTGGCCCGTGAAGGCCAAGAGAGGGCGGTAGCTGAGCCGAGTGTCCGGGATCTGCGGGGCGCGGGGCGAGCGAGCAGCCGCTAGACGCGCTGAACGACACCGCGCTGGTTTAGTGGTGGTAATAGCCTTCCTCTTCTTGAGTCTTGACATCTGTGAGACAGACAAGACCAGACACACTGCAGATGCCGTGATTTGCAAACGCGATGTCGATGTCGATCTCGATGTCAATTTTTATGTCAACGTCAATGGATTGGCGAGTTCAAGTTTGTGAAGGCCGGTAGGTAACGACGAGTAGTCAACGGGACGAACAAGAGAGGTCGAGTCTCCCTTGTTGTGTGTACTGGGTGGGTGGGCATGGACTGAACAGAACTGAACTGATCAAGCCAAGAGCTACTTTAGTAGCTTTGCTTTGCCAGTGGAAGAAGGGCAGCTAGCCGGCGAGGCTCGAGGGAGAAACGTGGAAATTCGGCCGCGCGGTTCAGGGGCGCTTTTCGTCAAAGGTCGTCGCCGATTTCTGTTTCTGTTTCTTGTGAAGTTTGAAGTTTGAAGTTTGAAGTGCGCAACATCGACTTTGTCTTTCAATCGCGATCGCGAAAAGGGTCGGAAATCGTATCCTCCACGCGACTGGGCGAGCCGCCACGCTATCGTCAGAGTAGTCGATTTCCGTCCCTCTCCAGAAAGTGTCAGGTCTGCAGCGGTCGCACCATCGAAGTCAGGCTTTGAAGTTGAATGTGACTGCCACCATAAACGTCAAACTTCAGGCTTCAGACTTCAAATCAGGCCCGTCCCAGATACTGCGCCAGCTGCACAATGATTCCAAGCTGGGGCACAACCAGTCCTGCTATCAACAATAGCCGTCAAAGCACGCGGGTCAAACGCAACGCCCGCACGTAGAGTAGCTCAACCCTATTTCAGCGGTCCGTCAACCCGTCGAAACCACTCGTCTTTTTTGACTGCTATCCCTTCTCAACGTGCTGTTCTTTCGCTTGTCATGCCCGTCTTGTCTCGCCGTCCGGGCAGTGGCAGTTGACAGAACCAAAACAAAGAGCCAATTCGACTTCCCAAGTTCCTTGCTGAAACCTGTCCCTTTCAAGACTCAAATTCTCAGGCAGTTCAATACCAGAGTGCTGCGAATAGTCTAAGGCTCTAAAGCCCTGGCAACAGTCGCCATGACAGATCTCGAGAGTCAAGACTCAGACTACCCCGCCTTCCCTTGCCCAAAGCCTCCTTGACGGAGGCCCAACAATTCAGTATCAAAGCAGCATACTATCTACGTAGAGCGCTAACGATTTACGAGAGCTCGAGACGAACGCCAAGTCCCCTCCTGGCATCACCAAACAGACAACACCGAGCCAGAGCCAGAACGGGCATTTGTTGCTCATGTTTATGCTCGAGTGAGCAGGTCGAGAACCACTGACAACAATCCAGAAGCGTGTCCACAAATATCAACATTGTCCAAAGTTTGTAGAGTCCCTAGACGTGACCCACCCCCATGGAAGCTTCCATTCTAGCCGCAAGCACAATGGTGCAGACTGAACGTAGACCTCGGCTGGATGGGAGGGTCCTGTCGACCGTGGTGATATACCCCAGCGACCCCTTGCGGTAGTAGATTTGTCTTGGTACAGGCCAACAAATGCTGCAACATAGTAGTCGCATTTGAGAATGGTCGCAAACTCCTCAGGACTTCGACAATGAAGGAAGGAGAGAACTTGTTGACGACATATTACAGGATGCGAAGTTTGCCGGTTGAAAATTGGGGCGGTGGTAGAGACCGTAACGGACGATCGCGAGCCGTTCTGGGCGGATTCGGCATCTTGGGAGGATGTGGCGGGACATTACCAGAGAAAGCAACGCTCAGCAAGATGTCTGGCCGGCCTGTGGAAAACAGCAACCTGTCAACTGTTCCGAGGAAGGTTGGAGCTTGGTCATGGGATGGCAAGACTTTTGAGGCCGTCCTGTGAGTGACGCAACCCCGTAGCGCACGCATCCTATCGCCCTCTCCGGTACACCAAACGTATTTATTTCCTCCTCTTCAAGGCACAAGCCCGATTATGTCTTGAGAGGGCAAGTGTTGACCTGCGAAGCATTGCCCGTTCTCTTCAGTGCAAGCCGTCGCCGGTCAAGGTGGTTTTGGGTAGTGGGCAGGCCAAGGTCGGCCTGGGCGGGCCCATGTCGTCCGTCCGCGTCACCCCATCTCAACCCGTCTCACCCCATCTTCATTACTTGTCGTCGTCGGCTGCCGTTGACGAGCTCCCAATGGGAGATTGGCCATGGAAAGCTACTCCAAGTCTCGCAAAGCAAGATGCAACACTCTTCGGGAGGTCACAGACGATGGGAGTGGGCCGACAAGTTGGTCGATGGGAGCTGTGTTGTGAGAGGCAGAACTGGGTGTCGGTCGGGAAGAGGGGATACCTCAGGCACTAAAAGGCCTACAGATCCCGTACTTACCCTAACCCTGATCTTCATCTCAGCGCAGCAATTTGATCGAACGTGAGAATTATGAATTCTGTATTTGAAGCGTACATACAACATGCTCAAGATCTGAGCATAGTCTTTAATTAATATATTAAACATATCATATTATAGCCTAGAACCAGCTAGGCCGCCTTTACAACAAACAAACAGACTAAGTGAACTCGGAGCTACTCCCGGCATGCCGGCCAACTTACCTAGGTACCTACAGGTATAACATTTCCATGTCCTCATTCTCATCAGGTGACTGCTCCGATCGAAAGGCGTTTACTGTATGGTTCACGTTACCAGTTAGTGGGCGCCCGTCAGAAGGAGCAGCGACAAGTTCGTCGTAGGCATAAGGGAAGTGGTTTGACCACATTGACTGCTGCAACCCAGCCATGTCTGACTGCGTGATAACCAGGTGGTTGTTCTGCGGCTGCTGCCCAACCTGTTCAGCATAATGCTTCACGCAGAAGGACGATGTCGTTCCATCACAGTAGCACATCAGGGCATCTTCCGAACCGACCTCGCGGATGAAGTAGTCGACCCGTTCCGGGCCGCCATGCTGCCTTACCTTCACGGCGGCGACACGTAGAGGCAAGACGACAACGCAGCCGCCGGTCGCCAGCCTTCCCTTGATTACATCCCGGCAGGGCCCTGCGTGCCGTCGTCGATTGCAACCCAGGCAGTACACTTTGTCCTGGGGCTTAGTCATGTTCGAGGACTGGCTCCGGCCCTTCGTTCTGTCGAAGTCCGGAAGCCAGCGACACGAGCCACGATGTCGCTTGTCGCAAACATGACAGGGGGCTACCTGCTGGTTGCTTGGGCTGTTTCCGGGTGCTTGGTTGCCATTCGCAAAGCGGCACGGCGCTCTATGATACTTTCCACACGTGTGACAAACAGTCTTCTGCTGTTCGGGAGTGTAATCGCGAGGATAGCGTGCGTTCTGCTGCTTCTTGTTTCCCCGCGCCATTGTGGATTGATTATATTTTGACAGAGTATGTGCTGTGTTAATTATGGGGGGGTTAATGGCGTATGGGTTTCTATCAACTCCTCACTCTTTCGCTTCACAGGAGCAATACCTGCCCTTATGTAGGTAGCGACATAGCCCCTGCGGCTTGGTGGACAATGCACAATGATATAAGAGCATTATTGAGGACATGATAAAGACTCCTTTCTTAAGATTGTGGCTGAGGAATGTGTCTTTGTCCCTCGGCACGGCACTATTTGGGCTATATTAACGTCTTTCAACGTCCCGTGAACAAAAGGGGCATTGTGCCACAGCTTGAGAATCCACTGCCGTGCCGTATTGCCATGCAGTTCGCACATCAATAACCTGGAGGTTAAAGCCGCAGTGACGTGGGTCAGGATCAAGGACGAACCACGTGCGAATCCTGTATTAATTCATTCGGACATAATATTCGACCAACAGATAGCACAGCATACCTACCTAACTATATACTGTGTAGACCTTAGCAAGTATCACTGACGAGACGTCACTTGTCTACCGTGTATTGGTACAATGTACTATGTAATAATACCTACCATACCGCGCGGACGGGTCTTTTAGAAACTGTTCACGACCATTTTTAGCTGACGTTTAGCGGTACACTGTACTAAGGGTAAGAAACCATTTCTGAGCCAAATTAGTTTAAAACTTTTAGACGGTACCGTACGAAAGCTAGGTTACCGTATAGAAGTAACATTGATAGTAGTAAAAGGCCGGAATTACTTCGGGCTTTTTTCTGGCCGTCGTAGAATTGAAAGGGGGTCCTTTTTCTCTTATTACATTTCTCTTCTCACGTAAGGAGGGGTAGCTAAGTCGGTAAATACCGTAGAGATGATTGATCACTTGTTGACCCTTAAGGTCTCGTGTGATGTGATTCTTCAATGTTGTCGGTGGTGTTCTTTCCTCGAATGTTCACAACCTGCCTAGGTACCTACCTAGGTAGATACTTAGGGAAGGTACCTAGAGGAAGGTACGGTCCTTCGAAATGATCTAAAAGCCTTGAAATGATCTAAAAGCCTCGAAATGATCTAAAGCCTTAAAATGATTCAAAGCTTTGAAATGTTTTGACTAAAAGACCATGGCAAGCTGACGTTGGGCCGGAAATGGTTTTAACGCCCCTACACCGTGCCTACTACTATTTCAGAAAGGGTCGCCTGCGCGGTATGGTAGGTAGTATGTGGTAAAATAGGTCCCGAAAGCATCTGGAAGTTCGTTCAGCACTAAGCCGATGCGGGGTCTCACCCCGAGCCCCGGACGTCATCCTGACTCAGCAAGGTGGAGAATGCGGAGGTGGAACCTCTCTCCCCCAGGCTTCATCAACCCATGATCCATGATCCAAGTTGTATCCGAGGCAAGCTCCAGGGTCCAGAGTACGACAATACGAAGTAGCTGGTAGTAGCTCCCTTGGTAGGATAGAGTTCAGCTTTCTTCAGCGATTTCGAAGACTAGGCACGCCAAAGAAGAACAGATCTCAACGTACGAGTGACTGTTGTGAGTGATTTTGTTACATGTCTAGGTACATATAGGTATGTATGTCCATATGCACAACTGATTTCAGAAAATTCTGGCTGTACGTACAGCTTGTTAAAAATGGGTATCTGGGGGCAGCACTAGCGCCAACGTCACCTGTTCCTGTTATACCAAGGTTGCTACGGAGGTCAGTTCTCACCCGGTCTCCTGAGGTATTCTGGGGTCTGTCGTGACACAACTGCAAGGCTTCCTTCCATAGGTGTACCTAGCTGGGTTTCTAGAGCACGGCAGGGGCTGACTGTCTCAGATTCGAAATTGAAGAGTAGGATCGGAGGAATAAATAATATAAATGATTGTATAAATACTCTATTATGGCGGCACAATGGAGGCTTCGCATCAGCCAGAAGGATTTTTGTGTCGCCAGAGCTGAAATACTTGCGTCCTTTGTACCTCACTCCAGAGCTGGCTTTCGGGAGTTCCCCCGCCTTGAGCGTCACCAGAAGCTGGGGAGAAGGGCCTATAGCGGCAGCCGGGGACCGTTAACCCTGCTGGTTCTAGCCCGGAATAGCTTAACGCCGCTGCTATTGCTGTATTGCTGTCCCAGCCCAACCATAGAACCTGGGCACACCTGCTGCGATCGCGCCGACCATATTACCTGCAGCCTGCAGCCTGCAGGCCGGCGGGCTGGTTTTGCTGCTCCTCGCCTCTTTTCCTCAATGCAAAACTTTCCAACACGTCAGGATATCATTTCCCTGTAGCCGAGCTTCGCCGTGCTTCATTCACTGTGGTCGGACCGGGTACTTAACACCACGACTTAGCTGTCTGATCTTTGTCTCTTTTTTGCTCCATTTCCCCCTCACACGACGCCAAGCCCACATCTAGGCGAAAGCTTCCAGGTTGCTTTGACGTTCGGCCCTTTTCGTGAGTGCGCCTTTGAACTTTACTTTGGATTAGTCCCAATTGTTGCGTCATCCCACGACGCTTCCTACAATATCCGTTCCTTCAGCATTTCAATCATTCCACTCACGCAGACATTGACCTTGGGACTTACAGGAGACTCAACCATTCGCGACCCGCGTTCTAGTATACAGCCTGTTTGCCCTTGCCCAACATGTCTGGCGAAGACGGAGACCGCGCGCCTCGGGAGGTCAAGGACCACATCCTCTTCGAGATCGCAACTGAAGTCGCCCACCGAGGTACGTGAGAGATTATGGGCAGTGGTCTTGGTCTGTGGCTTCTTTCTAATACACAAGCAGTCGGCGGTATCTACTCGGTCCTCAAGTCCAAAGCCCCAGTGACAACTGCGGAATATGGCGAGCGTTACACACTCATCGGGCCCCTGAACCACCAATCGGTTAGTCTTGCTTGGAGACGATCAGTGTGGACACATCAGCTAACAACAACAACAGGCTGCTGTCGAAGTGGAGGAGCTCGAGCCAACGACACCAGAACTGGCTGCTACCATCCAATCCATGCGAGACCGCGGCATCGGTATATTGTACGGACGCTGGCTGATCGAAGGAGCACCGAGAGTTATCCTCATCGACACCAAAACTGCCTACAAGTACATGGACGAATGGAAGACGGATTTGTGGAACATTGCGTCCATTCCTGCGCCTCCAGGTGACGACGAAACAAACGAAGCTATCGTTTTTGGGTACCTCGTCGCTTGGTTCCTCGGAGAGGTATGTACTTTTGAGTCTCACATTATTCGGTACAGAGATACTGACAAACGTAGTACGTCTGCCACGAGAAGAAGAAAGCTGTCATTGCGCACTTCCACGAGTGGCTGGCCGGTGTAGCGCTTCCATTGACGAAAAGGCGACACATCGATGTCACTACCATTTTCACGACTCACGCAACTCTCCTCGGTAGATATCTGTGCGCCGGGTCTGTCGACTTCTACAATAACCTTCAGTGGTTCGACGTCGATGCGGAGGCCGGGAAGCGTGGTATCTACCACAGGTACTGCATAGAAAGAGCGGCTGCACACGCATGTGACGTCTTCACGACAGTGTCCCACATTACGGCCTACGAGAGCGAGCACCTTCTCAAGCGGAAGCCTGATGGTGTGCTACCCAATGGTCTCAACGTGACCAAGTTTTCGGCCGTGCACGAATTCCAGAACTTGCATCAGGTTTCAAAGGAAAAGATCCACGATTTCGTGAGGGGGCACTTTTATGGTCATTACGATTTTGATCCGGAAAATACCCTCTACTTCTTCACGGCAGGCCGTTATGAGTTTAGGAACAAGGGAGTCGATATGTTTATTGAGTCACTCGCGCGGTTGAACCACAGGCTCAAGGTTTCTGGAAGTAAGACGACTGTGGTCGCATTCATCATCATGCCAGCTCAGACGACCTCATTGACCGTGGAAGCTCTGAAGGGACAGGCTGTGATAAAATCGCTGAGAGATACAGTCGACATCATCGAAAAGAGTATTGGACGGCGCGTGTTTGAGCGATCGCTGAAGTGGCATGATGGAGACCCATTGCCAGACGAGAAGGAGCTTATCACTGCGCAGGATCGTGTCCTTCTTCGACGCCGCCTGTTTGCCATGAAGCGACATGGTCTCCCACCAATTGTTACACACAACATGGTGAACGACGCCGAGGACCCTGTCCTGAACCAGATCCGACGGGTACAGCTGTTCAACCATCCGACCGACCGCGTGAAGGTCATTTTCCATCCAGAGTTCCTGAACTCGGCCAATCCTGTGTTACCGCTGGATTATGACGACTTTGTCCGTGGAACGCATCTCGGCGTCTTCTCGTCGTACTATGAGCCATGGGGTTACACTCCAGCCGAGTGTACCGTTATGGGAGTCCCCAGCATTACGACCAACTTGTCCGGATTCGGCTGCTACATGGAGGAGCTCATTGAGAACTCGAGCGACTACGGCATCTACATTGTCGACCGCAGGAACAAGGGAGTGGATGACTCGGTCAACCAGTTGGCCTCTTTCATGCATGAATTCGCCCTGAAGAGCCGCAGACAACGCATCAACCAGCGTAACCGCACCGAGCGCCTCAGCGATCTGCTTGACTGGAAGCGAATGGGTATGGAGTATGTCAAGGCCCGTCAGCTTGCCCTGCGGAGGGCGTATCCCAACTCTTTCGAGGGCGACTTGGAGGATGACGACTATATCCCTGGTGTCGAGCAAAAGATCTCTAGGCCCTTCTCTGTACCCGGATCACCTCGCGACCGGACGGGTATGATGACGCCTGGAGATTTTGCTAGCATCCAAGAGGGCCATGAGGGCCTCAACACCGAAGACTACGTAGCCTGGAAATTGCCGTAAGCGATATCACCCCCTTCCCCAATTTCTTTTGACTCAAGCTGACAAGGAGACTACAGTGAGGAGGAAGACCCTGATGAGTATGCTTTCCCTCTGACTCTGAGGACCAAGCGATCTGGTCCTGGCAGTCCCTTGGACGGTGTACAGCTCAATGGAAACTAGCGCTTTCGGAAGGGGTGATACTTCGGGAATGCTCGGATCCACACTCATGGCACGAGGACTGCATCGGTTTTGCACAGATACGACGGACCTCGGAATCAGCGACCAGGCAAAAATGGGAGTGGCAAAAGGTGTCTTTGCATTGAGCGACTGGTTCATCAATGGCATGATGTATTTTTAGGATTCAAACCACCGCATACCAACTGACTTGCTTTCCGGGTTTACTACGTAGTCACAGTTGACATGATCGCTTTTTTGAAGCCAGCTTATTTGATCCACCAGGATTCATTTGGGCGGGCATACGAACTGCTGTGCAGTAGGAATTGTCCAACTTTGCCTGCTAGCAACCCGACTGACATGCATGGCACGCATGGCACGATCCAGCCAGGAAGGCATGGTATCTAGTCAGCATCGCAACATGGTATGCTCACAGGCGCCGTGTTGTGACATCCGGCATGCCGTTGGTTATCTATTGAGCCTATAGGGTGGTAGCTCCAAACGCGTTGGTTGGTGATTCGTCCCGTGGGCGTGATTGACGCTTCCTACAGTGGATGCGTGTTGACATCCCCTGTCTACCAGATCTTCCTTGTTTTGTTTCGTTTCAAGCTTGGCTGGCGTTCGGATGCCTCAGCCCTAGGAAAATGGCTGTATAAACACACGTGATACCATCTTGGTAAATATAGGCGACGGTCTGCGAACCTGATTAGGTATATAAACAGTAACGGCCTTCCAAGGTTGGTCTTGTGACGTGGGCGGCGCCGTGGCTGCGTAGCTGTAATGTTCTTTGCTAGATGAAACTTGACAGTAGAATGAACGGACCCGTACCTGGCACGCCACCACGAGTGGATATCCATTATTCTGAAAGATCCACTTCGGGTTTCACTGTTTCATGCGTCATAGCCGAAGTTGGTAATGGGAACGCCAAAGGGGAGTTGAGGTGCCATCACAATTCCACATCACGAGTAACCTCTTTTAGTGTTTACTGTCCACTGTACACTATACTCGTCCTTCTATGCGCCAACTTTTAATTCTCTGAGATCTACTCTAACTACTTAAGTAGGTAAGTATCATCTGGGGCAGAAGATAGATTTAGACATTTATAACAACCCTTTACCTACCTAGGTACCTAGGTGGGAAGGTAGTAAATAAGGCTTGACCCTGAAGCAGCCTTAGAGGGTACCTATGTAGTGAGAGTTTAGAGGCGAATGAGGAATGTAAAGAGTTCCTTAGGTACTGTTATACCACACAGTACCTACCCCTGACCTGATGAACCCCTGGTTTGGCTACTAAGACCTACTTAAGTAAGGTACAGTACCAAGGTAGGACTTTGGGGGCCTGTCTGGACCTAATCTAATTTGCAGTGCTGCTATTACTGTACAGAAGCAGATATGCTTGGCTTCCCCAGACGATGGGACCCAGAATTAAATTGTGGGTATCCCTGCTGCCCAGCCGTCGAATCGACTTTGTCCCATCAACCAGGCCAACCAAACCCCCCTGTAGACAACCTTGGAAGCCATTGTAGTGGTCCACAGGGTCCCTTGTTTGTGGTCCCCCTCCATTGTTGGAGCTTCTGTATGACGGGCTCCAACTTTGAATGCCAGTGCTTGTGACCCTATCAAACCCTTGGGAACCTCAACCGTCGACGGGTTGTGCCTGAATAACATACAACCCAAAGAAAAAAACACCACAAAACGCCGTCGACCTGCATGTCCAGACTCTTGGGACGACGATCGCGCCTCCGCTCTGCATTTCCCTGTACTTTGACTTGCATCATTAACCCGTATCCATTTCATATCACTGATTGAACCCCCCCCCCCTCCTCCCCAAATGTCTAATCTCTAATTCATTCCACACCCACCCTTCTCCTCCTCCCTCTTTACGCCTTTTCCCCTACCTAACTACTTACTTACCTACCTATCCAACCTCATCCCAAGCCAACTCAACACGAAACCTCGCTTTACCACCCTCTCCTACCTACTCTTTCCCTTTTCGTTTCGGAACTAGCATCGACAATGGGGTTCATGAAATACTTCAAGAAGCGCAAGCAGCGCAACAAGAGCGAGGCGCCAGACTCCGAGGCATTCGGCAAGCGATACAGACAATTCGGCGGCAGCATGCCTGCTCATCCTCGATATAACGGCCAGAATGACTACGCCCAAGGCAGCCTTTACTCGCCCACTCGAACCTCGGCCGCGAGGCTCGCCGAGCTGCCACCACCCGTCCTCGAGCGCATCTTCGCCCTCATCTGCCCCCATACCCAGGACTCGACCTACGAGACCCAAGAGCAGAGCTCAATTGATGACGCCTGCATGCTCTGCGACCTGCGCGACCTTGCGCACTGTGTCCAGGTCAACCGCCAGTGGAAGGAAACGGCGGTAAAGGTCCTGTACGTATTCAAGCCATGCCGCGTGCCGTTGCTCTGCCGCCCGCACTTGCCCGTCAACCGGCGCGTCAGGGAAATGCGCCAGTGAACTAGTTTGACCTAGAAATAGAAACCATGCTAACTTGGTTTGCACTCCCCTTACAGCTATCACAGCATCCGGATCGAGGCAGTCCACTACTGCGACCGCGAGGGACTGCTGGCCGAGAAGCGCAAGCGCAAGACCTTCCTCGACCGCAACGGCGAACCCGAAGACACATCCAAGAAGCGACTGAAGCTACTATGCAGAACGCTGCGCGAAGATCCCGCCCGCCTGGGCCCGCTGGTTGAATACTTCAAGCTGCCATACATGCTGCGGGAGTCATGCCAGGCGGATATAGCTCGCACCATTGCCGTGCTGCCCAATCTGCGATACGTTGACCTCCCGGAGGGGCTGTTCCAGGACGATTCCAGCTACATTACATTGCGGATGGAGGTCGAGGCGAGATGTCTGAATCTTAGGAAGATGACCTACATGCATGGATCTGAGCGGAGTCTGGAGCGGGTCGCGACCGGTCACGTCTTCCGAAACCTCGAGGTTCTGGAGCTGAAGAACATCCACATGGACGGAGCTGCCATCCTGCATGCTCTCGGCGCCCTGGGAGCCCTGCGCGGGCTCAAGATTACCGAGTCGAGCGTCGTCACGGACGAGATGATTACACACAACAACGAAATGCTCCCGGCGTTCCCGGCGTTGCAGGAGCTTATCTTGGAGGATGTGCCAGGAATCAGCGCGCAGGGACTGAAGGGTTGGCTCAGCCGCTTCGACACTGCTCAGACTCTCAAAGTCTTGAACCTCTCCGAGACGGGGGTCACGCCCTGGACTCTACAGGATGTCCTGTCCGCAGCTCCCCAGCTTAAGCGGCTCAACATTAGCTACGAGGCCTCGACGTCCTTGCCATTGGCTGCCGGCACGTCACAGGTTCCGCCACTGACTTCGCAGTCCCTTGAGTTCTTCCACTATGAGGTCTCGACCGTTCCCACATCGAGCCCCTACTCCAACATACTTCCGTCATACTACAACTACCTCTCCGGCTCCCTCCTCATGGGCGGACTTCCCAAGCTCCGTGCCCTCTACGTCCGAGACCCAAACTTTGCCGAAAACCTCCTCGGCCTGCCCCCTCCAGCTCCGAAGTTCGCGGCCGACACCTTCAAGAGGCCCGGTAGCAGCGGGTCTCAGATGTCGACCGGAAAGATCTCATACAACAGCCTCGGCTCGCCCGGCTTCCCGGGAGGGTTCCCGAACGGCAGCTACAACCCCTTCCAGGAGCCGGCCTCCAAGCTCAAGCCCATGGCCAACCCGGGGCACAACCCGCGCTTCAGCTCGAACAACCCCTTCGCGGCCCTCGCGGGGCCCAACGGGCCCAGCGGGCTGCCGCAGACCCTCGAGGTGTTCACCAAGGGCGACGACGAGCTGGACTGGGGCATGGTCAAGGTGGACCCGGCCACCAGGGAGCCCGAGGTCAGCGCCGCGGCGCGGCCGTCCAGTAGCTATGGACTGGACAACAGCGTCAGCGGCTGGAACTCGCGCGCCGGGGCCCGCAGGTCCGTCTTTATGGGGAACGGCGTGGGGGGGTTCCTGGCCGTGCCCGAGGGGGGCGACAGCGGGGCCGCCGCCGCCGCGGCTCGGAGGGGCAGCGCGCCGGCCGCGGGGCAGAGTGACGAGTGGCCTAGGCCGAAGAGCGCTTCCAACAAGAGGCACACGAACATGGACCTGTGGCGCTGAGAGGGTGGCGAGGATGTGATCGGGCGACCAGCATGAGAGCACGACGGGACCTGCGTCTGGCAGTTATCGGCAACCGCAGACAGCAGCTGACCGGATCGCTGAGCCATCATAAATTTCAGCACTTGGGTTACTCGAGCGCGTGTCACTTTTGCAAGGCTGAGGTCATTCCCTGAGCATTGAAGACACTACACCAACGAGACCGGCTATGTTGGCCTTCATTTTTGGGTTCGACCGTTTCGCGCTGGAATCATCGAGAGCCTGCATTGGATTTGTTTTTGAGGATCGAAGTTGCATAATACAGCTGTGACCAATGTTGCCAGCAATCCAGCAAGGGGGAGTTTAACATTTTTGAGCGGTATTTGCCCCTACTGTTCAGAACCGTGGTGAAAGGATTAGCACAGAGTTTCCCCTGTTCTGTCGCCCTATCTACAGATGATGGTCGGGGCCAACTTTCATGGCTTGTTTGAATTTCCCGGTCTTTTGTTTTGTTTAATTTTTTCTTCACACTCGGGTTCTGCCTAATTTTCGGCGTCTATTGCAAGCAGGCATGGCGTGCCTCTATCCAGTTGTTCAAATACCTCGTTTTGTTTGTTTTCATGGCATCTGATCAAGCCCTTCTCTTTCATCTTGCGACGGGGCTACTTGAGGCGGGAAGGAGGAATGGGAAAGGGCGTCCACATAACCATGTCATTTGTTGCAAGATTTTAAAGCTTGCGTTGCGTTGTACTACTATACCCCCGGGGCTTATCACAGAGCCTTTTGCGAAGGGTTTCCAGACTCGAGAAGACAAGAGAGTCTAGATAGGACTGAATGAAACCCCAAATGAACCTCGAACCTGTCTTGTTCGTAGAGTGCCTCCCCAAGCGGTTGGGTGACTGGTGGATGGGCTTGAGTGGTGCGCGATGTCAGTTGCCTCCGTTTACTCATCCTTTGTCGCCTTCGATACCGTTGTGCGCTCTAGTACTTATTTGTCACCCTTTGGAACAGAACCACTACGCTAGCCAACTAAAAGGGTGGCCACCCTTAGAAAACTAGGAATGATTCTGGTCTGATAGCTGGATGTCTAACAGAAGGAGGCTCACCTTGTCCCGACGTGCCGTTCGAGCCAAGGATACATTTGGGTAAGCATCGTCGGGATCACAATTGCCTTGCTCTGCTTTGCCTTGACTAGTTTAGATATCTTCGAAATGGCGTTTTCGTCCTGACCCATCCGCTTGGTTATATGTCATACTCTGGCTTCTCACTCATACAGTCACCGACGTACGACGATCTAGAATCTTGGTACTCATCCGGCGTGGAATACCTGAAGGAATTGAAGGGCGCGGAGCTCATATCACACATGGTGAACGTACGAACGACCAATCTCCCGTGGATGTGCTTACAGGCGGACACAACCTGAACCAACGTATCCGAAGCGATCAGTTTGTGACCACAGGACGACCTAACCCGCGCTCCTGCCTCAAATGTGTCCAAGGGGAGCTGAGGCTGAGGGGACTCCATCCGACTCTTACGCGCGAGAATACAGATGTAGGTAACCCTCTATAATTTCTTAACTCCCGTATCATTGCCACGTTGGGATCCTTCCTCCGGACGGAAACCAGACTCTGTCCCGGACACCGGCTGGTGATGATATCTGCGCATTGGTCCCTCCGTGCCTCCCCCCACGAGACTGATGACGCCAACAGGCACTGGAAGCATGTAGCAGCTTGACGAGTGCTTACGACGACGAGCGGGAAGCAGAGTACCATATCTCGGCTGTTTGATTCAAGGCATATGGGCCCCCCCC
Organism: Cytospora piceicola; assembly: GCA_023375675.1. Taxonomy (NCBI): domain Eukaryota; kingdom Fungi; phylum Ascomycota; class Sordariomycetes; order Diaporthales; family Cytosporaceae; genus Cytospora; species Cytospora piceicola. The sequence goes on along the minus strand of JALQBC010000036.1, from coordinate 364,207 downwards.
CGGCCACTACTCCATGTACATGCCGTGGCACCCCCGCCAACAGGATTCCGGATCGTGCTTCAGGTGAGATGACCAACGGTCCGTCGGGGGCAGGGGCAGGGGGGGGGGCACCCAAAGCGATATCTATGTAATTACGACATTGTTGGGTCTACAGATAAACCCATGCACTTGAAACCAAAACATCAACGGGCGGTGGATGAGTCTCCCGGACGGTCGAGCTCGAAAGGGATGTCGACACCGGTAAGTTCGGCAGGGCCTTGGCGTTTCATACAGACGACAGGCTTACGAGACCCCCCCTAATCGGTTCGGGGCTCTGCACTAGATACTGACTAGTCTGCGGCTCAGGGGGTAGAAGGATTCGGTACGATCGGGTTGTTTCGACGATGGCCTCATGGAGCATGGGTCTGGGGAGCAGGATGCTCGCGGGGAGATGGCGAAGGACCGTGGACGCGCAGTGTATACAACCAGGGTGCCGGATGGCTTTCAAGGTTGTTTTGGGCCTCGGTTGAGGGGGGGGGGGCGACAGACGGTAAGGGGATACCTCGTACCATTTCCTGGGATTCACTTGCGTTCTCCATCATCAATGCTGGGGATGGTGATGCCGTGGGTTTGTAGTGTTCACCCCTCGTCACGCTGGGGGGGGGGGGGGTGATGCATCGTGCAGGATGCATGCAGCACACATCCTTGAACAGCTGGGGATGGACCTGGGGTGAAACGATGGTGGGACGAAGCTCCCCGAATATTATGATGTATTCACCCTGGCATCAGATATAACGTCGTAGCGTGCAAAAAAAAGCTCGGAGCAGAATAAGGTTCAAGACCATCCCGGAGGCGGTGCCGGTCCGGACCGCTGGTGGGGCAGACCAAGGGCACCTTGGGGCCGGCTCGGACCCACACCACGGCCCCGGGGGCTGCATGTGCGGAGCAGTCACTCGGCCGGCCTGACTTATACGGTACATCATCACCAGGGGACCTGTTCGACCTGCCGTTCCGACCAAGGTCATGCCCCTCCCACAACCTACAAACACGGGAGAAGCCCGACCATGCGAGACAATGCTCCCTCCCTCAAGCCAGGGCCAGGACGCGACGAGACCCGTGTCGTTCCAGGAAAATATATGGTGTCTCTCACCCCCTTGCTGATTCACTTCCCAAGCTTCAACTTAAAAAAGAGGAAAACCTCTCATTCCTTTGTCAGAGCCCAGTTGTTCTCGGTCTCGTTGGAACGTACAAGGCTTGTTTTTTCCCTGTCATGCCTCACCAAGGCCGTGTCTGGGCAGGACACCAATAGTCCGGCGCGCCCGGCCGGCGTCTCACCGGGGCCCGCCTCATTTGGGTGTGGCGCCACTTCCGTTACGGAGGAGGAATACCGTTTTGACCCGGTGCTTTTTGTGTGTGTGTGGGTGTATGGGTGTGTGCTTTTCAACCACTCGATAAAACTACATTGAAACTTCGTGCATTGAACATCAGGATGCCTGCGCAAGTAGCTGGGTACCGATCCGGGAGAGAGAAGCCCGTGCAGAGTCGTCGAACCACCCCGGAGCGGGTTCCATGTGCACGAGGGCGAAGTATAGCCAGGAATAACCCCGGCGCAGCACTCTCTCTCTCTCTCTCTGTGGCTTGCGAATAGTACTCGGCCGTAAACGCCAAACCGTTGAGCGGGGGGGGGGGGGCGATGGTGTTGTGTGGTGGTGGCATCGACGATGCTAGATCATTTTTTATTTTTGTGTGTGTGTCTTTCCTCCTCCTCCAGATGTCACCATCCACCTTTATTTTATCTTTCCACCAGGCGCCGGCGGCCACTGGGCGAGCTGACTGGGCGATGCACAAAAGCGGTGCTGCCTCCCTGAGCCGTCTGACTGGCCTGCCGGCTCCCTCCGTCCGTCCCTCCCTGCCTCTGCAGAGCTGAACGACTGCGCAGCCCTTGCAGTGCCCCCCCCCCCAAGTGTGCTGTGTATGCACTGCTCCGCCCGTACCAAGTATAGGCAGGCCGGCCAAGGGAAGGGGGAAGATGTAACGGGGAAAGTCTGGTAGCGCCGAGGAAACCGAATGCATGTATGTATGTACCCAAGTAGGTATCAGAAGCACCGATGCTCCGCCCTCCCCCACGAAAAACCCGATGCAACCACTCACACCACGGTATATATATTCGAAGCAGGGGTGGCATCACTACAACACCAAGAACCCAGAAGCAAATCCGGTAGATCGGCCCCCCCCCCCCCCTCCTTCTCGTTCACACACAGACCTCAGCGGGGACGCCCTGGACGCATGAGGTTGTTCCAGGACGGCGGGAGAGAGGGCCGAGCTTCACCACCAACTTTTTGAGGTGAGCACGCTAATAGTCGTACGTAGTATCATAGCTCTCCCTGCTTTTGTCCAGGCCAGCTAGTGAGGCTGTACGTAAAGTGCTTGCATGAAAGCCTTTTTCTTTTCTTTCTTTTCTTGTCTCCTCTCCGTGAGAAGGGATGGAGGCTACGTACTTTAGTACCCAAAACGGGACGGCCACCGTCTACAGTCCAGCCCGGTCATCCAGTATTCTTCCTCCCCACCCCCCACCCCCCTTCCCGCGGGAGGATAAATCTCATATGCCAGATTGACTTGACCAGGTGACGAAGGTGGCAGAGGGAGGCGGAGACATGGCGCGCGTGTGCTGACCTAGCAGGAGTGGCGGCCGTTGACACCGTTGTACAGGGCAATGTCAAATGCACGGCATGATGATGATGGTTTGGGTTGAGGCGGAGAGGGGGGGGGGGGGGAAAGTGACCAGAGAGTTCGATGGCGGCTAGCTGCAGATGTTTTGTTCATTCACGTTGCACACACATCGATATCGATGTAGTAGCTAGCGTAAGCACATGAGACGGACACACGAGGTTTTGCTTTGCAGATGATTTATTCTTTTTTGCTTGATTTTTTTTTCTTCGATGCCAGCAGTTTGGTATCATACTTCGTAAGGTACTGCTGATGACCCCGGTAGCCAACTGACTTTTGAGGTTCACTCAATTCGAGTCCTTCCCTCCAAACACTGCCTCCAATCCCAGTTGGGTTGATCTGCCCATTGCGTAGGCGATATCAAAAACCCGTCCCAACTCCAGAAAAAAGGTAGACAGACCCCCGCCGTCAAATAGCTCAGACGGACGACGACGATGATGGTGATCGCTATGTGATGTAACGAATGGAATGTCCGACGCCAGTAATGCCAATGCGTAGCTTTTAAAACAAATGATCCCCTCCCAACTCCCAGTTCAAACATCTTCCTGTTTGAGGTTCCGTAATAGTTATATATGTGTATCAGATCCGTCTCCAACACACACCCCCTCCCCCACCAAGAAACTCCCACGCTCTGGAAGGCGAGTAATAAAACAAATAAAAAAAGAACAAGTAGAACAAGAGGGCAACCCCAGGGCGCGTGCGCCTATAGCTGGAACTTCCCCGTGAGCTTGACGCTCATCCTCCTCCGCGCGGCGTTGAAGCTGGATATCCTCTTGCCGCTCGTGGCGGTGGTGTTGGTGCTGGTCGTCGACAGGGGGGACAGGGGCGACACCGGGGACTCGATCGAGTCCATGGTCGGCGTGCGCTGGACCGACAGGAGCCTCTGCTGGCTCTTCTCGTTCCTCTTGGCGACGCGGACGATGTCGTCGTACGTCACCGGCGCCGAGATCGGGGACGGGCCCGGCCGCCTCGGCGCGGGCGGCGCCGTGGGCGACGCGTCGAGGGACCTCATTGCCGCGGGCGGCGCCGGCGGCGCCGACACCACGGTGGTGATCCACTCGGTGGCCTCGTGTGGCTCCTCGACGAGCTCGCTGAGCGGCCGCTCCGCGACGCTGAGCTTCGAGGGCGAGGCCGGCACGGGCAGGCGCTCGGTCGATGGCGACAGGAAGGACTGGTTCATCTTGGGCATGCTCCTCTTCTTCATCAGGCTCAGGCTGCGGGCAACGCCCCTGAGGATCTGCGTTGGTGTCCTGGGCGTCTTGGGGCGGTCTTCGTCCTCGGCCTCCTTCGGTTCCTGGCGGGAGTCCAACGAGTACATGCTACCGTTGGCATAAGGGTCGATCTGGAGGAAGAAGGGCTTGCTCTTCTGCAGGTCCTTCTCGGTTGGAGGCTGCATGCTGCTGCTTCGAGGCGGGTGAGCCGAAGTTGGCTTGGTGCAGGCAGACTCGGAAGACGTTGTCGAGGCGGACATAGTCCGTCGTTTTACTTGGCGTTCGCTGGCATTGGTTGGTGACGCTGCGCCCAGCTCTCTTGCCTCTATCGAGATTGGCGAAATCGACCTCCGGTTCTGTGGTACGTCGACAACGGACGGCTTGCCAGAGAAGACCACCGACACCACTCTGGCCGTATCCTCATGGCTCATCCGGTCCTTCGTGGGCGGTGAGATGTCGTCGCTGCTCGAGTCGTACTCGAAGTCGGAGAAGTCACCCGCGGTCGACGAGGCCTCCTCTTCCGAGGAGAGGTACTCCTCGTGTGGTGTCTGTCTGAAGGCTGGCGGGTCCGTGGGCATAGTAAGCTTCAGACCGACCAAGTTGCCGAGCAGGCGAGATGCCCTGAGGGCACTCTTCTGCGGTAACATTGGTGCCTGCTGCTCTGGCACACAAAGGCCAGAGTTTGCTGATGCCATCTCCTGGTCGTCCATTTCAAAGGAGGTGGCTGAGTGCATTGAACCGTAGGACTTGCGGTTATGGATGTGTGTGTATGTGTGTGTGTGTGTGGAGGTGGAGGTGGAAGAAACGCCCTCGGCCGGTGTACGGCAACTGGGGAGAGCGTCGGTATATGAATGTTCGGCGGCGTGGCTGTCTTCTTGGGGCCGGCCCACCTCCCTAGGGTCCACCAGAAACAAGTCGGTGGAGAAGCACTGAGACGGTGTGCTTCTTGTCTGTCTGGGGAATCTGTGTCCGGACAAGGGAGTATATAAGAGACGAAGGTCTTCTCGGTAAAAAGCGGTCCTTACTGTTCAGATCGAGAAACTGTTACGATATGAGGTGAGCCTTCTCTCGATTCTGACAAGACTGTGGAGTGTTTCTGAATGGTTTGCAGAAATATAAAGGGTTGCTTCAGAAAAGTCCCGGGAGATGGGCAGGTCCAATGTTTTAATGAGTTGGCTGGAGAGGTGTGTGTGCGTGTGTGCGTGAGTGCGTGAGTGCGTGAGTGAGTGAGTGCGCGCACTGAAAGCAGCGCGACTTGGGAGGGAAAAGGGAAGACGGGCACATCCCTGAAGAGAGGTGCAGTAGTGCGATAGTCGGTGGCCCCCCTGGGAACGTGGTGGGGAGCTCATGTACTTCAGTACAACGGTACATGGGTACCTGGCCCTGGCTCTGACCCTGGCCCTGACCCTGTTCCTGTTCCTGTCCCCCTGCCAGAAACACCACACGGTCCCTTTCTTAATTGCACCCATTGGGAACGGAGGGAGAAGAAAACGTAACGGTGACTTACACGCCCCTCTTAGGAATGGTCTTGCGCGACTCTTTACCCGGTCTGTCTGCCCACGCCCCCCCCCCTGTTTCTGTCTGTCTGTCTGTCTGCTGTGTATGTGTCTTGTCTTGGGTCTTGACCATCAAGACCTTCAAATTATGTCTTGAAGAAAGGTCGAAGCAGGTCTCTATGCCGTGCCAAAGGGATAAATGACACAGTTTCGGCGTACAATCTACGTATGGAGCCAGACGTGATTCGCAATCCAAGGTCAAGGTGAGGGACAGACAGGAATAGTCAAGGAAGGGGAAGGATTTAAAGGAGGCTCGTGCTGGACTTTCTTGACTACCCAATACGGTAGATCTCGGCTCGGTTAGGAGAAGACCAAGAAAAAAAAGAGATCGCTTGCGATACGATTGAGTAGCGAAGCGACGAGTAACTGTCATCGACCTTGTAAACGGTGTTTCAGGTTGAATAATGGGAAAGCAGTGATCTCCTCGCCGGATATTATCTCGTCGTGGGGCTTGTCCTGGGTTATTACTTCCTGTGTAAGGTGTTCGCAGGACCACACAATCACTCTGCACTCTGCACTCTGCATGCAATGTGACGAATAATACGAATGATGCAAAACACGAAGGGGTTGGCTGATTCCGGCCTTGGTGAAACTGCAACTCACAAGAGTACGGAGGACAGGAGCTATCATTTCCAGGTCTCAAGCGACCACCATCAGGGGACTATCGTCATGGGCACTTCACATCCTGCTGCGACAGCCTCTGTTTCCGGGTGCAAATGTGTACGTAGCGGATAGTTTGTGTGGAGGTTGTCTTCCGTCATTCCTCTGACCAAAGGTGGTGGTGGCTGGAGAAACGTTTTCGTGCACCACGGGCCACCGTTTCTCCGCCCTGTAACGATTGACGGAGGAACGGTGGGAATGGCTGAACGGTTACCAGTACACCTTGACATATCTTAACATCCATGGATACTTACCTGCCAATACCTTACCTACCTTAACTAGGTACCTAGCCTACCTAGCCTACATAGGTATCAACTGATGTAGAGCAGGGTCCAGGACGCTAAATACCTAGGTAGTTACCTACCCAGGTAGGTCTATGTACACAGGTACTATGTACGAAAACGGCCAGGGGTTTTATGCGACAGGGGGTTTCCAATGTTCTGCTATTGCGAATCGATTCGCAGGGTCCACGAGACTCTGAATGTTCTGGAGGGTTTGGAATTGCTGTCGCGCAGAGCCTGTTGATTGGCTGGTGCCCAACCCTTTTCGCACGCTTACCTCATAGTAAGCTGATTTCTCTGCAACTCGAGACGACCGGCCGGAGAGAAGAGGGCGTTTTGACAGGATGGGTGGTAATACATGTCCGGTAGCGAAGGCCCTTCCTTCCAAGGTTCTCTCAAGGCAGCTCATCAGCTTTTTCAATCTTGTGGCACTGACGACGCAAGCCTCTGAATGCCATAGCAATGAAACATGTCCATAAGGAGATATGGACAGTGGGGCATCTTCCTGCGAGCGAAATTAGTCAGGTTGTTCGCAGCTGTAAGTCGGCCCCCTTTTCTTCGCCTTTGGTGTGGCGGCTTGCATTTTTGATGTAAGTGAACTGCGATCCCCGGCCGACACACACGCACACACACACACACGCCGCATCTGGACTTTCGGAGCATCGACCAGCGCCAGTCACACTCACACACACTCCATCATCACAGCGAAAGCATCAATCTTCACCAATATTCGCCGCCCTCATCCCGACAAGGATGAAACGCTAGGGAAACGGGGAATTGGAGAGTGCAGATCGGTTTTCCTGCACGCAATTCTTCTCCACGGCCGTCGATCGCGACCTGGTATACCTGGTTTACATAGTACAGCAGCATGTCAAGACGATTTGCAATTCGATGCCCCGTCGGTTTCGGCAAAGAACCGATTCTCAGGCACTACGGTCCGTATAGTAGTAATACCTACCAAGTACCTAGGTATGTATGTGGAAGAGGCGCCACCAATATCAAAATGAACTGATGACCGGTGCTCAACAAGCCCCCAGGCGCGACGCCCATCTGCCAGACGCCAATACTGCTGCAATGCAGTGCACCCTGGCGTCCAGGACATGCTGCCGGCAGCCGCTTATCACTGTCACGGTCTACGTACGGTAATAATTCGAAGAACGTCTACGTATCTCTACACATGCCGCAATTGCCGCCCAACTTTAAAAACGAACACGGCAGCTTCCCGAGTCCGCAACCTTGTTTGACGTTATTTCATCGGCTCTCTCAATCTCCTCGGATCCATATCCTCGTCTCTCTGGGTCACTAGCCAGTCCCGTGATGCCCTCAGCACGCATCCTCTAGCTGGTGCTGGTCTGTCAGCGATACGAGCTTGATAATGTGCTTCTGGGCATTACCGACTGGACGAATCAATCGTATGCGGGAGGCTCGAATGGTTGCATTAGATGCTTATAACAGTCGAAGACTTCGAACCAGTCAGAGCGGCTCCTGGAGACTTCCTCCTATTTACGGACAGAAACAGAAAACCAAAACCAATATTGATGCAACCACCTTCTGCAGCGCCGAGTGTATGGGTTGCCACCCACCCTGGCCGTCGCTCGCAAGCGTTTATATGCCGTCCGTGTGGCCTCCCTCCGGTGTCACTTCCGGCGTCACTCCCGGTCGTCCTTCCACAAATCAAGGCCGCCCGAGTTCTCTCTGTCTAACTCTCTCTGTCTCTCTCTCTGTCTCTCTCTCTCTCGCTCTGTCTCCCTCTCTCTCGCCCGGACAACGGGGCCCCTGATCGTCGACCGGCCGTCATCTGCGAGTGATTGACGATTTGCGGGAATTCATCTCGAGATGTCGAGACTCCGACAGCCCTCTCTAGTGTAAAACGGGAACACCCATGTCCTCCTGCCCATCCTCATCTACGAATGATCTCCGAGTCGAGAGCGGGTTCCGTTTGGGAAAAGAGCCGTGTGCCTGTGTGCCCCCTTTTTCCCTCTTCCTGGGGCTCCACCGCGCGAAAAGAAACATTCGATGATCTCCCCCAGCTTTAGCGCTTCTAGGGTCCCCGGCCCCCTTGCCCCAGCATGGGCCCTCCTGAGGCCTGTGATTTGCAGGGGCTCTGGTGGTGCCCACTGGACTCTACCGGACGGCAGCCCAATCAGCGACATGAAACATTGTCCTTTCAGGAAGTGCGCACGATTTCCGACGGCAGAATTGCTTGCGCACAGGCCACATCTGGACAACGGCTCGTTGTTGTTGGTTGGTTGGATCGACTGATAAAAGTCCATCAAACATGCCAAACACACATGTCAAACAGCATCGACAGCAAGGGGCATCAATTTAAAGCAGCCTTAGGAATTAAAGTTAAGTACCTACAGTATGTGATCGTCTTTGGTCCGTATGTACGTAGGTAGCATACTGCTGTTGTTTCTTCCCACTGAGAAGCCCCGTTCTGCTTGGTCTTCTACTATGTACCAGACTCACCCACCCAAACCTGATCGAAACCCACAAGTTGGCATTGGCAGATGTACGGATTGGTCCCTCGTGGCCGACAGCTAAACGGTACACAGGCACCGTCAGCTCGTCTCGTTGGACCGTTTTCCCTAGCTCTCGGGGATGCGGGTTGTGATGATATGTAGTCACGGTTAATAGTACTAGCACACCCTCTCAGCCTTCTTTTTACACATGTAAACTCCTGTTTGTGAGCTACCAACCTCTCGGGATACTTGATGTTGCCACCGGTAACCCGGATCTTACCATCACTTGGCTCTTCACAATACGTCAGTTCGCGGCAATGCATTGCAGCAGTCAGCGTCGAAAACTCTTCTTCTCGAAGACGCACGTCAGAATGCAGAATGCTGCGCGCAGAAGAACGAACCAAGAAGAAAAAAAGTCACAGGGCTGGGGGACTCTGCAGCATGTCGTCATCGGTCTCGCGCGGTGGCTCCCCTCCACTCGAAAACCCCCCCTGCTCATCTGAGAGCCTGTGGGGAGAGCGGCTCATCCCAATCTTTGATGGGATGGATGTTCACCAGCCACCTGCGGCTGAGCAGAAGAATCCGGGCGGGGGGTGGACATCGAAGTTTAATTCTAATTTTGGGATTTGCCTGACGTTTGCAGCCACACTTTGGCTGTGGATGAGTCAGCTTATAGAACATATCTCCAACATCGACGGCGCCGGCGGCCGCACGCCTCGGTCAACGGGAACTGACTTGCTACCCACCACTACCCAAGCGGGCGATTGGCCAGCCAAGAGGTGCGATGATCTGTTTATCGGCTTGTGTATTCTTTCCATCTCACAGTACGCATGTGCAGTGTTTGGGGAAATCCGGACCACATCGTCCTTTGTGCGAACCCGCCCCTGTCGTACAACCCGCTGTCCTGGATCGGCCGAGCCGCAAATCAATCATGCAGCAGCAGTCGGTGCCACGACCACGCATGGAATATTGGCCCGTGATATGCCTTCCGTCCAATAGATACTGTGATATTTGTCGGGTCTGTCGGTCATCCGTGGCGCTCGCTCTGCGTCCGGGACGTCCCCTGTGCACACCACAAAGCCCTACGATACACTCTTTATATGTGTGTGTGTATATATATATATATATATGTGTGTGTGTGTGTGTGTGTGTGTGTGTGTGGGTGTATCATTGGCCCAAAGGGGTTTTCTAGTCAACCAGGAGCGCCAATTGTAGCTAAGGGAAACCTCGGAGTGCATCTCATCAGCTCCCACAAGCCTTTGCATCCCGAGAGCGTCCCCGAAGAAGACGGAACGAAAAATAGCTCCAATGGCGCCAAAGCCGGGTCGACACTCAGCACCTCAAGCAAGCACCACGATGGGAAGAAAGAGTTATGCCGAAATCCAAATATACGCGAGGCCCGACATGCTACCCTTGGCCACCAGTACTAGTACAGCGGTTAAATATGAAGCCATCTTGGCGGCTCGAGGTGCTAATACAGAGAGGAAGCATTCGATGCTTCCAGAATATTGCGTGCATGGCTAACCCACCGGGAATACCCCGAGAACATGTGGCTTCCACTCACGACTGTGGATGTTTTTATATCGTATCCGACCTCTTCAGGGTCCATAACCGACTAACTATAATAGTGCCTCATCTACCCGATGGGATCTCTCGCTTTGCTAACTGAGCCTGTTGAGCTAGCTGAAGGGGCCAACCCGGCCTGGAAGGACCTCCTACCCGTGCCTAGCAGGCATATTATAGGCGTTAGTAGGGAAGCTTCCCCAGCAGAGATTTTACGCGTACGGCGGCGCGTTTCAAAATAGCGGTGACAACTTTGGCGGTCTCTCGGTTGACCCGTGTTGTGTGGAGACTCCACGGTTGAAAGAATCCCATAAACCCCCTGCAAACCGCCGGGGACAGCCGAACCCGGTCGGCAGGGGGGGAGAGAGCCAGACAGGCTGACAGGCAGACGGGCAGAGAGGCAGAGTGGTGGCGCCATGGTTGAGATCGACGGGCCTGACTCGCACGTTCGAGATATATATACCCATCAGGTATGCTCACTGGGATTCCCTATGTTGATTGACTGGGGCCACCCGCGAATGTTCCGAGGAAAACGGTACCGTGCCAGGGAAAAACGGTCGGTCGTGCCCCATTATTGACATCGTCGACACCCCGCCCAGTATCCACACCTCATATGCTGCTCATCGCATCTTCATCTGATGAGTTTGGTTGGCACGATCACTTGGTACAGATTGCCGACAAACCTGGGGAGAGAAGAACAGGGCGGACGTGCCAGCCTTGTCTATAGACATGTATACGCGTCGTTGAAGAAAGAACCCCAGCAGGTGGCCTATGTAATCTTTTCTCTCCCGAACCCCCCAAGCGCGGTGCGGCCACGCACTCGACCATTCCCTTGTTTGGTGTCCGCCAGGCACGCCGGTAGCCAAGAGCGGAAGCGATACCGCACTGATCAGCATGACCTCCCCCTCCCCAAGGGCTCAGCCCGGCTCCATCCACGGTGGGGGGGGGAGGGGGGGGAACGGTCATCACGACGTCGCCGCAGCCATCGCACTCGAGCTCATGTCACATGGCCCCCGCCCTGGATCTCTGTGCGGTGCGGTAACGTCACTGATCCCCGGCGTTCGAAGGTGAGTTACCAACCCTGGTACTCGGCACTGCGGCTCGGAGTTCGACCGCTTGGCCATCAGGGTTCGCGACTTGGCACTGGGGGAGGCATCACGGGTGCGGTATCATCTTGTGAGGACGATGAACATTTGGTGGTTCTTGGGTTTGAATGTCAACGCAAGACGCCTTAAGGCTCATGGCTCTGGTCAGACGCTGGGGCGTCTGGCTCGAGAAGGTACACATTATTCGCCCAAGGGGCTCTCGCTCACGCAGCGATTCCGGCCCCCAGGCCCAAAGCGTTGGCGGGGAAGCCGCTGTCGAGCATATTGATGCTGGGCATTCGTTTTCCTTACCGGGAGAGCTCGGGAGATGCGAGATACAGCCCACGGCTGTTGAGGGCTTGGCCCGAGGTCTGATGACACTTTGGGGGGTTGCAGGCTGGAGGTTGGGCTGTGTCAGATATGTTGGTACATGGCCCCAGCGGCCCGGAAGCCTCACCATGGCGCGGTTGTTGATGATGGGACCACTGCGTAGGACGTCGAGGCATAGGATGGTATCGGATGTACAAGGACACCTGGGCAGTTGGGCGTTGGCTTGAACAGCGGAGAACTACCCAGGCCAGCTGGTACTTGGCTCTTCACTCTTTCCCTCCCGGGGCTGAAGGCCATGGATTTTTGAAATGGTGGTATGGCTTTAGTATCAGCATGGACCGATTTCGTGCTTATGGACGGACAGAACACCATTGGACAAAGATATCGTGGGCTTCCAACACCGGGCGTTAGGGGATGAAAGCGAACACGGCCACGGACACACGCTTCAAGCAGGAACCTTGGAAGCGGCTAGACAAGTCACTAACATGGTTTGAATGACCCCCAGCCTGCCACTTTATCCTCTTCTCTGCTGATAGTGTTTTTCCTACCTATCTGGAGGGCCTCGAGACCGCCGCTACCTAGGTACGCCAGGCGCGCTCCCAATATTGGAACATTAGTTCACTACTATAACAAAACCACACTATGATGGGCGCTCAAAACCCCAAGCGCTATTAGTACGCAAGTGGTAATCGCCACCTATACCAAGAAACATGCATCGAAGACCCCATCTTGCTTCAATACACATGTACTCTTGAGGATGGTTCCCAGGACTACACAAAGTCGGCCACGTATCCATGTTGAATCTTGGAAGTTTTAATACAAAAGGCTTCTACTAAACCGTCCATGTCTACCGGGTCCCGTGCCTCGTCCTCCTTTCTTCCTTCCTCCCTTTCAATGCCAAACCTAAATCTCGCGCCAGCCGCCGAGTCTGCATTGCAGTCGCCATGGAGCTCCTCAGCGATGACTCGCCCGTCCTGACGACACGCACCTCCCTTTCCCACCTCATACCCGGCTTACAGCCCGAAGATGTCGTCACATTCAAGTACGACAACCTGCCGCAGGCCCTTGGCGACGGGGTCCCAGGTAGCACCCACAAAGATTATCTCTGGTACCACCGGCACCGCTTCACGGCGTACTACTATTCCAACCACACGTCGGCGCCGCGCCGCGCCCCGTGGTGCCGCGACGCACAGGCGCTCCTGCCCGCCGCGGCGCAGATGCTAGTAATCGGGGCAGGAGGGTTTTCCGGGCCTAGAATATGCGTTGGTGATGCGCATTCGTCGTATTATGGTTGCATTGGGTAGTCTTTTTCTTGATTCCAACTCAATACAAATGTGTCGATCTCCGCAGCCACCAATACTCCATTTCCTGGCTGTCGGACTTGGTGCCATTGCAGCGGCATTGGAGGAAGTCCAAACGGTATGTCTTTGGTTGCATCTTTGCCTTTCCTCCTTTCAGGTCGAGTCAACGTCTAGGGGGAAACGAAAAAGAAACCCGGCGCTCTTGCCTCTCCGTGGACTGGGCCGGTTGGTGAACAATAGAGGCAGAGAGGGATTCTGTAAGAAACCTGGGGTTCGAGCCCCGCCGGTTGGACCGTTTGGTAGAGATACCGGCTGGGAGGCAAATCAGGGATATAGAGACGTGAATGAACATCTTGAAGTACTCGCCCCCCCCCCCCAGCAATCCTCTAGTACCGAAGTAAACTTTCACCTTGACGCATAATGATGATCCTGTTGCAAGAATGCCGTACAGGAAGATGGCAAACACCTTCATACTCGGGGAAATTTTGTAGGCTCTCCAAGGTTGAGGGAGGAGATTCACATGGGAGGTTGTCAAGGTTGTGGTAGTTTTCTAGTGAGTTTCTTGCTTGGTAGTTGTTGTTAGGTTTGTCTGGTAGGTACAATAGTGCTATTCAAAAAGCCTAAAATTGCCCTGCCAGAGGTTCTTTTGAGGGAGCAAAACTCAGTATTTGGGACAGCTTGTTTCAAGAACCGCACGGATACCTAAGTACTTAGCCTAAAATCTGCTTCAGAGGGCCACACTGGAAGTCAAGCAGTCAGCCATGGCGAATCTACCGGGTGGTCGGACGTGACCAACCGCAGATGGCTTCATATCGGGTTAAGAAGCACAGCACTAAAGTCGTTCCCCTCCCTATGCGTACATACATATACCAGTAGGCTAAAGGTTGACATCTGGAGCTTGTGAAGAAAGTGGATGAAAGAGAGAGTCTTTGATGAAGTCTGCTGTATAAGTCCGCCCCCCCCCCCCCTGATATTCGATCATAGACGGTATAGCTACCTCCTGACCTGGAATAAGTCAGGTCATCGTGCAGAAAACCGCATATGTTCTTTCACCCGTTCCTTGAGATGAACCATGTACTTCTGTTGTTGCCTCTCTTACAGGTGGCCATATTAAAGAGTGATGGAGAGGCAACAGAGAGCCCTTCTGATCTGGTTGCTATTGATAGTCGTTATGCTTCCAGTGGTCAAACTCCCACGTGGGCTATACGTGGAACGGATATGTAAGACACACATTGGAATATATCTGGTTGGCGTGTTTATGATAGATGGCTGGGTTTACAGAGTTCCCGGTGATTGCGACAGCGACATGTGCTGGATCCTCTCCACATGCGCGCTCCCCTTAGACAGGACCCATCATGCTCAGATAACCTGTCTCATTGCCTAACCATTTTCTTGCTATATCAAACAATATGTAAAGGATCCCGGGCAAGAAGAGTCACCTAGCAACAGCCAATGCAGGGTTGCCACTAAATTGATGCTTGTCTGATTCGGATGTTCCTAATATAGTAGTGTTCTTCAAAAACCATGTCACCTTAACAGATAGTTCAAAATGCAAGAGAAATTGCTTGAAAAGAAGCCAATATCACAGAAACGACCTCCCTTAGTCCAGAAGACTTCCCTGTCCCTCTCTTTGTGAAATGTTCTTCAATGAAATAGAAGGGCTACCCACCGCTAATTATAGCTACAGCTTAATACCAGAGGATAACCGGTAAAGTATATTTGAAGGCGTAATATCGCGATCGATGTAGACATTTATGCCGCCTCGTAAGACTTTAATGGTCTTCATAGGCAATATTACTTAGGTCCGTACTATAAGAACCGTCACGGACTTTCGTACTAGCTTTATCATCCTACCCTCTGCCCTCCCAAGACTGCCCTGCCCTCTTACCCAGCTTCCTACCCTCCTAATCTTCTAATCTCCTACCCTCTTACCTACCTGCCCCCCTCTTACTCTCCTGCTATCCTACACACCATTCCTCCTGCCCCCCCCCCACTCCTGCGCTCCCGCCCTAATTACCTCGCGGGCGCGTGGTAGTGCTCCCATTACCCTCTCCTTCCAAAAATCATCGTGTCCCTCACGGTACGTACTATTCGCCTTCGCCCTCTATTTATATTGCACGTGTACATTATATTATACATCTCTCCTTCATGCATCATAACATCCTCATATGCATCACCCCTCTGCCCCGGCCATTGAATCTCAAGGTCGAACCCCGGAGACCTTTCTTTCTGCTGCCCTTACCGATAGTCGGCCTTTGCCTTTGCCCCGTCTTCACAGTTTGTCTTCCCCAACCCCCCCGGTTTGAGGTCTATCTGTTCTCTTTGTTATTTTATTGATTGATACGAAGTTGACCCATCAATATCTGTTCCTCTCTCGCTAAATCTTGTGTGTCTAGGAGGGTTGGCTTATCTCGACAGTTCCTTAGTAAGTATAGTTTCAGGTGGTTCACATAGATTCATCGCCTTCTATGTATTATAATTAGATCCGTAAAATAAACTGACACGGGCGAAGCCAGGGCTATAATCTTCTAAGGGCCAGTCTACTTAGGTTGAGATAGGCGCATTGGAGATTTGTCTGTCATCGGCACTGGGGGTCTGGTGGCAGGTCCAGACAGAAGTTTCGCACCTTCAAGAAGCCGGACGGGACAAACTCAGATTAATCCAATATTAGACCCACTGGCCTTGACAACCCATCTGCAATCTGGAATAATTCTTATAGTGTTAGATCTGTGCACTAGGCGAATGTTCAACACATCTATTGTATCTAACTAGGACGCAATTTTGGTCAGTCAGTTGATAGGACATGTCACATGAACGATATAATCCGCATCCTCGGCAAAGTTCCGTTAGTTATCTGTGCCCCGGTTAGTAGCCCAATTAGTACAGCACTGCCCTGGTCGAGAGTCTTTTATAACGTGTCTGCACTAAGATGTAATTGCACCTTTTCGTCCGGGGCCATATTAACCACCCATTCTCGACAGTATAGACGGTAAGGCTCAGTCGGTCCACCATCTTGGACCAATTAGCTCGTCTGTCTAGGCTATAAGCTGCTACAATTTCAAATTTTCAACAGCTACATAGCTCAGGGGAAGAGTGAGTCAACCCACAAAGTTCCTATATACAAAATTAGCACTAACACCCAATCAAGGCGCCGGGCTCATAACCCGGAGGTCGCTGGATCGAAACCAGTTGTAGCTACTCCATTACTTTTTGTTCCTTTTTCTTGCTTACTTTTTTTTGCAAATGAAGTTGTTATAAAAGCGGAGGTAATTTTGGGTGAGGAGACTGATGGGTAACACTGAACTCTCAGGCTCTTTCTCCGCATTTCACTTTTCACTATCTTCTAGCGACATTACAGCTCGGCCTCTAGTAAAGGCCTAGGGGTACAGTACTGGCCCATCATTACAACCTCTTTATATTCTTTTTCTCTACCTCCCTCCTGCACAGTTCTTCCGTGACTCTCAGGAAGGACTCCGGGACCCTCCCCACTTGGGCATGGCCACAGTTAGGTCCACGTCATTCAGCATGGGGAGGAGAATCGGGAGTTCCTCATCTGGGCCTCTCCAGTTTACAGTTCCGGCTTCGGTAAGGTGAATTCAGGGCTTAGGATCGCCTGTCTAGTCCCTCGTCCTCTGTGGTGGCAACTATAGGGGGTTAGGCTTTCCGTTCCCCCTTCCAAACTATAAGTAGGCTGGCTTCCTTAAGCACCGTCTGTAGCCTTCGAAGTCAAGCCACACGATACACACTTGATGACCCTACTATGGCTCCCACACCGAGTAATTGACTGTATTACAGTAAATAATATTGCTTGGATATGGGTTCGAACGATCAAGTAAGTGGTGCTGTGTTCGAGCTCTACATGTGTTGCGTTCTGCTTGTCCGGGAAGGATACCTTCTAGTATCAACTTTCCCTCATCACTCGATGGGCCACAGCACCACAACCTCAGCGGATCTATAGACCACCAGCGTGGCCAAACATCATGGAATGCATAGTAACACTAATCATTGTACATAATCTGGTTACAAAGGGACACAGTGTGACATACATCTTGGTAATGCTCGTTGAGAAGCCGTGAATGACAGAAGCTCTACCATTGAGCCTCCTGATTCTACTCTTGACAGTTCCTCGCTCTGAATGATCACCTATACCCATCATGTGTTATCAAAAGCCCCCTCCTTCCAATTCCCATGCCCCGTGCCTCCCGCCCCACCCACACTCCCCCCGGCAACCGCCGCGCCCGCAGCGGCAGCCGTCTGCCCGAAATTCGTAGCAGCCCGGTCCGCATCCGTCGCGCCCATCCAGTACAGCGAAAGGAACACCAGCAGGTGCAGCGCCACACAGTACGCCGCGAACAGGTTCCTACTCGTCCTCGACGCCAGCACCATCCTCGTCACCGAGTACACCACCCTCTCGGGGAAGCTCATGCGCTTGTACGCGCGCGCCGACTCCCTCCCGCGGAACGCCGCGAACGGGCTGATGTTGGACTCGTAGGCCGCACGGTACCGGTCCATGCCGCCGGCGCCACCGCCGGCGCCGCTCCCGATGGCGACCGTCGAGGGGTTGGGGTTGGTCGCGTACGAGGCCGACGACGTCGCGGCGCCGCTCCGGCTGTACGTCGAGACGTAGCGCGTCTTCTCGTAGAGGTTGAGGTTGTCCTTCTGCAGGGCCGCGATCTCCTGCCGGAGCTGCGAGAGGGTGCGGTGCGCCTCGGAGGCCTCGCGCTCCAGCTGCGCGTTGCGCTTCTTGAAGCGGTCCCTCTGCGCCGTGATCATGGGCAGGATGCCGGACCCGCCGCCCATGGGCTCGCCGCCCGGGTCGCGCGGGTTGAAGCCGCTGATGATCGAGGACGTCGGTGATGTGCGACCGCCGCCGCCGCCGCCTCTCCGCCCAGGCGCCAGGGACGGCGCGTAGCGGCTCACGTAGGTACCTGCTACGGAGGCGCCCGATGGGAATGCGTTTGCGTGCTCTGACTGGAGGTTGGCGAGGTCGTCTTCCAGCTTCTCGTTCAGGTTTTGAGACCTCTCCAGCTCCGCGTTCGTCCGGGATGTCTCCTCTTGTATATCTGATAGCCTGCTTTGGAGGTCCTGGTGGGATACCCGCAGGATTGTCAACTCGTCACTCAATTTCTTGTTCCGAGCCAACAGGAGTTGCTCTAACGTGTCGCCCTTCCCCTGCGCCGCGGTTCCATTCTGCTCATCTATGACATCCTTGGGGTCGTCATCGTCACCAGTTGAGAACTCGATACTCTTTAGCACTTCTAGTTCCTGTTTGACGTCGTCATAATCGCTCCATTTCTGAATCTTGGCCTTAAGCGAGTCTCGCTCCTCCTTCATCGAGTGTACCTCCCGTTCTAGGCCGCGCAGTCTCGCATCCAGGTCCCGTTTCAGCGCCTCCTTTTCTACGCGCGAAGCATCCAACTTTCGTATCAAAGATGAATTTTCGGATCTCATGCGCATATAGCCTGGGTCGTCCTCCATCGAAGCAGCGTGGTGAGTGGGTACTTGAGACTTGGCCTGTGCAAGCTCGAGCCGCATCTGCTCGTTCCGCGCCTCGACTTCCGCTAGCCTCATACTCGTCCGCTCCAGATCAGAGTTGACCATGTCCAGCTCGGCGCTCGTAACATGGCCCCTAGGTTCTTCGTCCGCGTCTTCCGACTTTCCGAGCCGCTGGTTGACTTCATAGCTGGCCTTGATCTCGTTCAGCAGGCGGTCCTGGTTCTCGACCTTGTCCTCCAGAGCTTTCTCCTTGGCCGCCCAGTTATCATTCTTCTCGTCTAGCACAGCTACCCAAGAGGACTCGACCTCCTTCACCTTGCCTTCTAGGGTCTCCTCGAGCTGCTTCCGGGCTTCCCTTTCAGACTGTAACCTCGACTCTGTGTCTTCCAACTGGGATGTAAGTTGGGCCACGCTGCCCTGTAGGCGCTGGTTCTCTTCTGTTACTTTCGGTAGGGTATCTTCAGCGACAAGCATGGAGTCAACGGCTGCCTCGAGTAGCGGATACGGGTCCGGTGCCTCGGAAAGCGACGTGTAGGCTTGAAGGAATGCTGAGTTTATTGACTTTGAGTGGTTCGTCAGGAGGTCGATGAAGCCTTGGTATGCTTTCAGCAGCCCCTTGACCTCGGTCAATTTGGTGGCATCGTCTAATTTCCTAAAGTCCTTGGTCTTCTGAGCCAAGTCCTTCCTCTGGACAGTCGAGTCTCGTTGGTATGTGACAACCTCGGATGCCGTGTTGTCGAGGTTGGAGACCAAGGTGGTCATGTCGATGTCTATAAGTTTGCCATGGTTAGCCGAGTGATCCGAGGAGGATAGGATAGACCACATGAATACAGAGACGTACTCCTCCATGCTGAGATAGCAGCTTGGAACTTGTTTGTTGTTTCCGCGGCCATGTCAGCGCCCGCCCCTGAAGGAGCCTGGCTGGGCGTAGTCTCAGCCATCACTCCTGTGTATGGCTTTTGAGTTGATTTTGAGTTGGAATCAGCAGCTTAGAAGCTGGGAGCTGAAGCTCATGACAACTGTGGGAATTGTCGTCGTAGCAGTCAGTGTTGAGCGGCGTGTTTGTTGGAACGTGTTCGGTTTGGCGTGTGCTAATCGGTACTCCCTGCATTGCTGATCCGGGGGAGTTTCGTCACCAGAAACAGGGGTTCAGGCACCCGTTTAGCGGGTAAGCGGCAGGCAGTCAGCCCACCTAAGCAGCTACTAGGTACCTAGGTACAGTACTCTATACCTACCCAGGTAAGTACCTCCTAGCATCTGATAACTCCCTAATAATAGACAGAACGTCGAGTAACGAGCATCGCTTTCGCAATCCCCGCCTCCAAGAGCATTGCGCTCCCCCCTGACGGATGACAAGCATGGTGAAGAGACATAATCGGTGACGTTTCTGGCCCGGAAATGGCTTCCACCCCACCGAGCCAGGAAGCTGAAGCCAGCTCGAGGGATGCGCAGCAAGAGCTGGCGACGGCGACGGGCCCCTTCGTGTTGCGCACTTTGCTGCATGACGTTCCTCTGTCCGAGGACGGCGACGACGACGACGACGTCAGGATCAATTGCGTCGACTACCTCGGTAACAGTCACCTTTGGCCCAGTCAATTGCTCATGCTGACTGCCGGCTCCCAGGCGGAAACCTCTACATCGGCACCTCGGCCTCGGAACTGCTCCATTTCGTCCAGATACCCCCCGACCCTGCCGACAAGTCCGGCCAGCCGGTCTTTATACTCGCCTCGAGACTGCGCCCGACATTCAACGAGAGCTCCGTAGCCGGAAGTACGAAACCCGGAGTGCAACAGATTCTCCTCCTGTCTCGCGTCCAGAAGGCATGTGTGCTATGCAACAATACCGTCACTTTCTACTCCCTCCCGGAGCTCAGCCCTGTATTTGGGACAGTGCGGGTGAAAAACTGCTACTGGATAGGAGGGCTAGACTTGGATCAGTTGGGAAATGAGAATGATGGCAATAAAGAACAGCGCCCTGTTGGGGAGACAATCATGCTGTCTCTCTCCCGCAAGATCCAGGTGGTCCGGGTTGGCGAAGATGCCAGAGTCTTCAAGGTAAGGGGACCCGAAAGCGCGAGGTCAGATACGGTCACGGGCTGACTGACATACTTGTAGCAAATTGACTTCGCTGGGAGCACGATATCAGTCCGGAGAGACTCTATAGCATGCGTTGCCGACACGCGTAACTATGCCCTCTTAGACGTTGACCGCCAGCTGAAGATCCCCCTTATGCCCATTTCCTCGTTGGACCATTCGCAATCAAACATAGGTCAAGCTCAGAACATTGCTGGGAACTCGGATGTTGGGATTCTGCGCAGTGTTTCTTCTGTGCATAGTCGTCCTGGCAGCTCAGGATTTCACGAGGCCCAGGGCCACAGCCGGAGCTCAAGCCTTGGAGGGTACATGTCACAGGCGATCAGGAGACAGGGCAACAACACTGGTGATGGCTACGACTCAGACTATCAAGGATCGGACACTCCGCAACGATCAGGGAGTCCTGATAAACAAGCTAACCAAGAGTCCGGTTCCACGGATAAGCCACTACCCAGTCCACCGATCGGTACTTTGCAGACCCCTAGGCTTCCTCCTGCGCCGAGGACTGGCCCAGTGATCCTGAAACCGCATATTGTTTCCCCCACGCCTGAAGAGTTCCTCATCGTGACAGGCACTGGACCTCAGGACCCTGGCATCGGCATGTTTGTGAATCTGGACGGCGATCCTACGAGACCTACTTTGGAATTCGACAGATACCCTCGGGAGATAGTTGTTGATGGTGGAGTCCCCGACCTGTCGTCCTCGAGACCTTCTATGGGTGACGAGGAGGAGGGCTATGTCCTTGCGTCGATGACCAAGGAGCTTCCAGACGGTCCCCGCTCTGGTCTCGAAATACAGCGCTGGGATGTAAACGTCGGCGAGGACGAAGCGACAAAGCATTGGCTGGAGGCCCCTGTCAAGAGTTCACAAGAATCAAATGAGACCAAAAGTCCTCCTTCTCTCGGTATCCGGTCGCTCATGGGCGCAGACGAGTTCAATCTCCGGGAAGTGGTGGAGAAGCTCTGCCTGAAAAGGTTCTCTCCCTTTTCCTTCGGCCGATCCGGGACCTCGACAGCATCACAGAAGACCGCGGACTCTCGAACAGCTCACTCCATAGAGAGAATTTCCAAGGAGAGGGAACTCTTCGAAAGAGACGCCGACGAGCCGCCCTTGCCGGACGGGTGGGAAGCCTCGAGGAACGAAGAAGAAGAAGAGTTTGCCAAAAGATTTGCCAAGACGGCCTCACGACTTGCAGTGTGGTCTGACAATCGTATATGGTGGGCTGTGAGAAACCCGTTGTTGTTGCAGCTCGATGCTAGCCTTGCATGTACGGCCTTGGAAGCGCAAGAGCCTCCTCATTCGGCAGAGGATCGTATCGAACTGTTCTCCATTCTATCAAGCATAAGGGGCCGAGATGCAAAAACAGAGCTGGAGTTCATGACATTCAACTATATAAAACAAAGGGCAAGCGTACTTCTCTTCATCAGCTTCCTTCACTCTAGGGAAACGCCGTTCCCGCCCGAACTCAAAGCCATGGAGGAGGTGCTACTTGATTCGAACATAGACCCAAGGGTGGTCATTGGGCTGATCCCAGACCTGCAAAATGAGATCATCGAAACTAAGAAAGGCATATGGATATTCGGCGGTGTCAAAGGGACCCTTGAGAGGTACATGGCATCAGAGAAGTTTGGTGAGGTAGGCCAGACCGTCGATGATTTGGGAGAGACAGTTCTCCTGTTCATTAAATCATATCTCTGGGCGACTGGGCGGAAAAAGGGCATGGCTAGCACCGCAAACGAGGGTGAGATATACCGTACAGTGGATGCCGCTCTCCTCAGGGTTCTCCTCGATCTCGACAAGACCTCACCAAAGGGGCTGGCCAAGACCGGCAGCGTTCGATCGGAGCTTTATGAGCTTGTCGATAAAGGAGTCGACTGTTTCGATCGAGCCGTAGACCTGTTGGAGTCGTACCATCGGCTTTTCGTTCTGAGCCGTCTGTATCAGAGCCGCAAGATGGCGGCCGAGGTGCTGGCCACATGGAGGCGCATCATTGAGGGCGAACAGGACGACGGCGGCGAGCTCCGGGACGGTGAGCTGCGTGTTCGCGAATATCTTTCCAAGATTAGCAGCCAGGCACTTGTGCAGGAATACGGCATCTGGCTTGCGAACCGTAATCCCAAGCTCGGCGTACAGGTTTTTGCAGACGACAAAGGCCGGGCCCCCAAGTTCGAGCCAGCACAGGTGGTTGCCATTCTCCGCGAGGAAGCACCCGATGCTGTCAAATACTACCTCGAGCACCTCGTGTTCGGGAAGGGGCATACAAACTATGTGAACGAGCTCATCACCTACTACCTCGACATCGTCATCCACGAGCTCCAATCGTCCGCCCAAGCCCGCGAGGCCATGTCTGCTACATACGTGGCATATCGAGCACTCAGGCCACCGAAGCCGACCTACAGACAATTCCTCCACGAGAACGCCCCGCCCGAGGACGACCTGTGGCACAGCCGGCTGCGGCTGCTCCAGCTGCTCGGGGAGACGCACGAGTACGACTTCAAAGAGATCCGCGCGCGCATATCCTCGGCCCTGCCGGCCGACAAGCCCGAGGAGCAACTCCTCGTCCCGGAGGCCATCATCCTCGACGGGCGCGAGCGCCGGCACGAGGAGGCCCTGCGGCTGCTCGTGCACCGGCTGGGGGACTACGACACGGCGGTGTCGTACTGCCTGCGGGGCGGGGCGAGCATCTACACGCCGCACCCGGGCCGGCGGGCGTCGGTGCCGGCCGAGGACACGCAGGCGGGGCTGTTCCGGGCGCTGCTGCGCGAGTTCCTGGCCATCGGGGACGTCAGCGACCGGCTGGAGCAGACGGGGGCGCTGCTGGAGCGGTTCGGCGGGTGGTTCGACGTGGCCGAGGTGCTGGAGCAGGTGCCGGACGGGTGGTCGGTGGACGCGGTGGCGGGGTTCCTGGCGGCGGCGCTGCGGCGCCTGGTGGCGGAGAGGCACGAGACCGAGGTCAAGAGCAAGCTGGCCTCGGCGGAGAACCTGAGGGTGAACTGGGAGCTCATCGCGCAGGTTGACGAGAAGGGGCCCACGGTGGAGGCGGAGGGCTGAGGGGCTGGCTGGCTGGCTGGATGATAGAAGATGCTAATTGGAGGGCGTGTAGGACGCATATATTTCTGTGTGATCTGGGAGCCTTGTCGAGCTGCGGTGTTTTGTTTTGCCCATCTTGTGATTGGTGCTGCTCACATTCTCCGCTCTTGGAAAGCATAGCTCTTTCATTCATGTTGCAACCTATCCGTTCTCACCCTTCATGCCCAGAAGGAAGCGTTTGAGTTCAATTTTTGTCTCTACCCATAGTTAACAATTGGTGCACTCAGGCATATATATAAATCATGGCGGCGTTGCAAACCCAGACACCTTGCCCAGATTGCGACTGTTCTGACAGTCCATTGTCAGTAACAGGCAACATACTCGGTATATTGACCTTCGCAGTGGCCATCTACGCCTCCCTTCTTTACTACTACCGTGGATTCCGCACCTCTGCAGACGAAATTTGGGACTCGCAGCACAAGTGTACGAGCGGGTGGAACGACTTATTAACCGTTACTGAAAGATACCGAGAAAATGCGTGGACAATACAGGACCTGCCCGGAAGGCCTCGTCTGGAGGAGGCTGTTCATACAGCCAGGAAATGTGTTGACGAGGCGTGCCGTACCCCACGCAGAATCATGCGGCATGAGGGCCTTGACGGGTGGGAAGGAAAACATAAGCCTGTGGAGCAAAACAAGGCACACGTGGTTGTACATCTCGAGGTTATACAGCTTGCGCCACAGGCCGGCGTACCTTCTTGAAAGAAAAATGTTTCAAAGGCCCTGCATGAGACGGAGCTATCGTTAGGGGATTTAAGAGGGGTCGCCTCGGATGTGTTTCGCCAGTGAGTTCTGTCTATCCCGGCAGCCTTTTCTTTTCTCGACTTACTTGAACCGATGGCCGGCCGCAGATCGACGCTGATGATTTACAAGGTTACCGACCGAGACTAACACCAGAATTATGAACCTGATCCCCGTGCTTGAGGAGATCAAGGCGCAGAACAATGAGCTCCGGGTGATGGTGGGGGACGTCCTCCTCCGCGTCTCTGCACTGGAAGGCCGGTCAGGGGGACAGACAACGGAGCCGAGAGAAGACGAGGAGGTCTCATAATGGCTGACCGGTGATCGTACACGGAGGACATATATAGCAGGGAGATTCGCGCGGAGAGTCCGCTCCGGGTGAGCCAGTTCATACATCCGGCAGAGAAACTCCGGTGTGGTCTTGGCCGCTTGATGCTTCTTCTGCTCCGAACATTATGATAGGTCAACCCGCTGTCTCATGCTCAAAGTAATCGAGCAATCCGGAGAAAGGAGAACGTGAGAGCCTGGACCTCTCGGGGCTTGCAGACATGAGACATGATCTATCACTGCGTAGCCAGAGACATCTTGACCGTGACTCTCAAAACTGTTCTTGTGGTGGCAAAGCCCGGCGGGGTGAACGGTATCGGGGAAGACGGTTTGCGTCTGTAAGGGATCGAATATGAGGATCTCAACAACAGCAAAGTAACTGGTAATTTGTGAGTGAGACAGGGCAGGTGACCACAACGACAAAGCGCTGGCGGCGCCGCAAAACGAAGGAACTTTTATATAACACTCGACCGAAGCAGTCCCAACCAAGAATGATAATCCTCATCCTTCTCCATCCGCATCTTCATCTACATTCATCCAATACTTCCAATACTTCCAATATACTGATCCATAATGTGTATGAACGTCAACACAGCAAGATGCCAGCCGGCCTGTCGGGCTCGCTTCCTGCGTCGGGGTGCCGTCGTCCCTACTGAGGTAAATACACACCAATTCCCCGTGTGCTACCACCCGAGCAGTAGGCGTATGTTGGGCAACCGCGTGGGGGAGCTATATTCGGCGCGTAGACGCTATGCTTTGAGAAGAGCGTGAGGGCTTACAGAGTCGATAGCGTCTGGGAAGCTCTGGCCTGGCTTCAACCGTTGTATAACACGATCCACCAAGATGTCTGTCTTCCGGCAAGACCTCCTGCGACACCTGTGTGAGGTTGGTACAACTTCAAGATAACAGTTGACATCACAGTCGCTCTTGGTCGATAATCCTCTCTCCTCAGCTGGACACCATTCATGGGCTACAGCGAATCGATCTTGACTGCAGAACCGAATATCGCATTGAGACGTGAGGAGTTACCATCAGCGGCATGATCATCGTATTTTTGCTATCATGATGCCTCGGCCTTGCCATCCCCGTTCACAGCGTTGCCCTCCCCAGCCTTGAGCCTCTTCAAGACAGCACAAACGAGCCACCTCTTCCGGCCCACCGGGTCCTCGAACCCCCTATCCCAAGCCCACTCCCTCTCGACACCGTCACAGTCCCTCTCCCAGATCCTCTCGACCTCCAGCCCCACCTCCCGCAGGCGCCCCTCCTCAAAGAACCCCCTCATCTTCTCCCTCCCGGTGTGGAACCCCGCGACGACCCAGCACCTCGCCCCGCCGCCGTCCTTCATGAACCACTCGACCGACCGCAGCAGGTTCTCGTGCTGCCACGGCATCCACAGGCAGTCGCACACGAGCACCCGGTCGAACGCGCGCCGGTCCCGCCCCGCCAGGTCGGTCCCGAACTCGCCCCACGAGTGCCCGTCCACGACCACGTCCGCGCCCGACAGGCCGGCGCCCGGGGGCGCCATCTCGGGCCGCGCGTTGCGCGCCACGTTGGCGCGGAGGTTGGCGATGACGGCCGGCGCGGGGTAGTCGGTCACGACGACGCGGCGGGCGCCGAGGAGCGCGGCCAGGATGGACGGGAGCGCGGTGCCGGCGCCGAGCTCCACGGTGGCCAGGCCCCCGACGTCGAAGTCGGCGGCGGCGGGGCCGCCCAGGCGCAGGGTGCCGGCCTCGACGAGCTCGGCGAGGAGGAGGGAGGCGTTCCACAGGTAGTGGCTGAAGAGGCGGCGGTCCTCGTCGCCGTCCGGGGCGGCCAGGCTGATGTGGAGCGGCTTGGGGAGATGGGGCGACTGGTACAGGAGGCCGTGGTCGGAGTCGCCATCTGGGTGGGAGGGGGTGTGTCTGTCAGTATCAGGTGACGACGAGGAACGGCGGAAGGGGTTCGGGCATCTTGCAGCCAACAGTCGCACTCGCTCCCGCCCCCTTCCCCTTTCGTATCATGGGTAGGAGGTGCGATTCGACAGGAGTGAACCAACAGCCTCGACGGACAAACCCATGAGATGGTTGGTTGGGGGGCAAGGTGGGACAAGAAGTGTGAAAAGGGACTCACGTTGGTTCATCACATCATCTGGGAAGATTACACCGAGGGACGACCCAAAGATGTCCTCCGGGTCCTCCTCGAGGGCACCAGTCAGGGTGATCCGGGACGTCAACGCCATGCTTGCCCTTCACCACCAACACGCAATGCGCACCCAAAAATAACTCTTTCTCCCTCTCTCTCTCTCTCTTCTTCTCTCTCTTCTCCTGTCAACGTCTTGCGCTACCCGCCCGTCTCAACGAACCAGAGGTTGAGATCCAAGAATAACCAAGAATAACCAAGAATAAACTAAAGCACCAGAATGCAGGAAAAGTGAACAACGCGCCTCCGGCGTCTCTTTCTGTAATGCAGGGTCCCCCTCGCGATGTCGTCAAGTAAAAGTGTTGTTTCACACACACACACACGCACACACACAACCAAACACAGCCTTGAGTACTATGCACAGTGTGTCTGTATACCTACCTAGGTAGGTAGAGAAGAGGCACAGGCAGGCACAAGCAGGCACTTCGCCCCCCCCCCCCCAAGCTCGGCTGTCAGCACCGCCCCAAGCCTAGAGGCGCAGTGCTCACACGCAGCAAACACCCCCCTGACCCCCTGACCACCCCCCCTAAAGGGTGCTGTCAGTTGAGCTGTCGGTAGTGGGGAACCGCCCTAATTGTTTGGGAACCAGGTGTCCCTTTCTTGCTGACTGCATGAGCAAAAGTATCCGATGCAGGCTTACCCCCTTCTCTACTCTCTACTGTGTACTGGAAAGCCCCCAATGCCCGGAATTTTTTATCATTTTGGGTTCCAAGGTTCGCGGTGTATCCTTCTTTAGGGTTGGTGGTTCCCTTTTGGGGTTCTTACCAGATTTTGGGCCTTGAGCCTTTTCTGTGGGGGCCCACACACACCGGTATCTATCTATGTACACTATCTATGTGCACTATCTATGTATGTATCTATTGACTAAATAGGCGTATTTGCTGCCCGATCACAACTTGACCTCGGCATCGTGTGGGACGGGCTAGTAGGGGGGGGGGAGGTTAGGGGGTAGGGTGGTGTGTCTCGGTGAGCAAAAGAGGGTTAGGGTTCTTCGATCAGGTGAAGCCACGGAAGTCACTTCTAGTTTCCATGCTCCACTGAAAACACTCGTGATCGTCGGGAAACGACGGTGTCGCTCGGGCTTCGGCTGTTATCAATCAGTCTTACAGTCAGTCAGTCAGTCATTCAGTCCGTCATCCAGTCGTTCATTCGGTACGAACGGGATCGTTCCAGCTGGGGCAGGATGGACGTTGTTGTTGTTCCTGATTGTACAAGGCTTTGCGTGCGTCTTGTCCTCACGACAAGCACTACAACAACACCAGATATAGGTAGGACTCGTTGAGATCCAGAGATAAATTAGAGAGATACAACTCACCTATACTTCCCCGCCGCGCCGTCCTCAAGCCTCACCACTAGCCTCTACAACCCCAAAGCGTCACTTGAACATGACCGAGTGTCTACCCACATTCATCACCCCGGGCCTGCTGGACACCCTCAGCAGCCGTGACAGCTTGCCCGGTGATGTGTGGTACATCGTCGTGGCCACTGCCTTGGCCATACTCAACCGGCCCGAGGAGATCCCGGCCGTCTACAAGCACGCCGTGGCCCAAGGCAACAGCGGCGTGCCGCTAACAGACCATGAACAACTCAGGATCGCCCGGCGCCTGCGCGAGGCTCTGCTGAAAACATCCGCCATAGGCGGCATGCCAAAGGTAAGAAAGGACCGCACACACCCACACTCACACCCACATGACCCCGGCGGCTTAGCCGACCCATCTCTGAGTTCGCTGCCCCCCGAACCAACAGGTCCGTCTGTCTGTCTGCCTGCCTGTCTATCTGTTGTATCTGGTCTTCCTGACCACGCCATCCCCCCCGCCCCCCGCCCCCATGTCCTATCCCAGGAAGCCACAAACTGACACGTTCTCTCCCCCCGCCCCCCGTGCAGTCCATCAACGCCCTCCAGGAGCTCAAGAAGGCCGTCCCGGCGCACCTCTCGGACGAGCCGGGCGGCGAGTCCCCGACGGGCCGCCGCCGGGACGTGTACGAGACCCCCGGCGCGCAGGTGCTGGACCGCGGCGCGGCCTTCTTCGGCAGGTGCTACGGCAAGGTGGCCGGGCGGGTCGCGGCGTCGCTGGACCGCTGCGGGACCGAGGACCTGGGCCTCGCCGTCCGCCTGGCCTACGCGTACGTGCTGAGCCCGGCCGCGGTCCTGTCCGAGGCGGAGACGTCCTTCGTCATGATAGCGGGGCTGGTACCCCAGGATGTAAGTCCCAGGCGCAGACAGGCACCCACCCAACCCCCCATCCCCCCCTCCCGGCCCACCCACCACCCTAGTGAAGAGGAAAGTCCGGTGAGCGGCCCAGAGAAGGGACGTCGGCCGGCCGTAGGACTCTGTCTTGCTCTGTTTTTGTGGAGCGCTCGCTCGCCGAGGAGGAGGCAACAACAGAGGCCCCCCCGAAAGAGAGGAAGAACGAAGAAAAAGAAGAAGACGAGAAAAGGGCAGCAGGCCGTAGGACGGACGGCCATTGGTGGAGACGCCGAGCGGCAAGCAGCGCCAGAGCTAATGCGAGCACCGTCAACAGGTAAACCCCCAGCTCAAGGGCCACCTCAAGGGCGCCCTGAACGGCGGCGCTAGCGTCGAGGAGGTGCGGGCTGTGAGACAGGTCGCCATCGACGTGTGTCGTGCCGCGGGCATGAGGCTTCTCGCCGGGGAGGGCGCACCTGCCGGCGGGTGGGGATGGAGGGCCGAGGTTCAGAACCTTTGAGAGAGAGAGATGACAGTTGTGCGTACTGTACTGCTATGTATGTATGTATGTACATATGTATGTATGTCTTTGTGAATGTGAGGACCTGACTCGTCTTCCCGTCAGGAGGGGCCCCGTTGGGCGCCGTCTCTTGTCTGTCTTCTTCTTCGGTGGGGCTGCCTCGGGGGGGGGGGGGGCAAAAAAGGTGCATCGTGCCATCGAGGGCCCAGACCCCTCCCCCCCTCGGCGCGATTTGGACTTTCCTCGTTCCTCCGCCCGGAATACGTTCCGTTCCGCAGTGGAAAAGGAGATAGCGGTCCTGGACCCCTAGAAAAATGGGTCTATTGTTCTTCTCTTGGCGGCTTGGGTTTTTGGGTTTTTGGGTTTTTGGGTATCACTGAGCCGGCCCAGTCGATGAGGAAGGTAGTGGTCCTGGAGATTGGGGAACGCGCAGGTGTGTGATCTAGACGACAGACTTTGGGCCGGGCGAGGCAAAAAGAGGCGTTGGGAGAGGGTGCTGATGGAGAACCGTGGGCTGTTCGAGACATCAACCGCCCAATGGGCTTTGTGCTAATGACAGCCGTTGGGGGCCAAGAATTATGAAAAGGGAGTGCCATGGGCGAGCGCACAACTTTCCCGTTCGGATCCGGCGCGACTGCCAAACTGCCCTGTAACCCACCTGCAAGCCGCTGAAGAAACTGGCGCCCCGTCACCGCTTACCCGAGGAGACATGTCCCGAGGAGAGACCCTCACATCCTCGGGGGCACAGCAGTGATGGGGAGTCGAGAACCCCCCGAACGCGCCGCGGGTGAGAATGGGTAGAATTGAGGCTCAAAATCCTGAACCGGGCTTGGGAGAAGGATTTGGTTCGTTTAATCAAACCACCCAATAACATGTGTATGTATGCATGTACATTGACATGTATTCACCCCCTTGCAAAATCCTGGCGGCCGCACCTGGTCCCGGGCGCTGATTCCGCCCGCCCTCTCTCTCTCTTCCTCTCTCTCTCTCTCTTTTCTCTCTCTTCCCATGGTCGCGGGCGGCCGGCCTGGGGGTGGTCAGGATGTGTGCATCCACCAGGAAGTACTCAGTACTCTTCTGGGCCATTTTGGGGTTGCGGGAGGGGAATGCTTGCGAGCGGCTTTCCCGCATTGGTGACATCGAAATCCACAAGCGGGCTGCGAGGAACCGGGGGGGGGGGTGTGGTGTTATAGCACGTTACCGCATTGGGCTTGGTCCTTTGGTTTCCTCCACTGTCAATGTCCCGTGGGGTACGGTACCTAAGTAGGGGGGGGGTGCAGGACAAGGACAAGGACGGACCGGGGCGCCCATGATGCACGACAACACATCATCGTCAGTCCACTCCGAAGACGACATGGGTGATGGAACGTGGAGAGAGAGAGAGAGAGGGAGAGAGCGGGAGTGGTACTGTGCGCGTCCGCAGGCAGCGACCAATGCCCATGTTCTGGACACGTTCACCGGCGAATAGGGGGGCGCGGTACGAACTGGATGCACTGGGTCTGGCAGTTCGTTATATGTACAGTTCTGTAGAAACTGACTCAGCGTAGTGTGTACTGTAGGCGCCCGGGGCCCCATTCATCGAGGTAGGAACGGCAGTGGGGACCTAAATCAGAGTCTCATCTATTCGCAGCATCGTGATCTGGTTTCGGTTGGTTGGTTGGTTGATCTGTTCCGTTTGTTGGGGCGGCTGTTTTTCGACTGCGCCGTAACAAAAGCCAATCGAAGAGAGGAGGTAGAGCGGGTTGGTTCACTGTGATCATTGGGAAATGCTGCTACATGTCATGGTGTCAGTGTCCAAGAGCCCTTTCTCTGCACGTGCAATCTTGGTCGCCGACCTCTACTGTGTAGTGAGTGAACGAAGATCCCGAGATCGCCCCATATACTTTCCCCACGAGGCGAGGTCTCATCTCGGATGGCCCATGTGCCGAGCATGGGGTTGGGCGCTGCCTCCCCGTAGTGTCAGATTGTACAGTACACGGGTCGACCAAAACACGGAACAAAAAAAAAAGAGACATGTCATCTTCTTTCTATCAGTATATCCTCGACGCGAGCGATCGACGATGCGATGGCCCGAAATCCTGTTTTTCTTCTTCGCTTCTTTTGGTGGCTTCTTTTGGGGAAGACCGATGTGAGTGGTAGAGTCTTGGCCTTGTCTGCCGAGTAGCGATGGTGATGTCAATTGAACAGTACATACAACGCCCGAGGCCCAGTCGTAGGATGGGGGTAGGTAGTATGAGTATGTATGTACTATGTAGGTGTCCATCACAGTGCAATTCTGGGTGGCCCAGTGTCCTCCGGGGAAAGACTGCAAAAATCGCCGGCCCCAGGTGGGAGAGATTTGTTATCGACCAGGAGTACTAATAACACACAGTACTCTGTAGTGTCGTCTGTACCGGGATGAAGGAAGAAACAGCGCGTGTTGCGTTCCATCGGATCTCGTTTGGGGCTAGATCCACTGCACAGGGGCAGCGGGAAAGCTAATTGGAACCAGACTGTCGGTATCGGTACAAACGGGAACAGATTGCCTGGTTGCTGGGCTCGCTGGGATGTCAGATGTAGTACTGACCAGGTGAAAGGGGGAGGATCAATTGGTTCGTGAGACAGGACCTCCGGCACTTTGATCCGTCTCATTTGAGGGATCGGTCCCTCGTAGTAATACAATAAGGCTCAGGTGGCGGTGTCGGGCCAGCGTGTTGAGTCCGCGACATGCCGGGATGCTTATTGAATACCTGATACCCAAAACTTGGGGTATATCGCGCCACCACGATTAAGCTAAGAATGATCGCCGCAATCCTAGAGATGGCAGCTGCCCAGGCGGGCGCCTTGATGTCCGAGGACCTGTTGCAGGAGGTCTTGCGATAGGTGTACACCGAACGGTTTGACGATCCACACTCGTTGGGCCCATTCACCACCCCTTTTTCACAACGCCACCAAGGGTCTGGACCGGCATGCGGGAGCTCCCATATAGTCAACCATACTGGCGGCGTGGCGGAAGCCACCCTAATCAGGCCTAAGCGAAGCATATTGGGTCCCTATTCTTCCTCCTTGACTTCGTCTAGTGCAATATTTTGAGTCTCTGGGTCCATAATGATCCTGATATTGAGACATCGCATTATGCTGCATTCCGCAGGCCAGTGCACCGTGATCATCAGAAGGGTACCGCTTCCGGTGGACCGATGCGAAGCGATTTCAGACCCATGAGGACGAAAAATGAACAATTATTCGTGGGCCCAGACTTATGCGGTCTGCCCATAAGAGAAAAAGCAAGACGTTGATCACCATCACTGACGTGGTAGAGGCGACCGAGTTTCGTCATGGGCATCAATGAAATCGTTGGATGAGAAGCGGCGCTTGGCAGAATGCCCTGAGTTTGTCTCAGATCAGTGCCATTTAGAGCAAGGCTAGCCATTCCGAATTGAGAGCCGTCGTGCATGTACAGTAAGTAGTATGGTGTTTTGCCCAAGTAACGAGCATCGTCGATCCCCAGAATAAGATGGAGCACATAGTACCGTCATGATTTTTCTGAAGGCCAAGCCTACTTATTTATGTACGGTAGATCTTGAGGCTTGACTATGGCGTTCATGTTGCGGAAGCTGTGAGCTGCGGCTCTGTCGTCCCCTGTCAAGAAGAAGTCTGTTTCGACCCGAGCATCCGGTACGCCCCGGCAGTAGAGCGGAAGTCTGTCATGGAAAAGTTATCCAAATGGCTAAGGATCTTCGTCTTCTTTCCCATTTTTGCGCTTTGGAACGTCCAGGACGGCGTGCTTGTGGGACGCATCGGGGATTCCCTGCGAGTTTCTGGGATAAATGTATGTATAACATAGGTCTGATATTATGCCGTCAGCATGGTTGTGAGTGGTGTAGTATCTGTACTGTGGATCGGTAAATGCTGACAAGAGCTGCAGGCTCTCAAAAGCAGTCATCTGGTGTCCAAAATTAGCAACAGCCTGGGAGGTGCAGTAGCGTTGGCTAACATCACAGCGCTCGGCCGAGATCTGTATCTGTGACACCAAACGATGCGGTTAACCTTGTTGCTTATGTTTGACGAGGGCCTGCTCTGTTGACAAATCCGGGTCCATTGTGACAGGCTGGCCAACGAAGGATTGAGTGGGACGGATTCACCTACAGCATCATAGCTACTCCCTTGATTAGGAATGAGATACCACACGCCTCCCGGTACGTATAGCACACAGTAGATGAATGGACTGTGTTCATTTGTCATTAACTTGTAGGCCGTGGGTCACTCGGAACTTCTCCTATGTCGCCTCAACTTGGAGGGTTACCCTAGCCAGGATTTGATATGTAGGTAAGATTTATCAGTGTTGATCACGTTGGTGTGACGGGCAGATGGCAGCGGATGGGTAAGGTGCGCCCAGACTTGCCATAGCAATCTGTATGCTAGATAGACGAGACCCACTTAGTTAAATCGGTGTGATTCCGCCAGACGTGGAGTGCATAGGATCGCCCTGCTGCTGATGAAACGGGGCAGTCCATGGTCACCAGCGGCGAAAACCTCGTCGGATTGAACTCTCCCCGGGTCGATAACAATGCTGCCTTAAACAAGTGAATACTGGTCGCTGGAGACAGGTGGGGACGTCACTTCGAGCTCAGCTTTCTCCATGCGCGGCGCGTATCCGTGTTGGGAGACGCGCATGGTGATTTGCATTGCGAACGCAGGTAACGGTCCTATCAACCTTGGCTGCGAGAAGGAGATCACCGAGAGGGCCATCGCACGCAAATGTTCCGTTCCTACATATGGTTAATTTGTCTCCGCAATAGGAAACCCATAAGACAGTACGCCTAGGTACGGATTACCGCGGCAAACCGGAGGCATCCCCCTTACTCCAAAAGTAGACACTGAGACATGCATTGACGCGGGATTGTCGATGAACACTCGGCAGTGTCAAAAGTGAACAATCACTTTGACGACAGTAGGCTCCAGCGTCTTCGTGACCCGGCCTTGCATTTTGTTGCTGAGGTGTCTTCTCGCAAGTTGTGATTGTGACGGAAGTCTCCAAATCTAATGCTGCCCTGTCCATAGCCGTTAGAATGGAACATGGAGCACCACCCCAGCATTTTCTCAACCACGGGCAGATGGCGTCGTCCAGGTCGACCGGGCGGTTCGGCGCATGTACATTGTGGCTGCAGCTCGACCTCCTACCGGTTCACATATAACGAGCATTGATCAGACATCACCGTGTCGTGCAGCCTCCTGATGCATAGGGCCCGCCTGGCCAGGCCGTGTCTCGATTGCGAGTACGAGACGACGCATTCCAATGCGTCTCCGGTGTCATTAGGACCATTTTTTCCTGCTTTTGTCCGAAACCCTAGTCTGCTGCCCAAAGTAGATTGCCAGGTGTAGAGGAAGGGTCGTATCAGGTTTGGCCGGCGTACGGGTCCCTGTTCGAGCCCTTGGCGGCAAAGGCGGGTAAGGGGGAGCTGTCAACAAGGTGAAGAGAGTGCGGTGCGTTCTTTGGTGGCCTCGATGATGCAGTCAGCATCTATCGTCACTGGGATGTATGTGTAAGGCTGGGGCCTGTCGCCGCCATGTGGAGGCTTGGTGCCACCTCGTGGCCCCCTTGTATGGTGCAGTAAGGACCTTTTGAACACAGACAAACGGTACCGTGTGGGTGACGATGATGAAGTGAGGCAGCTTCGTGAGGAGACGTGGCCACAGACCTCTTCATCACAGTGGAGCCATGGGGCAGTTTATGGACCAGTTGACCTGGTGGAGGCCTTGTCAGTCCCAAGGTCCCGTGGAAGAAATACCGGCACCTATGTAGATACGTTCCTGTGTAGTGTACATACCTACCCCGGCTACCTAAGCAGGATAATTATCTGAGTAGTGCGGAAGAGTTGATAAGCGGCAATCCTAGACTTTCTAGAAGTCAGATGCCGCTCGGCGTTGCATGCAATGGATCCGCAGCATGTTCGTGTGAGGCACAGGATCTGATGGACGTCAATCGGCATATCGATATGTTTGACGTTGCTTCTGTTGGGTTGAAGGCAGACACAATAGATGGAACAGTGCGCGATCTATCAATCTGCCCAATACTGACTTGGGCGTGTAGAACTGTCCGCATTAAATATCTACCTAGGTACTTGGATACCAGGTCGGTATCTACCAAGGTACCTAGGTAGGTACTTAGGTAGCTGGGTAGGGAACTGAGTACACATTGTACTTCTTTCACACGTTACTTGTGCGGATTACTATGTACTGGTACACTACAACCCAAATGCACGGACTTCTTCCAGAGCAGTGCAGACTCCTCCCTTCCTCACTCAATGATTGAGCCACTTCAATTGGTCTTGCCGACTTGGCCACCGCTGGTCACTGGTCGTGCATTCTTCTTCAAAAAACTGGGCCCGAGTTCGAGACCGACTTTCAATCCTGGTGTCTCTTTCAATGTTTCTTCTGAGGCCCGTGTTGGAAGCCCTGGAGGCTAACAAAGTAGATCCTGACGAAACGAAGACGTGCTGGATCATGCACAAGCAACGTCCAAGCTACTTCTGCTCGAGTGTCTCATATCGCTGCTGCTGGGATCTACGGTCTCAGGGGCTCGCGGCCAGATTGGCAGGGCCAGCATGTGTGTTTTTTCTTCTTTTTGGCTGCCTCGATCAGGGTATTTCGCATGGGAGCCGCATGACAGCGAACATCAGTCGGCATATCACACAAACGTCACTCTTCGCCATCGAGCATGTCTTGAGAAGAGTTCCCCTGCAGGGCGAGGGCGCATTCCAGAGCAGAAGATTGCCGCCTGGCCATCTGCTGCCCTGCGGCGCAGACGACTGCTGCGGAAAGCATATTGGCTCCCCCATCGGTCGGGGGTTGGAACCCCTCGTTTCATCATCCGCAATCTTCTGGTGGTTTACCCAACAGATGCCCGCGTCGCGTTGGGCAAACTCAAGTACGACAAAAAAAAGTGAGACCTTCGGGTAAGGTAGAGATCCTCCACTAGTTCCTATTGCGTTGATTTGACACTCGATGTTGAGTAGGCCTGGTAGGTACCTTGCGATACCTTTTTGCGGGTCTTCCTCTCTCAGCCCTACGCGCGGCGAGCCTTCTCATGATTCATTACAAGCGCCTGTTGTCAAAATCCCACACGGCTGTTGAATGCAGGCCCTTGAACACAAGTGGCGGTATATGCTTATTTGCGTGAGAAGCTGTGGTGACCGCTCAAAGGACATCCCGTATCAGACTCGACCCGACAGCAACAAAGCCTTGGGACAATCAACAATTCCCATGTATGGGCGTACTGTGTAAGCAAATCTCCCAGTATGCAAGGGCTGACCGCAACTCCTCGCCGAGTCTAATGCGTCAGCCCGGGCTCCCTGCCTTCATACGAAGCATGTCAGATTTTAGGAACCGACCACACGGGTCAGATGTCTCGTGGATCTCAACCCAAGTGCCCACACCGTCCGGAAAATTGCGACTCTGCCAAATACGACCCGTGCCGCTCGCCAACAGGAGCTGTCGGCTGAGAGCACACCCTCTTCCCACGTGCTTATCAATCTCACCATAATGCTACCCCTTTGCATGCATTCCGGCCTTTAAGATTGGGTTCCCCAGTGGGCTACTCGTCATGTTCCACGACCTGTCTTTGAAGGATCATACGCGCAACTAAGAATCGGCCCCCAACTTCTATTTCACTATGCCGATCCTGGTTCCTCATCTGCCGGTTGTCAGCACTCTCATTTCTGATTTGTCTCGGAAGACACCATCCCCTTTTCCATGCATTGGTCCAAGGATCTATTACTGTTGGCTCAGAAGGAGATGGTGCTTCAACTATGTATTGGCAATCAGCCAACAACGGGCACTAGACCGGAAAGGCACGAATCAGACTCAGGAAGCGCTACCTAGGTTTTCTCTGATACCTCGGGAATGACCGATGTCATGGCCTCAAAAGGTCAACGTAGACTGTCGCCATGATGATCGCAAATGAATTGGTTCCGTGTGGAGGTGGCCGTGGCTCGGGACACGCCCTGGGGAAGTGGGGTCTGTCGATTCGAAGTGACACTTCTTACCGAGTGCTCATACACAGTACATGGCTATGTACAGGCGCCAAAGATTCGAATGCCCCGGAAACATGCGCCATCTGGAGGATTCGTTCGAACTGAAGGAGCAAGCAACGTGGTTACAGCACACGCAAGTCCACAAACTTTATCGTTCCTCCATCGCGTGGTTGCACGAGGTATGCGTGGATGCATGCCTCTTACTAAGCCACACCCTCAGACCCTCCAGCAAGCAATGCATGAAACCGCGCCAGCTTACCGGTTCTCTTGTCGGCGTTGTGTCTATGACGCTTGCCAGTTTGGAACAAGACGAGCCATTTCTCCTTGTCGAACAAAACGGATTCTTAGTAGTTAACTGGCGTCGGGGCCGTAGTACCCGACACCGGTCCTCAAACCGATAAGATCCTCTAGTGCGAGTGGAATTGATCCATTCACATATCACGACTCCACTTGAGCCAATCTCGATCTCGCGTTGGGTGCCCAAAAAAAAACAGATGACGATATCGTTGATCGTGCAGGATCTCTCTTCGATCGTTGAAACATCAGCGACATACCGCAGTACCCAGTACCGCGACAGCAATTGATGGGCAACTGGGATGACTTTCGTCATGAGAGCTTCACCTACCGCAGTATGCCGAGCTAGCAGGTCGGTACCACAGCACAGCATGTAGCACCGCCTCATGCCGGTTTCTTTTTTTGGATTTTGGGTTTACCTCCCCCACACATGCAGGGACGTACCCGGCTCCTGCGCTCGCGTATGTACCAATCAGCGATGAGGACAAGCTGTCGGGAGTACATGTGGGTCTGGCTCGCGCACCAACTCAGCCACAGGAATACCGTATCTGGAGGTAATCTTCGAGGCCACAGATCTTCTTTCGTCAGAGAGACATCTGCGGATATCATGACAGGGTATGAAACTCGGTAAGACAGGATGATGAACGATGTGCATTGCGGTGCTCCAAGCAGATTTGACCTGTCGTTCAGTCATGAACCAGATTCATCTATCTGTCAGACACAGGCAGGCATCTGACTTGCAGCAGACAGAGACAAGCATAACTCCTACTATCAGGGCTGCAGCCTCGAAATCGATCCTGATAACGCAGGGAGGTGGCACGATATTGCTTCTTGGAGGACTATCTCCCTGCGGAGACTTGGGTCCGCGTATGGGCGCACAGGATCGTGAAGCGCATAGAAAAAGCAAAAGGAGGCGCGATCTATTCGAAACCCCAGACTTGATCTCGCCATCGGATCTAAGGAAGCAGCGAGTCCAACCCCAAGGGTCGCCCGCATAGGCCAGTCTTCGCTTCTAGCAATCAATCACAATGCGACCGAATGCTCCTCGAAACCATCACAGCACAGACTGCCAGAGACTGTTGTTGATTCGCAACCGCACTACCAGTGAAACAATAAGGAGCGGAAAGCTGTGTCCACACTGTCGTGGCAGCCGACTGGACAGAATACGGTATTTAGCTCCACCGGCTCCACCGGAGCGACTGTCACGACTCACCGCGACCCGGGAGCATGTGGACGGACCGGGGTGTCACTTGTTTGTTTGTTCACAGTCTTGGACATCCAAGTGTCTGGACGGAAAGTGATGATCGATACCGGTTGGAGTTCTTGCAAGTCAGGATAGGCGAATGCGAACAAGATGCTGACTGTGCACGGCAGGGGCTTGATACGCCAGAATTCCCCTTTGACATTCGGATTGAACGACGACTGTTCTCAATTCCGTCCCTCACTGCATGCAGTAATCTCATGGCGCTGTGACACCAGCAACACGGCCTGCGATCTGCATTTGACTCCGGGGCCGTTCAGTTGTCATCACAAAAGGGGGTTGCAGCGTAGCCATAGGCCTCTCAAGACCCCATTGACGTAAGACTTCCCTTGCAGGCGACCTCCAATTGTGGATGCGATCCGGAAAAGGGTAGGCGGTAAGGCTGTGCACTTATTTCGGTCGAGGGGGGTTTAACATGCCTAAGCCTCGATTTGTTGGCCATCGCAGTGCATGCAGCATCCACTGCAGATGCTGTGCTAGGACCGATTTGCTGTGCCACCTGGCCGCCGGGCAGGTACCTCACGATGATGCTGTTGTTGCCAGGCACGGCCACCCACGATTTGTGCACGCGGCGCCAAAACTGTACTAGCAACCTTGAATCCTACTGTTGCTTTCAATCTCACCGTTGCGCAGCACGCTGCACAAGAACGAGGCAGGGGCCAAGATTCACAAACCCCAAAATAGCAGGTTATGACGAGAACCGTCACCATTGACTTGCTCACTGCTCGAGATCAGGTACCACAGAAATTATGCATGCTGGCAGGTGTGAGCGCCCGTATGTCCCGGCAGAACAGGCCTCTGTCATACCCGCGTTCCAGGGGCTGGTTCCTGTCAACCCAGGCCCCGGGCGTTCTGGAATGGGCACCCACGAAAGGTCCACGGGGTTGCCTCGTGACCTCGCCTAGCATCGTCCAAAACTCCTCGGTGCCGAAGCCGAACTATGTGGGCTCGGAAGGGATCGCAGCCATATGATATAGTATAATATGTAGTCCATTCTCGGCAAATAGTTCACAATGCTATTGGACAGGGTTCGCGATCCTGAAATGTATAGGCAGCCCTGGATTATGGGCTGGAATTGATCACCACCCACGACACACGCACACACACACACACACACACACACACACACACACACACAGACATCTTGGGACCACCGGGGATTTGTAATAAGCATCTTGGGGGAGTGTGCCGGAGACTGCGACACTAGGCTGTGTGGCGGGCGTGGCTGCATCCCCCGAGCCCAGGAGCCAGAGCACTGGGAAGGAGGGGTTTGGACAACGGACGGCTACGGACACGGCGACGGACCCCCGTGCGTCGCGTTTGGCGAGAGTCGTTGACATGTTGGCGTGGGTGGTATTTTTTCCCCCCCAGGGACAGGGACGGGAACGGGCAAGCGAGGGGAAAATGAGAGGCTCGTCGGATCTCACATATAACAGGCATGATCCCGAAGCAGTCTGTGTGAATAAGTATCGGTCCCATGGGGTTGATACTCTGGCTGTCTGGCTACGGGAAGATAAGAAACGAGAGACATGCAGTGACATGCTCAGAGAGGGCAGGCAGACCACAGCATTTCGTTCATCGTCAGTTTGGACACACGTAGTACGGCAAGTAAGTAAGTAGTACAGTGGTTACTCGATATTGACAGCAGATGTAACCCGCCGAGTTGGCATATCTGACATTTTCCTCGGTTAGTATTGTTTTGGATATGATTACGGTAGATCGAGATATTGGATATTACGTCGAAAATGAACACATCCTATCGAATCCCTCTAGCCCTATGTGGTGGGGTCTACTCCCAGAAAGCCGACCCCCCCCCCCTTCCGGTGGCCTCCCCGGAGTCTTGTGGATGATTAAACGATGAAGGATCACTGATGGCGTCCAGTACTGGCGAGCCATTCCTGATCAGGGGTAATCACTGCACCTGCATCCTTTTTGACTTAAAAAATGGTCTATCCGTATGTAGGTCTCAGTCAAATGGTAACGGGGCCTCCATGCCAGATCCTGAGAATGTCTCGCTTGGGAACACCGTCAGCCCGTCAGCCCGTCCCCCGCGGCCACTACGACAGTCCCGGCCTCTTCGATGCCAAATGAGAGTTGAGAATATGGTTTAGATCACTTCGTGTCTTTAGCCCCCCTGCACCCCTCGTGGGAGCCGAGACCATAGTCAAGAATTGACCATCAACTAGACTACTGTGTAGACACGACATCAAAACAACTACGTATACACCAAGTACATAGATGTACCTACCTGGTCCCGGGGTGATCGTACGGCATAATCTTGCAGAGTGGCCTGCCACGGCTTCGCTCCCCCGAGAAAGACAGATAGAGTTGGGATTTATGGGGCCACTATAATGCTTAATTCGGGCCATTTTGAGGCCGAGCAGGCTCGGCGGGTTTGTTCTTTTATCTCACTTTAGGGTTTCCGGACTCGAGTCGGATGTAGCATTCTGGCACGATACCCCAGAAAAGTAACATGCAAGCCAGCAAAGCAAGGCAAAGCAAAACAAAGTAATCTTGTGACGCCGATAAATGCCGGCCAGTCCTCGTCCTCGTCCTGGCCGGTCTGTTCGTGATCAGAATTAAAGAGAAGAAAAAGGGGGGGAAGGGGGGAGATTATGCAGGGACAGGAAAAGGACACAATAAGTATCCATTTACCCCATAGCAAAGCAAGCGACAGAGTACGGGTCCGTACCATATACCAGAAATGTTGGGCAGCGGTAACATCACCAACTATCTGGAACCCGGAAACCGGAAGGGAGAGGAAGGTCGGCGTACCGTGTACATTAATACCCTCGTCACTTAATTTATTGTTAGGGTGACCGCCTGCCACCAAAGAGAATGGAAAAGGTCCCCACATGGTGACTGCACTTGAAATCTATCCGCTTTGCTGCAGAAGAGCCCCGGCCAGCCAACCAGCCAACATCATGACCGACATCACCCTCGGCCTCTTCTGAGACCACAGTCAACAAAGCAGACAGGCCAATTTCTCGCAAGGCTCGCATGCGTGTGACCCTCTTATTTCGCCTCGCCATTGTCGGCCCACGTAGGTATCATAGCACAGACGTGCTCTTGCTGATGCCCGTTGTCGTTGGGAAAATGGCATGTACTTCGTATGGCACCACCAGGTAGGTACCTAGGTATCTTTGTGCTGTGGCCGTGTGCCGGACAGTTGGGCTTCTACGAATTCCTACATAGACAGACAGAC
Source organism: Cytospora piceicola (assembly GCA_023375675.1). NCBI lineage: Eukaryota > Fungi > Ascomycota > Sordariomycetes > Diaporthales > Cytosporaceae > Cytospora > Cytospora piceicola. Next base: position 321,651 of record JALQBC010000036.1, on the reverse strand, counting down.
AGACAGACAGACAGACAGACAGACCATTCCGTATAACACAGCGACAGTGATGGTCGTGTGCCTGATTGGGACTGTTGCAGTCAAACTGTGGATCATCCGCCTGATAACGCTTGGAATACTATTATTACTATTACATACTATGACTACTACCTAAAGTAGGTATCACAGTACTGTTGTTATATGGGCACCTTAGCCTCTCCCTCGCCTCCAGGGCTCGCGATGTCGCCTCGCGGAAAGGAGATCTGTTGGTTGATTGTTCGCATAAATCTATGTATATACATACATACATACACACCTAAATACCACGAGGCGAATGGGATATAGTGTAGATCCATCCTCCATCATGGATACCTAGGTAGCGCTTCCTTCTATGGGGCCAACAGAAGGGTTGCCAAAGTACTGTACTAAGTACCAAGTACTGACTCCGGGACCCAGGCCAGAACCAGAAAAATTGCAAGCTCGCGCAGCGTTCCCATTCCCCGGGCCCCGGGTGATCTGAGGGAACCTGGAACCTGGAACCTTGGAAAACCCTTCCCTGGACAGGTACCCAGGTAAAGTAAGTACAGTATTGCGGACCTGTACTGTGTTCCAAGGTTGGGGTTGCCGCCCAAGTGGAAATACGTACTTGAGTAGGTAAGTACCTACCTAGGTATCTACATCCCATCCATCCACCAACCCACCCATACTTAAGTACCTAGGTAGGATATACATACCTAGGTACCTACCTAGGTAGGTACATTCATACGCAATAGTACTCCTCACTCATACGCATTACTTACCTAGGTGGGTAGTGTATGTACTGTACTGTAGTGCGCACACAGGCACACACGCACGCAGCAGCACACAGCAGCACACAGCACACGACACACAGCACACGACACACAGCACACAGCAGGCAGCACCGCAGTAGTAACCTGGGGCCAGAGCACACGCTGCAACAAAGGTACCGATTGCCGGCCTCCCTCCCACCAGAGCCAAGAGCGGAATCTATTCTGCGCCCACACCCCAACCCCAATGGGGGTTTTCCAGGGTGTGTCCAGGGTCAAATGGTGCTGCCAGGGTGTGTCAGGGTCCCACCACCCACTTTCGTTTTGCTCACTCTCCAGCACCCCTGTCCTTGCAGGGTGTGGGTAGGGATGATCCCTGCTGACGCAAGTAGCTCCGTACCTGCTTGACCTGCCTCCAGGGCTGCTTCGCCTCTTACCTTTCGAGCCCTACCAGAGATCCAATATGGGTCCCCCAGTCGACCCAAAGCCATCATCCGCCAGAACACGTAAAACACCACACATGCCGTCTATATCAGGTCCCAAGGCCCCCAAATCCACTTTCCCAAGCTCACCTTTTTTCTTGGCCCCATATTCCCCAGACATTCCTCTGTCATACGTACACACAAGCTTGTTTTGGCCTCTTTAATCAGGGTGTCTTTTACGCTTCATCCTCGCCCAACACGCATCCGGGACAAATCCAAATACATCCTCCTCCACCAACAACCGTCGCCTTGGCCCTCACCCTCACACTCATACCCACACTCATATTCACACTTTCACGCTTACGCCTACCCTCGTCCTCCCCCGGCGCTCCTGTCTCGGTTCATGATATATAGAGTGTAGGACAAGACAGCCAGCAAGCACACTAGCACGTTCAAAAGGAAAAGAGAGAGAGAGAGAGAGAGAGAGACAGAAAGAACACGATCTGAACTTCAAGAGCTGGGCAATAGTGATTAGGGACCATACCGAGACCCGCAAACCTCCCATCAATAGTTACCGCCACACACCAGCCGCATCACCCGCACCTGGACACACCATTCGCATACATACAGACGACAGGGTCATATGAGCTGAGCAACTTGACCGCGCTCATTCCTCCCGAGCTTACTTCTTACCGCCGTCATACTTGAAGGATATACCTCCAAACCTGACCGTTTGGTATGAGCTAAACGCTGCCAGTAAGGCTCACGAATCTCTCGTCGTCTTATCCAAGAGTCTCCCTTACTGACTTTGACGTCCCAGCACAGCTTTCGTGATCTCTCCCGGATTCAATTTCTTCGGTGAGGCCAACATTCGCAAGACCAAATCGGTCGCACCCTCACTTCCTCTACTATGGTATCTGTCGGGCACCACGCATTCGCCATGCTGCCAAGACACATGAGTGAGGAACAGCACGAGCACTTCGGCTCCGTGTACCCTGACCCACCACAGAGCACCTTCTCTACTGCCGGCATCGATATGGGTCTCGCATCAGACGCATATTTCCCACGGTTGGGACAAGAGTTCCCCACAATCATGACTGGCTTGGATCACATACCATATTCCCACGAAGGGCCCAACGGCTGGGCCTACGGGGGCCGCATGTCACCACCCATGTTCCAGGAAGACAGGGAAATGGGAATACCCTCAAATAACTCTCCTGCTTCCGTACCATCCGCACCATCTTCAGCAGTCGGCTCTCCACGATCAAACCATGGCCAACCCGCACCAATATCTGAGTGGGCTGGTCCTCAGGGCGTTGCCATGAGCCCCAACATCGTCTCCCACGATTACTACACCGGGACCGAGTACAGCTTCGCGCCACAAGGTATGGAGGATCTCGCACCCTTTGCATTTGCAGACGCTTCCAAACCACCCGGATTTGTTGGTGAGTTACCACAGACTCCTAAAGAGCATCTTCAACACCAGATTACTGGTCCCATGTCTCCTTCCATGTCCTGCGAATCTCCGTGTAATGTACTCGCCGAACCCGGGCCAGTGGTCGATACTCGGTCTGCTGCTGCACACGCGCAGACTATGAGGTTGCCATCTTCCCCTGAGTCCATCAGAAAACCCAACGTCTTCGCTTCTTCTACACCCACAACCCCCTTTTCTTCTCCGGAGCTTGCCTGGATGAGTCCGACAACCCCTCAAGTGGTCTCTCCTTTCTTTTCTCAGTCTAGTGGTCACTTTGTTGCTCCTCTTGGATCATCTTGTTGGTTTCCTTATTTGATCTCGATCGCTTCACGAATCCGTTGCTGACATCGTTCGATGAACAGACCCCAGCCTGATCCACCACGAGATCAGCCGGCCCCTCATGACTCCGTACGAGGGTGGTTTCCAGCAGACGACCTCCGCTTACCCGAATTCTCCCGCACTTACCGCGTCATCACCACATATGAGGACAGGTAGCCAAAGCCCGTTCATGCCACCGCACCCGAACTACCACTACTCGCCTTACCAGGCACCGATTGACCAAGGCCGACGGCCCAGTCTCGTGTCCTTCCACTCCGGCCACTCTGGAGCATACAGCGACAGCGACCCCAAGGAGAAACAACGATGCCCACATCCCGATTGCGGCAAGACCTTCAAGGACCTCAAAGCGCACATGTTGACGCACCAGACCGAGCGGCCTGAGAAGTGCCCGATCACGACGTGCGAGTACCACACCAAAGGCTTTGCACGGAAGTACGACAAGAACCGCCACACGCTGACCCACTACAAGGGAACGATGGTGTGTGGTTTCTGCCCTGGATCTGGCTCTGCAGCCGAGAAGTCCTTCAACAGGGCAGACGTGTTCAAGAGGCACCTGACGGCGGTCCATGGCGTGGAGCAGACACCACCCAACAGCCGGAAGAACAAGAACGGGGCATCCACCTCAGCAGTCACCGGCAAGAAGCCCGGGCCGGGCTACGCGCCCGACGCTACTGGCAAGTGCTCGACCTGTTCGCAGACATTCAGCAACGCGCAGGACTTCTACGAACACTTGGACGACTGTGTGCTACGTATCGTGCAACAAGAGGATCCGGCTGAGGCGGTTAACGCGAGGAGGCTCGCGGAGGTGGAGAACGACCGGGAGGTGCACGCCACGCTGGAGAAAAATAACCTTCCTACCACCACCCAGACCATGATTACCGAGGAGGAGGATGACGAGGAGATGATGGAGGATGAGGATGGCCAGCTGCTGGACGAGCAAGATTTGAAGGCGCTGGGCATCAAGACCTCCGCATCACCCTCCAAGAAGTCCAGGGGCAACCCGGCCAACGGCGTGCAGAAGTCCCGGGGGCTGACACACTCCCGAGGCGGCGTGTCCCTCTCCAAGTCCAACCCCAACAACCGTTGCCGGAAGAACAGGCGAGAGTATCCCTCATCGTGGGGCTTCGACAAGGGCCAGATGACGATGAGGAAGCGGGTGATGGCTGTCTTCGACGGCCCCCGCCGACTCGCCAAAGACGACATGATGCTGTCCACCGAGCACGAGGTCCGAGTACCTCTCTCTGACGGACACTCATACGTCACAGACCTGGACGTGCAGACCCTGAAGCGGGCCGAGGGCTTCCTCAACGCTACCGAGGAGGAGAAGGGCCTCTGGATCTCAGACGACCCCACTGATGAAGACATAAAAGCCATGTTGGATGCCCAGCTGCAATGAGCGTGTAACACTGTTTCTTTTCCTTACCCACATGCATTCGGGCATTCGGGACAGGCCCCAATCGGGCGATGTCTGTCCCACATCACTTTCACATAGAGCAAGCGTCGGTTTCGGGCGGGACATGTTTTTGGCAAGCAACCGAAGAAAAAAAAAGGGGGGGTTACTTGATTCTGCGAACTTTGGAAGAACTTTCTTGATTTGTTTTGGCTTTCCTGCGAAGATTTTGGAAACGGACTTTTTGCTCGTCTCATGGACTAACTTCTTTACTACTCACTGCTATCCACCATGATGGAGATCTGGTGTGACGATACCCGGGTTGTATGTTCTGGTCTGATGTATTGCTGTCTACTCTGGCCTGGGATTGGAGAGCGTTGATTTCAGGTGTGTTTGTGCGAGATAAACACAGGCTAATCCCCTTTTTTTTGTGATGCATTTATATGACGGATGGGAGTGTGCTATGATGAGTGTAATACCCCCAATTCCAGAAAATAAAAAAGATCCTTCATCAGAACTGTTCCTACATTTGCCAATGCTTTCGTGAACTATATGAAATACTTGCCTGCAAAATATGAACGAAGGCTGGGAGGAGGGAATCTTGGAAAGCCCAATACCGTATGCGTAATATCCATACTGTAACCGTTTCAAGTGGATTTAGATTGTAGACTACTCTTTGACTTCAGTGATTCATCACAGTGAATTGTGTCAAAGAGTGGCTGGTGTCTTAAACATATGTAGACGCATACGGTCTGTCCGGGATTCACCCCCCCCCCTGAGCCACTGACACAAAACTGAGATCCTAACCCTTGCTTACTAACGCATCGATCTAGCCCATTGTCTGTCAGCCAGACAGAGACAAGGATAATTGGTAATGATGCCTGTTGAATGACCGCGGCACCTTCTACCACAACCTTGGAAGCTCCAACGTGGCAACAACCTTGGAAGCTCAACGACACAACCTCAAGTGCTGTGTCGCCAACTCTCGTAATTTTTGACTGCCACTATGGGCACTTGACAAACATATCCAGTCATTTTGGAATTCCTTCACCCGATCTCGGTTTCTCTCAGGAGATATCCAAGATGCGCTTGGCTATGTACGCTGGGGTACGTCAGCCCACATAGTTCCGCTTGCTCTTGTGCTTCCATGCTCCGTTCGGCATCGAGCCTGGCTCGTAGCTGGACGGGACTGTATGGATCGAGCTCATCGATCGTCAAATATAGCTTGAAGCTGACATGACTGTTCAAGCAGGCCTCCGCGGCCCTTGCGGCCACGGTTGTCACGTCTGCCTTCTATCAGCGTGCCAACTTCTACTCCGCCATGGTCTACCTGTCACAGAGCAACCTTTGTTTGATGGTAAGAGCCCCTCCTTTTCCAGCAGAACACATGTGGAGTGATCGAACATCGTCAGATGTGACGGCAAGCTGACAGATGCCCTTGTAGACCCTCGTCAACCTCGTATTCCTCGTCTATGGCTCTTTCATGTACGGCCTCCAGCGCCTCTGCTTCGGCCCCCTACGCCCCGTCGAGGTCGAACAACTCTACGAGAAGGCCTGGTTCGCCGTCACCGAGACATGCCTCGCCATGACCGTCTTCCGCGAGGAGGTCGGCGCCTTCTTCCTCGTCATGTTTACCGCCCTGATCACGGGCAAGGTCTGGGGCTGGATCGGCGAGGGCCGCGTCGAGGTCCTCGAGCAGCAGCCCCCCGCGAACCCGCGACTTTTCCACACGAGGCTGGTCGTGTCTCTGCTCACGAGCATCATCTACAACTGCTGGCTCCTGAGCTACTCGATAAACACGGTCATTGCGCAGGCGAAGCCCACGATGATGGTCATGTTCCTGTTCGAATTCGCCGTCCTGGCGGTGGGTTCGATGCATACGGGGCTGCGGTATGTCATCTCGCTGGTGGAGGCGAGGGTGACCAAGAGGCAGACTACGCAGAGGCTGGAACAGCGGAGGAGGGAAGTCAGGGAGCAGCGGGTTGAGATCCTGCGGAGGAGAGAGGCCGGTGAGATTGCCGAGGGACAGGGTGAACCTCTGCCCAGCGAGGACGACATCGATGAGATGGACATTGACGTTCCCGGCTGGGACGCGAAAGGCCAATGGATCCTGTTTTTGGATCTCTTTGCCGGTAGGTCGGAAGTATGTCGCGGTGTTACGACGAGGTTTACTAACTGCGGCAGATCTACTCAAACTCTCAGTGTACACGGCCTTCTTCTGCGTCTTGCTCGTGTTCTACGGTCTGCCGATCCACATAATGAGGGATCTCTTCATGACCACCCGGAGCTTCGTCAAGCGCCTGACAGCACTGCTGAGATACAAGCAGGCATTGAGAGACATGAATCGATATGCCGACGCTACCGCCGAAGATCTGGGACGCGAGGACACATGCATTATCTGCCGAGAAGAAATGCGCCCCTGGGACCCGAACGCCGGACAGATAGAGAGGACCCGACCCAAGAAACTACCATGTGGCCATATTCTGCACTTCGGGTGCCTCAAGAGCTGGCTAGAGAGGCAACAAGTATGCCCGACCTGCCGAAGCTCTGTGGTAGTGGACCAGCAACAACCGAGGAATGGCCAGTTCCGCCCTAGGATGGCGTTCCATATAGCACCGAATTTACCAAACGGACAGAACCAAGCGGCGGCAGCGAATGGCCAAGCACCCGGCGGACAGGATGCACAGGTTAATGGCCAAGCCGGTCAAAATGTTCAACAACCTGCAGGCGCTAGAGCGGCCATGAGATACATCAATCTCGGCCCAATACGTTTAGGATTTGCTCAGGGTGGACAAGAAGTGGCAGACTTGGCGAATCGAATGGGCGTGGATCTCAACGGGCCCAACGGACCAGCAATACCGCAAGCGAATATCCCAACGACAACCCCTGCGGATCTTTCTACCATGGAGGCTGTCCGGAATAGGTTGCTGGAAGTCGATCAGAGGATTCAGCAGGAGGTTCGAGATATACAGCAAGGCATTCAGAGTGTCCAAACGGCACAGCAGGAGCTCCAGTTGATCAACTTGATGCTGGCTGAGCTTGCACGTGTACGGCAACTTAGCCATGGCCAACAACAACAGGCTCCAGCCCAGAACGGACAACCAGGACATTCGACACCTATACCTACCGCCGCTAACACCCCGGTTGGCGGCATACCTCCTGCCAACGCAGCAGGAGTCGTGCCTGTGGCTATGCCGCCCATGATGCCATTCCACCATAGCCAGGTCCCTCTCCCCACTTACCCTCCCGCTCCTCAGCCCTTTAATTTCAGGATGAATTCACCGAGTGTTACTCGGCACGGACCCGCAACACAGACAACAGCGATTCCTTCCGGCAGCCCTGACCTCCCCGACGGTGTTGTGATACCTCCAGGATGGTCATTACTGCCTCTGCAACGTCTTGATGGAGCGGCTGCCGCGACTGGCGTGCCTGCTGGCTCTGGTTCTGGCTCTGGCTCTGGCTCTCATACCAGTCTGCCAGACCTGGTTCATACAACCGGGAATGCCACGGCCGGCAATGTACCAACCCAGCCTCCCGTTACTGCCGAGGATGCAACGTCTAGTACTAATGGAACTGGTGGACATGCTGAGCCTCACATCAGTGAGGCCCAACAGCCTGCTCACGTGTCGACGGCAGAGCCAACTCAAGTGGCCGCACCAACGCCCGTGACGCCAAACTGGGGCGGCTCCGCGCAGCTCTTCGGCGGTGGCGCTAGCAGCGGTGGGTTGCCGTTTGGCATGGCGCCGCCTGGGTCTAGCCGCTCTGCCTCCCAGACTCGGGAGGGCGGAGAGAACGACGCCAACGGCGAGGCTAGCAACGGCGGCGCTGGCGAGCCGGTTGAGCCTAGCGGCTCGGCTGGTCCAGTAGCGCCGCCTGAGGGCCACGACCACGAGAATGGCTCGTCGTCGGCGGTGGCGAAGGGCAAGGCACCGGCCGCGACCGTCGAGGATGCGGAGGATGCGGAGGACGAGTCTTGAGCAGGGGGGTTTTCTAGGTTTGGGATCGGGAATTTGATGTAGTGTTATGCAGCAGAGCGTTATCAACAGCGGTCATACGGAGATACCAATACATGCTAAATTGATTGGCCTTGGATGTCTGAAGACGTAGAGGATCGCTTTCACTCTGCTTTTACTCTTTCCAATTGGTTTATCTAGTTGGTTTATCTCGTGCGAAATCATACACCCCGTTCATACGCAAGAATAGCTGCTGGCCGCCTCGGCTTGATGGCAGAGGTAAGGACTCATGCATGTTATGCTTTACAGGAAAAACACAAAGCGCCAACGTCGATATATCCAACTTCGGCCTGGGTTCCGTTCCCGTGTGACGCTAGAGACAGACGGCCCGTGTCCAGATGTATTTACTTATATATCGCCGTCTATATAAGTCATCCAGCTCGCCCCTAAGACAGCCGAGTTGGGGTTGAATTGTATGGTCCCCTTTCGGGAATCTTAAAGGCGTGGTGAAACACTGTTGTTCGTTTCGATCGTGTCGAGCCAATATTCTATAATCATGGCTCGATAAGCAGGTTTTGGCAGGACCTCTGTCAATGGCAAAGGCTGGGGAAGAGGGCCACATTGCTGGTTTTGATGAGAGGATGCGTTTCGATATGTTTCCCAGTCAAAACGCACGTGGGTTTCGAGCACCTCGTCGGACAATACCAGGCCTGACACCTTTCGGGAGGTTGGATCAATTGGAATCTCGGCTTGTTTCGGAGGCCTGTGACTGTCATCGCTGCCGCGATATGAAGAGAGACATAGAGATCTCTGTGACCAGTGACCAATGCAGCCACCAATTGGTAATCAGGAGACCAGTGGTCTAAAGTCCAAGCCGTCAAATCCGGGCAATTGCCAGGAGATTATAGCCTTTGTCCATGGGGGTAAAGGTATGGATATCAGTCGTTGAGAATTATGAACGCGCCGGCCGTCGCCCCCGCTTAACCCTCCATCTCGACGTCGCCGCCGCCACCACCGACCTTCTTCTTGTTCTCCTGCCTCTGCACCAACCTGGCAGTCGCGTCGTCCACCCATTTGTTGTAAGCGCCCTCGCCGCCCTCCTCCAGCTTGTTCGAGACCACCCCCTTCAGGACCTCCCCCGCGAACCCGACAAAGTTGTGCCGCCTCAGGGCGTTCTCGAACCTCCAGTCCCTGCGCTTCCTCTCCTCCCGCTCCAGCAGCTCAAAGTCCCCGATCTCCCTGGCCCGGATGCGCAGGTCGCGCACCATGGCGAGCAGGTTGAACCTGATCTCGGCGGCGTCGTAGCGGGCGACGCGGCGCTGCAGGACGTCCATGACGCGGGCGGGGAAGTCGGCCTGGGCGCAGGGGCCGTGGCTGACGGGCGCGGGCTGCAGGCCGTCCATCTCGTACAGGGTGCCGCCGACGGGCGTGTAGGCGACGAAGTGGTAGACGTCCTCGGAGCCCTCGCCGGTGCCGCCGCGCTGCGTCTCGTCCGCGAACGGGCTGCTCTTGGCGAACGAGTTGTGCACGTCCCGGATCAGCTCGCTGTTGGAGAGGGCCTCGCCGCGGAACTCGGGCGGGAGGGCCATGGTGAAGTCGCGGAACTCGCGCAGCTTCTCGCCGATCTCGATGTGTTGCGCCTCGTCTGTCGCCCCGGACGTCGTCGTCGTGGCCGATGGTGATGATGATGATGCGCCGTCCTCTTGTTTGTTCATGAGGACGGAGAGGAGGGCCTGGGTGCCGCAGGCGTTCTGGATGGTCTGCGCCGCGAAGAAGAGGCGCTCGGCGGCTTCGTGGTCAAAGGTGCCCTCGTGAGGCTTCTCGGCGGAGGTGTAGGGGGTGTCGGTGGGGTATTTGAAGAGGAAGATGACGCCGTAGACGGGGTGTAGCTGTGCGAGGGCGTCCGGGTCCATGGTTATGAGCTCTTCGAACTGCACATCCTTGACGCCGAGGTTGTCCAGCAGGTAGGTGAAGACGCCCTGTTTTTCTATCAGCTTGGGGGCCGTCTCAAAGTCTCTCGTGGCTCCGTATCCATCGGGGCTGTAGGTGAAGGGGGGGGGGCGGCAGGGGCGCCGGCTCAGTCGTAGTTTAGGGTATTGGATGGTAGGAACATACCGCATCGGACTCAACTGTGGTCAATTAGCTTTCTGAGAATTCTGTAGGTCAAAAAGTGGTATATGTGACGCTGGAGGAACTTACTTGTGTTCCAACCACCACTCATCTTCACGGTGTGGGAGGTAGGGTAGAACTCGAGGCAGGATGGAAGAGAGCGCAGATGGCCTCGAGAGTGTGTGGTTGAATCAAGTGAACTGTGGGTCAATGATCAATGTCTAAGGTAGGGTGAGAGTCGAATATAACTTTGCAATATCTTGTCTGTAGTGGGCGTGCGGCGTGGCGTTTCTGTGGCACTTCGATTTGTGGTGTGTTTATCGTTGAAGCTACAAGTGTTTGGTGGGGAGCTTCGAGCTACAGGCGCCGAGAGCAGTGACGTTTTACACGGAGTGCCCCGGGCATACCGTCCGTTTAATACGCTGCGTATGGTATTTTTGAGACCAAGTGTACGTCTCAATTGTCTTGTTCATTCCGATTCAGATGCAATAGATATTCTTCAGGAAACTTGCGCGTCAATTCCATTGTTGTCAATATTTATGTCAAGTTCCATGTCTCCTTACTTTTCCAAACCAAACCAACTCTAGGAACCCTACCAATACACTGGAATGTCTCCTATATGACCTTCACAAGGAAACGTTATTCATACATATCGTTAACATGATGCGGCCGCGGCTCGTGGCCCAGACGTTGATATACCTCAGAGGGCCTTTCATGCTCGCCTGTTGCCAGCATCATCATGGCTTGATGTAAGGACGCCCACGACGACAACATCTTTTCTCTCCAGGCTCAAGCTTGGTTAGGATGAGCCATCCTACTTACCAGATGCAAACACCACCTTCTGCGGCGTCACAACCTCCAACTCATGGGACTCCAGCCCCCTTCCCATCTCCTCCCGCTGCACTTCAGACGTCACCACCGACACTCGATGGGTAGACGGAGCGTATGAAGTGGCAATGTGCGAACTGCGTATGCTGTCGAGGTCCACTTCAGACATGGTGAACTCATCGTGATCCTTGACACTTTCCTGCCCCGAACTTCGCCTTCTCTTGCGCTCATCCTCCCAGAACCTGCCTTTACTAAACACACGCACGATCCACGGCTTCTCACCCGCGGGCTTCCATGTCCAGTACTCTCTATACTGATAGTCTTTGGGCTCAAGAGCGCCGCGACTGACCGCCATGACTGCCCAGATCATGCCGTTGAGCGCTGTGTAGACAAAGAGGCCGCTTTGACGGGATTATCAGCAAACAATGAAATACGTCGGATCCGCACATAGGGCGTGGGACAAAACTTACGCGATAAGACCGTATGCGACGCTGTAGCTGAAGGGGATGAAGGCTATAGTCACGAAGGATGGAATGGCGTCGCCCACATAGCGCCAGTTGACCGCCGTCACCTGGCGTATCATCAAGCAGCCCACCTAGGAGGTCGTCAACTAAGAGCCGTCCGATTCAAGGTAAACAGAGAGACATACCAGGATCAGAGTGCAACCGGTAGCCCACGGTGGAATGGAGGCAAAGACAGGCGCGAAGAAGACCGCAACCAGAAAGCACAACCCCGTCACCATGGCCGTGAGCCCCGTCCGTCCTCCCTCGGCAATGCCAGCACCGCTCTCAATGAAAGCTGTGACGGGGGAGCAGCCCAGGAGCGATCCGATGGAGATGCATGCGGCATCAGTACAGTATGCAACCGTCGACCTCGGGAAGTCACCGTCGCTCTTCCGGGTCTTGTTGCAGAAGCGCGCCATGGAGTACAGCGTGGCGGTGCAGTCGATGATGTCGACATACAGGAAGGTGAACAGCGCGAGGGCGAAGCTGGCGCCGTGGCTGCCGGACAGGTCCCACTGCTGCGCGTTGAGGGTGTGCGTGATCGGGTGGAAGCTGACGACCCTCCTGAAGAACGCGAACCGCTCGTCCCCGTCAGCCGTGTCGGGAAAGTACGTGAACGGTGTGTTCCTCGGCCAGGACAGGATCGACACGAGGGCCACGCCGATGACGATGGCCGACTTGACGCGGAAGGCCATCAGGAAGGCCGTGAGGAGCCCGCCGCACGTTATGCCCAGCCACATCTTGGAGCTCGTCATGAGGCCCCTCGTGCAGGCCCCCGTGACCGCGTCGACGTACTTTGGATCGCAGCCACCGATGGACAGTGGCGTCTGCGAGTTTCCGGTGATGATGCCGATGCCCTCGGAGTATGACATGCCCACCATGGTGAGGAACAGGCCAATCCCGACGCCACTTGCGGTCTTGATCGTCCCTGGGATGATCTTCACGAGCCAGTGCCGCATACCCGTCAGGGCGAGGATGATGAAGATGAAACCCTCCACGAAGACCGCCGTCAGGGCGAGCGAGTAGGGGACGGAACCTTGGCCGCGGATACCAACTACCTGGTAGGCAAAATAGGCATTCAAGCCCATGCCGGGACTGGGAAAGCATTGTTAGCCTCGTTTCATATTGGAAAGGGGCCACTTACGCTAATGCGACAGGTAGGTTGGTGAAGAAACCAAATAATATGCTAGCGAGTCCTGATAGCGCCGCCGTCGCGGTGATGAGATCCTGCTTGACGACTACACAAATTGTTTTGTCAGAATCTCTGGAAAATCTGTGCCTGGCATCGATGGGCTCGGCTCTCACTGTATGCGCAGGCCTGCCACGCTGGCTCGTTGGCACAAATGCCACCTGGACCAAGGGGTCTCTCGCATTCACAAGGCCCACCGGTCTCCGAAAGGATGTTCGCCTGGGACGAACAGGTCAGTCGAGTCTGTGTACGAAACCAAAAAGACTCCGGGCGGGAAAGTTCTCACATTGAGGGCGATGATGTATGCCATGGTTGCGAAAGTCGTCAGGCCGGCTCGGATCTCGGTATAGAAGCTAGCATCCGGAATCTCCTGGGGCTAACATACAGACACACGCGAAGGTATCATCAGCGGAGCTCATCCGCACCACTGCTGGTCAGAGGAGGGAAACGACGACGGTGGTGACGACATACATGTCCCGACCCGCCCAGGCGGAAGACCCGACCAAAGGTCGACGTGTTGATGGACGTCTCGACGCCCCTGAGGCGGTCCATCACCCTCTCGAACTTCCTGGCAATAAAGCCCCGGTCGCCGTATTCATACTTCCGCTGGTGCTCCATCGTGGCTCGAAGTTCCATGATCCGTCGGGGCGAGAAGGTTGGCGTCTTCATACCTGGTCCTCTGTCAAGCGGAGCCGTCGCCGTTTGATGAACGAATGGCGAAGAGATGGGGCACGTAGAAGAGGGACGATGAGGAGAAGGGAACCCGTGGGTCAAGTCCCTGAGGTATAGTGGCGGTAGCAGAGACATGTTTTGAGTCAACAGCGCTGTTGCTCCGTTGTCGTACCACGAGGCCTACGTCGGTGATATGGGGATGTGAGAGACTAGGGTTGGAACCCGTATGCAAGATATCGCTTCGTCCGACTCGAAGCGCATGTTGATGAGGATTTCGGGTATAATCTCGATCTCATACCTGCAGCACCGAGAAGGGCTCGGAAAACGACCTCGTCTCTGTTTTGAACTACACGGCTCGCTATGCTTCCCGCTACGTCCGGGGGAGTCTCCCAGGGGTCAACGAGGCAAAGAATACTGTCTTCATTCTTTGAGCCGCGGAACAGGAATTGTGACCGAGGCCATCCTCGAGGGCAGAGGACATAGAAGCCTGTAATGCCAAAGATTCACTGTTGAAGCCTCTAGTGTCACTGGAAGGAGACATTGGCTTCATGGCTTCATAGTACAAAGGTAGGCTGTTACTTCTTGTGAGATGGTCCTTCTCTCCCTCATTCGACGTTGCAAGGTCTTGGCTGATAGATCCAGGAGCATGTACGTCTTGGATGAAGAAATTTCTTTACACGTGGCTAATCTGGATCACCACTAAGAGATGATGGGCGATGTCGAAATCCTCGACACGTTTCTTGAGCGAATCGATTCCCGGCCTGTCTGGGCCCGTCCCAGCTGCCAGTGGCCTCTCAAGTTCCCTTACAGGTCAGACAGCGATAGTCGTGTCTTTCTCTATACAGATGTGTCACTGACAGGTAACCTCGAAGCAAGCTGTCATTTGCCAACCTCGATAAATAGCCTGAAGTCTCGACGGTCCATTGATTCAGGAGGGTTTATCCATCGGGGGCGGCCATTGGCTTGTCACACTATACACGCATCTCAGTACTGCACCGAGTCTGGTCAATATGCTGTCCTAATGCACCTAGTATCGTGATACGACTTCTAAATGAGATGTTGGCCCGCTGAATCGGGAATGCACAGCTCGATATCGTGAGAGTCTCGCTTACCAAGCGCATTGGCAGCAGCAGGAAGCAATACACTGCCGGATCTCGACAACGCATGTCTGTAGACATGCATGCGACACGTTGGACCGATCCGCGATGAGAGCAAGCAAGAGTGACACTGCTGTGATTTGGTGTTTCCAAGCAGAGCGCGGGAGAAAAGAAATGTGCCGGCCGGCCCTTTCTTTTTCTTTCCATCGATCGGGAAGAACAAACCACACTCCCCCCTCCTCCCCCCAAGCATGACCAGGAAGGCATGTCTCGACAGGGACATGGAAGTATTACATGCCTAATGCGGCCGTCCACCTCTGTCCTTCCCGAGGCCTTCACTATTGAGCACTCCATCCCGAACGAGACAGGGGATGGATTCACCATGGGCGAGGATGGCAACTTACCCAGAAAGGGGAGTGGCAGGCGTGGCTTATGGGTAGCTGCAGGCAGAGGGAACACAAGAGGCCAGCAGTGGGAGGCGTCGCAGGAGCAAACAAGGCGGCTCGTTTCCGACCGTGGAACGACCGTGCCCACTCGACAATCTGTCATCTCCGTTCTACTGGGATGAGTTGACTCGACCGACTTGCTGCTCCAGCGACAGGTGAGCGGTGGCACAGGCTTCTCAAAACTCCCCCTCACCCCTACCTTTCCATTATGTCTCCAACCGGGCGTAGGCCATGTCTATCAGCCAAGCCACCCGAGACTTCACAAGACATGTCAGCCGTTTTGTATGGACGACTTACCCGAGTCTCTCGCCGGGCGGGGGCGGAGCCGAGGACTTGCAGGCGCGATTGTCTTGTGCACCTGTCTCACAGGAATCGGCGTATCAGCGCTTGACATACAGTATCTATCTCGGGAGGATTTGATGCCGTATCCTCCGACTGCAGAGCCCGAGCAAAGACTTTAAGGAAAGGCAGGGGGGGGGGGGGTAAAACCCGCCTGGGACATCCGGGTCCCCCCTGACACTGAACTGTGAGTGAGGCCGGTCTGAAGATTCCGGTTATAGCTGCCGTCCATCGTCCAAAGTCAAAACACCGCGGATGAAGAGGAAAGTATGCCCAGAGCTCAGCCATGCCGCTCCATTGCCGGCACCATGGACCGCCACTTCATTGACAGGTATGGGGGTGTGAGACCCTGGCAAATCCGGGAGTGAGGTCTCCAGTCCCCTCTCAAGGGTATTGGAAGATCGTCCGAAGTCCTTTTACGCTGGTATTCGGCGCTATGGACGAGCACGAAGTGGGACGAGATTGCCGAACGTTGCAGTGCGGCGTCCCTTTGATGTTAGTCCGTCCCCAAGCCCCTGATCAGCAACTAGATAAGATCACTATCGAGTTGTGGTGGCCACGGCTATGGGCATGATTGGTTCGCATGCTGCATGGAAGTCATTATCTCAGGGTACTGTGGTATGTGTGCTCGGATGAACAGATAGACGTTCATTGCGTTGACTTTGCAGCGATTTCCCCTGATGCCCGTGGCCTATGAGGGAAAGTGCATGTCGAGATCAAGCTCGCCGTGGACCCATTGCTCCGTGGCCCCCGCTAGGTCTGACTACCTGTGTCGTGGAACCGAGGAGTGGTGCTCGGTTCCCGGGGTTTTGGGGCGTGCAACTGCAATAGGCGGGCTGCAGTCGGCACCCTGGGCCATGCGCATCAACACTGGGACTGCAGAGAAAGGTGCGGCATATCTCTCAGCGACGGGTATGAAAGCCACGGCCCAGAAATATGGTGTCCCTGTCAAGGGGCCCTGCTCACGACCTGTCGTCTGCCACAAACGTCACGGCCCGCAAGAGACAATCCAACGGGTTCTGACTCCCACGGTCCCTGACACTCATTCCATGACGGGAGTTCAAGAGCCATGTGTGTGGCTGACAATATTTGATGGTCAATTTCAGCATATTAATTGCTCGTAAATGGGCTCCTGAATCGTTCATAGGATTTGGAAGTCTTATGGCCGTACGTCCCACCCGACTGTTCCTGCTTCACGCCTCCTCCTGCGCCGTGTGCCCCCGTCTAAACTACGACCGGGTCTTGCTGATCGTCTTGCACAACTTCCCTGGTTGAACAATCTTGGTTGTCAACAGCAACTGGTTCGATCTGGGCTCCTTTACGACCGTGGGCTACGGTGGCTTCGTCTTAGTGTGGCTTTGGTTGCCTACTGGTGGCCCTCCTTTCACAACATTCTCTACCACCAGACATTAAGGTTTCCTCTATGGTGTACACTTCCAGCATATCTTATTGGTGTGTTCATTATACCAGGGCCCATACGTTGGTGATGGCGGTGTGCTCGTTGAGTGTCTCTCAAGGTTGGGCATGTGGCACACTCCCAGAACAACGCACTCTTTCTCCGAGAGGTTATCCGCCTGATGATGTCCGAGTTTGCTTCCAGTATTGAGACGCATTCCAATACTCATCAAGAATCTGTAAGCGAATCTGGCATGCCGGTTTATTCATTATTCAGTACGGGTCGCTTTGCAGAACCCGATACCAGTTGCCCTCAGGACCCTGAAACTTAACCACAGCACCCTCATCCAAACCATGTCCCTACCGATATACGCAAACACTTTTTGGTATCAATGATCCGTGTCATATTTTATACTAGTGTGCTGATGTTTGTTAGACCTGTCCCTTGCCAAGGTAAAGGTTGGAAGGCCGTGAAAGCTCTGGAAGCCGTCTCTGCCTCCTGCAGGCGGTGAGTAACTGTTCCTTTGTAACCCGGAATCTATCCGGGTTTCTTCACAACTTACTTCCGGAACTTCTTATCCACTGTTGCGACCAAATCTTGGTACATTTTGCTGTCTTACTGGATTGGATCTAGAAGGGGGAAACCCCTCCGTCCTGCACACCCGCACTGGGACATCGCCTGGGACATCATCGCCAATACTGGCCCACACCTAATGCCTTCTCACATTGCCCCTGGGTGCAATTTGTGTTTCAGGTGTACTTTTTTTCTGGTCTGAAAGCCTTACCACTGCTGCCCTCACTGAGTAGACAGCAACCACTGTGCTCTGGTAGGCATCCATTTCCATTGTTGCAAGGCCGCTACCTTGTTCGTCACAGGCCGGAAGCTTACCTCAAGTATCAAACTTCAGCAGCGTCTGTGTAACCACTGACTTCTGTCCCTGAGTTCTCGTTGTCTGTCACCCACATCAATATTCAATCAAGGTGAAGTCATCTCAAGGAGGCATTCGAACTCCAAATGAGTCCCAATCAATAGAGGAGATTGGTACCCAAGATGTTTGATGTTGATTGGAGTGACCCCCATAGGGAGTCAGTCGGTGACAGACGGGCTAGGAAAAAGAGGGAGAAGGATGGAAAGGGTCGGGGGAAGGATGAGGGCAATATAGAACAATATAGAAGGAAGGAGGACCAGCAGAGCAGACAAGTATCAGGATCTGGATCAGGATATGGATCCGTCCGCAGCTCCATATCCTCAGTTGACAAGCAATTCGGCTTCTTTGGAGGGAAGAATAAGAAAAAGGTGCTTGGCTCTACGAAGACCAGGTCAACAAAGGCCAAGTCAACAAAGACACAGTCAACGGCCAGTTCTTCACTGCGGTCCCCCACCGTCACAATACAGGAGCAGGAGCAGTCACTTGACGAGACCACGTCATTGTCTTCCCCAGCAAGTCCTCGAGATCTTTCCCTACCGAACCCTCCCGATTCTCCAGGTTCCCTTCGGAAACGGTTTTCCAGTAAGTGACCTCCCTCCCTTTGCCAACACCAGATTTCCTCTCAATCTAGTAACCCTCGCAAAACACCAGCACTCATAGCACCCAACTAGCCTCTCCCTGTAGGACCTCGAATGACACAAATACGTATACCGCTGACCAATTGACAGGCTTTCCCGAGTCTGTCTTCAAGAAGTGGGACGAGGTCGCGCCCGGTGGCTCTCTGCTTGGTTGCGACATGGCGAACCCCAAACCAGGGACAAAGACAGCCTTGACCCAGAACCTACGAGACGGCACCTCCTCGATTACTAAATCAATCGAGGTCACATCCAGGGATCGCGCCGTGGGAGATGTCGATTACCTGGTATCCAAGACGACTATTTCAACGGGCGATGGCGAGAATGACCTGAAGGATGCAGCTTCGCCCAAGCCAATGTAAGTGGATTCGCACTGCGCATTGCGCGTCGGTGGAAGAGAGTACTGACATGATCTTCTTGCAGCCCTTGGCAACCCCCTACACAGATGACGGAGACTTCCCAGCACCTACCCACCGTCCCAGAGTCGCCATCTCTGACGAATCTCGACGAGGTTCGCCACCTCGCGCCAGCCATCTCCGAGTCGACACCTTCCACGAATCGTGACTTCTCGCGGGCCAATCCCAGACACGGGCCAAAGCCAAGGCTGAACGCGCCCCCGATCGTCCCAGCATCACATCAGCATATAGGCAATCCCTGCCTGTGGAAGGCCCCCGACGACTGGGGATATAGACCTACCGAGGCCGCGGTGCCGCCGGGCGAAGAGCCCGACCCTGCCGTGCTGGCTACCGGTTCGGAGGAGGAAAGCCGTATAGCCTTGGACCTGACAAACATGCAGCGGGAGGCCACGCGCATGCTCCAAGCCAGTCCTCGGGCCATTCTGCTCCGCTTGAAGGGGGAATGGGGCGGCTATGATTCTCACCACCACCACGACAGGGACGACCCAAGTGATCCGCGCGGGTCGGCTGCCGCCGCCCTCGAGTCGGCCTTGACGTACAAGGAGCTGGAGTTGGAGAGGAAGCGATGGATGGTTTGTGCCTTGCATCACATGGATTCCATAACGGATTCTGAGGTCATCCTTTCTAAGCCAAAGGCGAGGCCAAAGTTCCAGAGGATCTTGTCTCTATTCGACAACCAGGGTAAGTAGAAAGGAGCAAGCTCCCATCAACTGGCCTCGCCATGCTGACTACGAGACCACCCAGCGACGGCATCATACCTGGCCTACTTCAACACAGGCACCCCCGTCTACCACCTATCCCCCGACCCCCTGTCGCGGAGGCAGTACCCCAACGTCCACCCCGTGCCCTGCCCGTCCGTGTCGGCCTCGGGCGCCACCCCCTCCTCCGCAGAGGAGGAGGGGGCGTACTCGGCGGTGCACTGCCTGCCCATCGCCTCGGCCGTGCCCTCGTCCGAGATCCCGCGCCTGCTCGCGGGGGCCCGCCGGGCCCTCGCCCGCGGCGGCGCCCTCGACCTCGTCGTCCTCGACCCCCTCCCGAGCGCCCGCTCGGCCGGGCCCGCCCTCGGGCGCTGGCTCGACGAGAACCTCACCTTCAACCTGGAGCAGCAGTTCCGCTGCACGAACCCGAGCAGGAACTTCCCCGCCTGGCTCCAGGAGGCCGGGCTCCGCGCCCGGGGCAGCGTCATCACCACGGCGCGGTTCCAGGCGGTCGCCGGGCCTCAGGGCGGCGGGGGGGGCGGCGGGGGGGAGGGGGAGGAGGAGGCCGATGCGGCGGCCAGGAGGGAGCTCAGGACGGTCGTCGGCCGCATGCTGTGGCAGGACATCTGGGGCGCCTTCGTCACGGCCGACAGGTGGTGGTGGGACGTGCCGGAGATCGTGGACGAGTGCGCCAGCCTGGGGACGCACTGGGAGTATAGCATCATCAAGGCGTGCAAGGAGTCTGAGGGTTAGTGGGCAGGGAAAGTCTTGGGCGGCATAGTGAGCAGGAAGTGTTTTGATCGAAAGGGTTGAGCGTTTCGATGATGGCTTGGAAATACCCCCTCCGCGACGGTTCGTGTGTGACGTCGGGAGATTTTGGTTCGGGATGTTGAAACAGAAATGATGAAGATCGATGAGAGATTGGCACAGTCATAGTGTAATCCTATCAATACACTGAAGATAGGCGGCTAGGCATGGAAAAGCAAAGAAGCCAGATATAAACTACGTACTCAGAGCACTCTCGGTGAGCCTAACTACCAAGTACCAATGTACCCTGCTTCTTCAGGTGAGTCCACGGAGTCTTATGGGTTCCCGGGACAGGACATCCGGAGGAGCTGGAACTAGTTCCTTATAGTCAAAAGGGGGTAACACAGGGATCCAAAAGCCTGAGGATGTATCAGGGGTCTGGCTGGCCGCTTGCAGACGCCCCTGGTGGATGGCAAGGTGTCGACATATACGATACGCCCTAGCAGGTTCCAGAAAATGGAAGACGTACATAGGTAGTTACCGCGGATTGGTGTACCTTCAAGGTGAATTTAGATCAATCCCGATGCCGACAATCAAGTAGCAAGGAGGTTCGGTTCCGGGGCACCGGCTGCCAGGCGAGGACTCACTGGAAAAAGAGAGCCGCTCACTCAGACATATCCATATTGCTTCTCCACCCCTCCCCCTCTCCCCACACACTCGAGCCAACTAATAACATACCTTGTACAATCAGAAGCAACGCCTCCTCTCGCAAGAGTTTCCCCTCCAGAGCAGAGGCGACGAGCGGCTCGGCAGGGTGACCGAGCGCTCGAATTGCTGAACTCTCGTTACCAAGCAATAGCAGGGCTTGATAATTTGGCACTTGGGATACCTCTGGCACGGTTGAACTTGACCCCGCCGGTGATGGTCCGGGGAAACTTACTGTAGCAGTTGTAGATGGGGGGTATCCATAATGGGTGGTATCGAATTTCTTGTCAGGGGGCTGACTGCTGTATCCGGTTTGTCCTTGTTGACGGATGCAGGGGCACAGTCCCGATCAGGATAGTAGACGGTATGATCATCCTGTCTAGGAGGGCCGCTGCTGTTTTTTCATGATGGCCAAGTATGTCTTCTTGCAGAGGTATGTATCTGAGATGGTGGTAGTAGATGATATGTTTCTCCACGCAGGTGCAGTAGAATGAGAATTGGTCCCGAGACCCGACCTGAATTGGATCACACGGCATATTCATGTAGGGCATATATATGCACCAGCATCACACAGGGTAGCAGCAAACATCTCGCTTGCCTCGCCTGTGCGCTGTAATCACATTGCAACCTGTCCCAGTAAGTACTGTATGATCTCGATCCTCCCAACCTGGCGGCCAGGTAAAGGAGGAATGGAAACACAGCAACGTCTCGGATGACGCACAGCACCTGGCCGGGAGGACAAAAGGGAAACGAGTCAAACAGAAGAGCCTAGTTACCAAGATCTCATGTGTAATGCAGCTCCAACGGTACCCCCGATATCTCCCGGCAAGTTACGACACTCGAGAGCCGTGTACATTGACTACCTGGACCGTCGTATTGGTCCCCGCATGCTGTGGTTGTTCGTCACGTCGCAGCCGATCGCCGAATGCAGGGCAGCGGCGAGTTCGCCGGTGTGTGGTGCGGGCGGATGTGCATGATGCATGAAGCATACCACCATATACTGTAGTGTACATCACAGTATGGTGTATTCTGGTAGGCGGATCTGCAACGAGAACTTGAAAATTTGTCCTCTCATGAATAGTAAGGGTGATAGCCATGAGATGTGATATAAACTGATTACATTTGACCCCCAGGACGGCATCGTGGCCAAGTGAATGGAGGGTAAGAGAGCAAAAAGAATGAAGGAAAGGGAATGGAGCTGAAGTAGATGCGCAATACGAAGGCATATTTACTACGAGGTACGATCCAGCCATTGTGGGACGCCCGTCTCGGAGTCCGAGTCGCATCGAGTCCAGTCAGTGTAATGTAAAAGCTACCGGTATAAGCGTCTGACGGATGCGACCAGGTGTGATGGATGGTGCGGAGGCTAGGTTGCATCGCACAAAAGCTTCATGATCCTCCAGTCAATTCCTTCCCGAGTCGAGGCTGAAACCTCCAAGCACACACGATGTGCCGCTGCCAACACACCGAGTCAACAAGAATATGGAATTGGATCGGAAATAGGGCACTTGCAATGGCATCATTCCTTGTTCGGCACGCAGGGTGTGTATGAACACTATAATACCTGAAAAGGACAAAATGAAGCCCTTCCAAGCCCAGAAGTCGCATACCGGCTGCATGCCGGAGAAATCCTCCCAACTGGGAGCCCAGCTCCCGATAGCTAGCTCACGGCATGGAAGCCTACCAGAGGTATGGTCATGGCTCGTCCCCTCGGGGGGCCGAACAATGCACCTGCGCCAGCTCCTCCATCGACTCTGTCCCCGAGCTTTTATCCGACGCTGGCTTCCTCACGTTCCTCCCCCTCCCCATCCCCATCATCTCAAAAGCCCCACGCCTCTCCCCAGCACCCCCGTCCTCCCCACTCCCCACATCACCTGCCATCCGGCCGCGACTTCTCCTCCCCCTCCCCTCCAGCCCGGCCGGCCGCTCGGCGGATCCCTGGGAGGAGGAGGTGAAGGAGGAGAAGGAGACCCCCACGTCCTCGGCCAGGCGCCTGCAAGCCCCCCAGCTCGTGACCACGTAGATGATGGCGTTCCAGAAGCCCTGCAGCGGCAGCACGAACGCGGACATGTACTCGAGCGGCAGGCTGATCTCGTTCTTGTGCACCACGCTGTACACGCGGTTGGCCGTCGACGGGATCCAAGTAACCAGGATCGCGGTGAAGAAGAGGATGGCGCACTTCGTGTACTGCCAAGCCGCGCTGTTGGCTTCGTATGCGGCCTTACGGCGTATGCGAGGCTGGGCGGCGTTGTTGTTATTGCTGTTGTTGCTGTTGCAGCTGTTTTCATTGTTCCCATTCGTTCTCGTCGTTGTTTTTTGTCCAGCGGAGCCAGAAGGAACCGCGGATATGGTGACTGAGTATGCCGAAGGTGGTTGTTGTCCGACAACAGAGTTGCGATGCTGAGCGGCACCGAGAGGCGCAAGGTCGATGGGCTCCTGAGTAGTTGTCGTTACTATTTCGGATGTCACTGATACCTCGGTGGTCTTTGTGCTGAAGGGGTTGTTCATGGACAGCGGCTCGGGCTCGCAGTGGCTTGTGTAGTTGAGACCATTGAGCTTCTTATGATTGTGGTATATCTCCCGCCCTGCACGAATGTAGATAAAAAAGGTGACGCATATTGTGGCCCTGGATACTGTCAGTCGTACTATGGCTATGCTTGGGCTCTACCAAGGGCACCTACCAGACTGGGCCGTAGAATGTGATTATTCTCCAGATATCCCATGCTTGTTCAATCCAACACCACAGGGTTGCGTTTCCGTACATTCTTGTGTTGGATTGGTCCTTGATGAAGATGCACACGAATGCTATGACGAATGGAATCCCATAGCAGCAAAGAAGGTAGGGGATCTCCATCTTCCGAAGCTTCTCAGCATCGAATTTGTAATAGAAGGTGAGATAGACGTTTACAGCCATCGCTAATGACCAGAATGCATCGGCCGGCATGAACCTACTTAGTCTATAAGTAAGTATCAAAAGGTTGAGTTTCAGGGGTGACCTACATCTGGATCAAAAAACCCTGGAATTGACATCCAGCAGCCCAAGGAACGTGTACATATGTCCTTGCCATTAGTGTAGCTACGTTTGTCATCATGTTTCCGCTGCGCAAGAAGAGAAATTAGCATTTGTTTGAACAAAAAGGCCAAGGCCAATGGGAATGGATTAGTATAAAGTTGACCATCGCAGAGGGCGTAAGAGAATCAGTACGTACAATGAGGCGTAGAACACTAGGCGGTTTATCGGTTTGTGAAAGGACCTCGACGCACAGAACGTGATGATAATGAATATACAGCCCACAAGCGAGAAAACCGAACATATTCGCTCAATGACATCGAAGAGGTCGAGTTGCGCCTCGGACGGTTCACCAAGTTCCATATTGGCCGGGTCGCCTGCACTCGTCCTGCGAGAGATGACTGCGTGAATCTCAGGACGAGGAGGACCAGCGGACATCGGTGTCAATCTTCAACCGTTGAGGTCAGATGCTGGAGAAGGAGATGTGATGTGTTAAGACACAGTTCCAGATTTGGCCCCAGATATTGGACGGGGATGTAAGTGGAAAGGAAGGATGGCGAGAGCAACAAGAGTATAACAAGTAAGAGGATTATTAGAGACCCGGAGGTGGACCAGGAGCGAGGTCAGGGCGATGTTTGTGTGAGTCCGCAAACTTCGATCGTGCAGACTTCCAGGCGAGTATATGAGACGTCACCACCCAGTCTGTCACCTTTCAAATGAATATTCGAATACTGCAATATTTGTTCCCCTTTTTTTGGTTGGAGTAGCGAAGGCAATGGTGGGTATGGGCTCTATGGGCAAGTCCAGACAATGCCCGGGAGAAGCACGGTCACTGATCTTGAGGTAAACTCGAAGATATCATCGAGACCTCCTGCGCGAGAACCGTCTGCTCGTTGAGTATAATGACGGACGATGCAATGCGGGTGACTAAAATGAAGGAGTGAATAAAGAAGCCGGCTGTAGCACAAATTGAGGCGACCAGTGGTAACAGAACAAGGTTGATCAGACGACACCAGAGAGAATCAGACAAGAAACTCCAGAAGGGCAAGGAAGAAGTATTTGGAACTACCAATGCTTTTCTTTTGCATGGCGAAGTACTATGTATGAAATGGGCCGCAATACGGATACACAATACCTAGTCCAAAGGTTAGGAGGGGTGCCTGTGTCTGCAACAGGGATATACGATGAACTGCATGAGTGGTCACCGCCAGTGGCCGCGAATGTTGGACAAACAAGGAATGGACCACAGCTGCAGGCGATAGTATATGTAGTACATACGTGATGAACATCGGCAGCTTCGAAAGCCCAGCAGACTGCCACATGGTGAGCGCGGGTGGTAGTCTCTGAAGGTCGATGATGTGCGCCGGCCTGGCCAACATCGGTTTCAACTTCCTCGACTCCAGAGGACCGCAAACCATCACCGTGGCATCACGAGACGTCAGCACGAAATGAGTGAGCTCGGTACAGTGGGCACATGATCCGGGTAAGGTCTTTGGCGCTCAAGGCTGCTTGCTTCATTGCAGTCGGATATTCGGTGCGACTGGGAAGACTGCCGTTGCCGCTGTTCAGAAGATGCGGACAGGCGAGGCACATAGCAGTACGGCCGCCAGTCTGCCTGGTCTGAAGACATATGTGAAGGGGCCGGATTCGCATCCCATGGTATCATGGTTGTCCATCAATCATTGACTGGTGTGGAACGGTCTGTCCGGAGAATTTGACCGTCAACGATCCCAGATACCGATGTGGGAGCCCTGGAGTCTGACATGCACGCATGCAGGCATGTCCGGATGTTTTATGAGTGGCAAGTCGCAGACGATGCTCCGCTTCCCCAGCCTGGAGTTGGAAACCAACCCCATGGTGGTGATCCTGTCTGAGTTCGTCGCGGCCCCACCATCCAAGCAGAGGATATTGTACTGTGTATGTGCACTGCAGGCCTAAACAGGACGGCAGTCATCACCGGTGACACGGTTACGTTCATTCTTTCGTACTGAAATGGATGATCTGCCCTGAAGGCTGCTTTAGGTATGGCTATGATCCTCGTGATGCGCGTGGGGTGAATATTGGGAATATGCACTGATCATTGCTGTTGAATGTTTTAATATGTGCGTCGAGGTCAAAGCCAAGATGAGTAGAGTAGTACGGTACTTACTGAAGTACTTAGTAAGTACCTATGTACCTCTTAGTAATTGATTCGAGGTTGGGTCAAAAGACATTGGGCCATGCGATTGGCTGTTCTTCCTGTGCTTGACCCACAATATACCTACCTAGGTACTTGGGTACTTAGGTACTTTGAGTATAGATAATTTGGAGCGACCTTCAGATTGTTGTGTGGCCAGGAGAACAACGTCCAACATGCTTCAGGGAGCAGATGGTCCGTTTGCCACACAGCCAGAATGAAGTTGTTGGAACTTGGCAAGCGCACTGCATCAAGTACAGCATGTTCTGATCTCATTCGCCCGTGGATTATGTCCGCAATCTCGGCATACCTTGGAACCTCGACGGTTGAAAACCCCCGGGCCTCCGGGCCGACATATTTACTACATAGTGTACATGTCTCCCCTTCCTACAGGACGAATAGCTAACAACGCGAGATTGCTGGTGTTTCGCCAACAAACCTTGTCTAGTTGTGACCGCCACAGATTTTATTCTCCAAAGAATGCTACCAAAGACCTACAACTGGAAGTCTGGGACCTGTAGCTACGTGAGTACTTGATACCATAGCTACAGTATGTGCCGGGTGGCTTGCAAGGCCTCGAAAGCCACCCAAGCTCGAGATCATCAACAGCCATCCCACGTTTCGCCTCCGGCACCCCGCTACTGCATTGCTTCTCCATCATACAGTCTTGGGCTGTGATTGGACTCAGTGGATTGATCGACAATGGTCCTTGAGGCTCCGGTATATCGCACAACGGCTGACCACACAGCAACGCCATTGCCGACGATATGCATCATTGGCGGTATCCGCCAACTCGTCTTTCAACGAGGCAAGTAGCCTCGCCCTCGTCACGACGTCGGCATGCGGCCCTTTGAGCAATGTTTGCATCCTGTACTATCGCACCAAACTGTGGCCATTGTAGCCCCAGCCCAAGTTACAGATGCTCACTTTCCGGTGGGCGGATGTAACCGAGCGCTGTCATACTCGATCCCCCGAGAAACCAGTCAGGCTGTTGGAGGTTTGCCAAACACACCAGGGCCACGACATCGATGCTGTCCGCACTCGACCCGGCTCGACCTAGGAGGGGAAAATTTGGAGAGAGAAAGAAAAAGGGCGAGCCACCGACGACAGATGTCAACATCTTCAGGATTTCCTTCTGCGCAACGTCTAAGAATTGCCTTCCGATATGCAGCTAGCTACGCCATGGACCTGCATGAGGCAACCTTCCCACCCCTGCTGGCCCTACAGAGACGAAATGGCATAAAGTGACTACCGCAATAGCTTCTCTTGATATATGAATATATATATAATATATGTATAAGCTGGACACGGACTTCAGACATTTTGAACGTTTTTGGGGTTACGAAGGCAGATCCCCGCGGTCGCGGCCGCGGCCGCAGGGCCGTTGAGTGGAACAGGGGCACGAGGCCTCAATCAAAACACAACCCCCTCTAGGTATGGGCTACTACGGAATGCAAGGCTACCTAGTAGGCTCGGCTCTGGTACGATGGATCCAGATGACGCCGCGCCCCATCTCAGCTGACTTTCAGTTGCACATACTCTTACCCTGTCTTGTCTGACAAGGGCCAGATTCCAGTAGAGGCGAGGTGCCCTGACAAGTCACTCATATGTATGGCGTATGGCGTATCCGGAAACCTAGATCGGTAGAGAAAGGGACAGCGTCTTTCTGACAGGGACCCTCTCAAGGAAGAGGCAGCAAAGGGTAATCCAGTAGACGCCATCCGATCATCAGATACTCCATCGTGCCACCTATGCCAATGTCTCACCAAGTCCATCTTCATCTCGAATATGTCTCCAATTGAAGGGCCAAATCGCGAACATGTTCTACATGGACCTTGTTTCTCTGCGTATCAACATGGTGCCACGCAGCACGGTACTCTACCGCTGGTTCCGCAGATGAGCTTGCCTCGTTTTCTATATATCTCCTTTTTTGAACAACCCGCATTGCTTCTCCCTGATGTCGGTCCAGTGACAATCGGAGGATTGAGAACCCTGTTCACTTCACTGCTGTCATTTGTTACACAAGCGCTGCGCCTCGACAATCTACCTGGAGTAAGTAGATATGGGTCTGAGCCTGCTCGTGGGTCATGGCAGATGTGGCGTTCAGGCACTCATTTCTCGAATCTTTCCATGATCTTCGTATCTGAGGGCCTCTTTGGGCCCAAGAAGGCAAGGGGACGCATAACCGAGCCTATTCTGTCTATGATAGCACCGGCCACTTCGTGTACTTACGCTCGTGGCTGCATATTTTGGACGTGGAGCCCTGCCATATACTATACCATCAGGGTGGCCCAAACCCTAGCATACGCAATGCGTCTTCCAACAGAGCGCTATTCGCCGTTATCCGGTGAGACCACGCTAGATGTTATTCCTGGGTAATCAACCAGAGTTCGGCGTTCACTCTCGATGCGTATTCTGAACGGAGGCGATAAACCGCCCAGGCGTTATTCTGTGGAACTGAGAAGAATCCCGCGGTAGGCATAATCGGAACACTTGGGCATTGGCGATGTGTGATGTGTGAAGTGCTGCGTTTCTCTTTTCCGAGTACAATAATAGAATTGGACATCGTGTGCCTAGATGGCGCTGCAGCCTCACATCCTGAATGGCAAAATGGCGATGTTGAATTATGCCGGCTAGTTCTGGGATTGTATGGATTCAATCGTCTTTGTCTCGTGTTGGCGGCCTGTTCTGGAGTCTCACTTCGAGACTTGTCCCCAGCCGCCATGCTAGAAGTATTCATGGTCTCAGTCTTTGATTCTCGGGTGCCTGTCGACATAGGGTTCTCGAGTCTTCATAGATCCATCCATCAGATCGGATTGGCGTATGCCTGCTCGGGCTGTACATAAAGTCAGAGTTCCCACCCGCCTCCAACAGACATGGCTGAAATCAGCCTACAACGAATGACACTTACGTTTGACCAGTCTTCGTCAAACTCAACAGGATTGTGAAGAAGAAACCTACGTTCTCAAAAGCCAAGAATCTCCGAAGGAAACGCCATGCCCAAAGACAAGACCCGAGGCAGCCGTCGCAAGTCGAGGCGCCTCACTGACTTCGCAAGCGACGTCGAAATGCTGGAGGTAGACCTCCCACGCAGCGAGCGGCTCAAGCCGAGGGCCAAGAACCGCCCCGGGTTCCCGAGCAGGCACGAGGGCGACAGGAGAAGCCGGGCGGGCAGAGGCGCCACCCCGGCACAGCCTCCCCCCGGCGGCCCCCGAGGCAGCCAGGCAGCGCGGGGGTCCAGCGCCACCGCGGGGAGGAGGAACCTGAGGGCCCACACCGCCGGGGCGGCGGCGGCGGCGGCAGCCACCCCGGCCCTCGACCCGTTCGCGCCCCGGGGCGGGCGCCGGAGCCGACAGCTCAGCGCCCTCTCCGCCGCGTCGGCGGCGGCCCAGCCGGGCCCCTGGTGCGACGGGTGCAACCGGCTCAACCGCCAGCTCCACGGGTACCTGCTCGACGTCCTCAGGACCGGCGAGCAGGCCGTCGACGAGTGGGCCTACGCGGTCGGCGCGTCCCCGGACCACATGGAGTGCGAGCCCGCGCCGGAGAGGATCATCCCCGAGGGGTACCGCCGCTGCAGCCAGCAGTGCCAGAGCTGTGTCGCGAGGCGCCCGGGGGGCGGGCCGGGGGCCGCCACGCCCCCTACCTCGTCTGCTGGCTGGTCGAGCACCGCCCTCGGCACCCCCGCGGCCGCCAGTGGACATCCGGACCAGCTGGGGATGATCAACGAGGCCCAGACGGGAGGCGGTCCGTACGCCCAGGCGGGACCTGGTTCGGCCTTCGCCCGGGCCACGCCCGGCTCCACCCCCTCTCCTCCCGGCAGCTCGACCCGGATCAACCACCAGCTGGTCGCGGTCCCGGAGGGACAGAGCCTTCTCCATGCTCGGTGGGCCGGACCGCCCGCCCAGACGCAGCTTCCACTGCCAGCGCAACAGCCCCTTCTCGCCCAACAGCCCTGGGGAGGAAGTCCTTAGCGCGGCACAACGACAGACGCCAACCACAGCACTCAGGCAGGACACTGGGGCCACCCGGGAGCCGCAGTCCCCGCAGGACCGTCTCCTCTCGCCGTCGGCCTTCGAACACGATCACAATGTTGCATCACCGCTCACGCCACCAGAGGAACCCAGCAACAAGACCGGACCTCGTCCCGTGACGCCGACTCCTGTTCACCCGGGAGCGAGTGGGGGTGGACTTCAGGGTCAGTTACGGCAGTGGGGGACCATTCCTCAATGAAAAACGCATTGTTGGCGTGCCTGGTTTTCGTGGATGGTCTCAGTTCAGAAATGCTCTCTGGATAAAAATGTGGTGCGGTTTTGTACAGGGGTGACGAGATGGCGGGCCAAATGTCTAGGATTGCCTCAGCAGATGGGCTATGCATTTGAAAGAGGATTCGGTTCAACCTACGGGGGAAAATCTTTGTTAGGGTGGGGTGTCCAGACTGGAAATGTCCACACAGCGATGATAACCTTGGAAGGCCAAAGAGACATAAACTCAAGGGTCATGTAAGTCTCAGTCCTTCGTCTGCAAAGAAATCTTGTCAACAGTACTCGGTGCTTCTAGGAGTTGGGATATTAGACGGACATTGAATATCGAGCCTACAAATTGACGATATTGGAACTCGTATAAACTTTATTACTTCGAACTGACGGCGTGAACCTATAGAGTGGACATCAGAGGAGTCTGTACCCCGACAAAGCCGGTCGCGCTGCCAGTTACGCCAGATGAGCTTCGAACAGACAGTAAACTCAATTCATTCAGGTGCCCCCTCTCTGGCAAGTCTCCGGTACCGCGGCTTCCTCCGCCTCCTTTGGCATGCTCTAACCTCCCTTCTTGACTCTTTCCCGACCTCTCGAGGTCGACCGTAGCATAGAGGATCAGACTGGATGGCAGGGCCGGGTCGTGAAGCTCACAAGATATCTCGACATTTTTTTGTTGGGTCTACCGTGCCCACGGAGAAAGTAGTAGAACAGACGTGTTGTATTACACGTATTGAAAGCCTGACTGATGCCCTTGAACGCCGTCCTTCGCCCATGCCAACTCGAGGAAAAAGCCATCCAACCGACAGAACACCCTGAAATCATGAAATAGCAATGGAAGAGAGCACGTTGACCTCACATTCTATTAGATCAACCCTCGAAATCCTTCTGCCTGTAGACAGCTGAGACCATCTGTAGTTTGTTGTTGTCAGTGACCGGTCTTGACGTTTGTTGTTGAGACGGGCAGGAGTGGTACTTACAGCGTGATCTCTCTCGTAAGGCTCAAGAGTGAGCTGTTCCTTGGGGAAGAACTTCTCCTGTCTCAACTTCTCTACCTCGGCGGCGAAGACTTGCTCGGGTGGCGCAGTGGAGTCAATGCAGTTTGCCTTGATGGAGATGAGCATACCACCACCCTGCTTCAGGAACAGCTTGGCGTTCAGGGCGACAATACGGGCTTGGTCAGGTTGGGCAACACTGCAACATGTTAATATAGATCCTCGGAAGAAGTGTAGGCTGTAGCGACTTACTCAGCGAAGATGAAGTCGACCATGTCGACAAGCATACGGTACTTGAGAGGTTGACGAGCATCCTCAACAATGGGAACAACGTTTGTGCGGCGAGTAGCCATGTTGATCAGGTCACGGCCGGAACGGTGGGAGAACTCGACGGCGTAGACAGTTCCGGTAGGTCCAACGATATCGGCAACGTGGGAGACCGAAGTTCCGGAAGCAGCACCAAGGTAAAGGGCCTTGGAGCCGGGCTTGATGTAGATGGTCTCGAGACCACCCAGGATACCGGCAGCCAACTTAGATCGGAAGGGGTTCCAGATACGGTACTCGGTCTTGGTGGTGGTGCCGTCCTGGGCCTTGTCGTTCTCAATGGAAACACGCTTCTCGTTGTAGACGCTCTCGCCGGGGGTAAGGTTGGCGGTGGCGAGCAGATCTTCCTTGCCGCCGCGGACGACGAAGACGCCGCCGTGTCGGTGGGGTTCCTAAAGAAATCGCATGAGCTTCACTTCGATGCAAAGAGTTCGGGTCGAGGAGAATATGGTTGTTCCAGACGTACCACGATCATCTTCTTTCCACCCCGGGCACCGCCAGGTGCACCGCCGCGACCTCCACGTCCTCCACGAGGTGGGCCTCCACGGCCTCTGCCCATAGGAGCTCCACGGCCGCCGCCTTGATTGATGTTAGCCAGGTCGCGAAGGGAATGTCGATATCAGGCAGTAATTACCACGGAAACCACCGCCACGACCACCGCGGTCACCACCGCCTCCACGGAAACCACCTCCACGTCCACCGCGGTCACCACCGCCACGGAAGCCACCACCTCCACGACCTCCACGGTCACCACCACCTCGTCCTCTGGGAATAAAGGCCATTGTAAATTTGAATTGAGATTTAAGAATCAAGGCCTAAAGGTCTGGTTTGACACTGGTTGCTGCAACGGGACCAGTAGAGGGATACCCGTAGAGTTTGTGAGGATGTAGTGTCGATTCTATTGCAGCTTGTTTGCAGCGTCGTTCCAAACCAGAGACTTCAAGAGCTTCGCGCAAAAAAAAAGTTGGAAAATTTTCGAGGCCGGGGTCAGTAGGTACCAAGGTACCCCACGCCTAGCTCCGGCAGGCTTTGACCAGGTGGGGCACCTAAGCGTTGTTTGACTGGCTGGAGTTGGATGGAGCGCAAGAATATTTCGCCGGGCTGCCCACAGGTCTGACCGGGAAGGAGAGAGCGTCCCCCAAACCAGCAAAAAACTTCTAGCGACGACCAGACCGTAGACGACCACCCATCACCCAACGACGACACCATCTCCACAACAATCCGTCAAGATGGTGAGTACAGCCCGAATCTGCGATTTTTCGATTTCCATATTGGACCGTTGCCGTCGTCTTGAAGTTCTGGACAAAACCGAATGAATGAATGTGTATACACGAGTCTCATTGGGGAAATTGGGAGTCGCGACAAGACAACATGGGGGAACGATTGTTGGAAATACAACCCGGGGAATTTTGACATTGACCTTTTTCCTCGATAGGTTCGCTACGCTGCCACCGAGATCGTGCCCTCCAAGTCGGCCAAGGCCCGTGGTGCCTACCTCCGGGTTTCCTTCAAGAACACCCGCGAGACCGCCCAGGCCATCAATGGCTGGAAGCTGCAGCGCGCCGTGAAGTTCCTCGAGAACGTCAAGGAGAAGAAGGAGGCTGTTGCCATGCGCCGCTACGCTGGCTCCATCGGCCGCACTGCGCAAGGTACGAACGAACTCACGAATCCGGACTTTCCTACACCTATCACCAGGATGTGAAATCAGACGCCAAGAGGAGAACTCTAGTCAGGCGCTTGCAAGAGCTGGGAAATCGGGGACCAATGCGAAGAATCCTTGGGAATACCACGAAGCGAACAACCGACGATCGGAGGAAAACATTACATATTGCGCAGAGGACATGAATGCTGACAGACGTCACGATGTATAGGCAAGCAGTGGGGTGTCTCCCGCGCTAGGTGGCCCGTGAAGTCCGCCGAGTTCCTGCTCCAGCTCCTCAAGAACGCCGAGTCCAACGCCGACTCCAAGGGTCTCGACACCGGCGCCCTGATCGTCAAGCACATCCAGGTCAACCAGGCCCCCAAGCAGCGCCGACGAACTTACCGTGCCCACGGTCGTGTACGTTACAAACCGAAACAAACTCGACGATCCTTGAGTGATCCCCACGAAGCGATTTTGCTGACATTCGCTGTATAGATCAACCCTTACATGTCCAACCCCTGCCACATTGAGCTTATCCTCACCGAGGCTGAGGAGGTTGTCCAGAAGTCTGAGGCTGTTGTTGGCCGTGAGGACCGCCTGAACTCCAGGCAGCGTGGTGCTCGCGTTCACAAGGCCATCACCTCCGCCTAAATGACCCGGGTGGGCCTGATGGTGTTGTGATGGACTGATTGATGGCTTTTTTCGGGGCGATCAAACATATGGACTTTCGTGCAAAGGGACGGACTGCTTCGCTTTTTCTGGGATCGGTGTATGAGGCATGGCATTTCGGGCAGTAACGGTCTGGCATGCAAAAAATATCCACAAGACGGATAAAAATCATGAATGAATTTTCCCGAATACCAAGGACATTCTGCGAATTCCCGTTCATGATGGTAATAAGGGCCCGGTCCAGACAGACGAGAAATGAGCGGCTGAAGAGTACTTTAACGGGAAACACAGCCCACCTCGGAAGAGGCAAATAGACCAAGGCAAGAAAGTGCGATCTTTACCGAACATCAGGCCCCCATATGTCTCGTGTCTGACGTCGTTGCTGTGATATATGGTGAACGGCTGATTCAACGGAGTACGACGGGCACGCGCACATGCTAATCTGCGTGCCAAAAAAAAAAAAAAAAAAAAGGAGAAAGCGACACTGCGCCGACGAGTCATACAAGCAGATACCTAGCCATCGGCGACTGTGCCCACTCGGATTATACACCATATACGCCTGCAACACTCTTATGCCAACTCAATTACAGTTGGCAACTGAGCGGCGAGGGTACGACAGTATTGAGTCGCGAATCTACGTGCGGCATACTTCCGAGCCAGGATACCAACGACCATCCGAACAGTATGCGAACACCATGCTTTACACCTAGCAACTGCCGTCCGGATAAAGGCCAGTGACCAAAGGATACATACATCCATATGGTATTACGAGACAGGACATGTACATCACCCAGGTCAACACAGTCATTGCTATGCCGGAGTTCTTCGCAATACCAGTTACTGTACCTCGCCTAAGACAATTTTGTCATGACTGCAACCCACAACAGGGGAAGGAATATTTGTATGTTGACCCCCAGGCGACCCTGCCGACACGAGATCATCCCGCCCCATCCCGAACAGGCACATGTGCAGTGTCGTCTCAGACGCCGCTATCCAGAGAGGAGATGTGCAACTCCCAGGCAGCCCACCCAGGTGAGACGTAATCTTACATAGTAGTGATACACAAAGGTTGTGCCCCAGAATTGATGTGTCCTCCCCTGACCACCATACACCCATGTCGGGGCGTCACCTGCTCGTTATAGGCCAACATGATTTGGTTGGAACGGTTTCGACTGCCCCGGTTGAACGTCTCTGAACTCCCTCTTGTCACTGTTGGAGGACACCCTCACCGACGACCCAGGCCCTTCGATCCGGCCCGTATCCTTAATGGTTAATAAGCACCAAGAACTCGCTTTCGCATCGCTGTAAACCTCCTCGCTTCTTTCTAGCTCGGCGGAATGCCATAGAAACAACATAACACTTCTCACTCCGAAGTGTGCAGAACAAATTCGACTTCGTGACCAGTTGCGCACTTCCCGCACACATACCCGGTCCGCTGCACTGGCAACAGGTTCACCCGACAAACTACCACTCATACTCGGGAGAAGTCAGTACCCAGGGGTCGTCCACACCGCCTTGGTCCGCCCTCGTTTGCTCATCATTTCGCGGATGCCTTTGGGTTTCCTGATTCTGGGCTGATGCATCTTGCTGGTAGCTGCCCAGATCGCGTGCACTGTCAGGGGGGGCTGAAGCGGACGGAGGACCTCCGTGCATTGCAAGCACGAAAGAATTCGACGCTTGAGCCGCCGGTTGATCTTGGGTTGTCGCACCGTTCCAGGTATGACTACCTCTGATCTCTATGAGTGGCTCATCTTCATTCTCGTATGGATCCAAGTCATCCTCGTTGTTATCCTGATTTGCGCCTGCGCCGCCGTTCGCCTGGCCATCCTGACTCCCATTACCACCCTCGTCCTCGTCCGTAGAACCCTCGGGGGCAGGCTCCACGTCCCTCTAGGCACTGTGCTTCTCGACCTGTTTTCCCTTGATTTTCTGCTTCTCCCTCTCCTTCTCGGTAATGTGGGACACAACGCCGTGGAAACGACCTTCGCCTGGGGCTGGATTGCCATCAACGACTGCGACCTGCTTCACAATATCATCGTAGAGCCCTTCCCAACCGAAATCCACTCCGAATACATTGCGAAGTAATCTCTGTTCGCTGTCTGGAATGTAGTTGAGGACTTTGCCGAGCAGGCCGTCCCCACAAGTCAGCATTTGGCTATCGAGCTCCTTGAGCCGGGCTAAAAGGTCATTGTTATGCTGGACCGGGAGTGGTACGCCCGGTATGATCTTCCAATTATCAATGTTGGGCGAGTCAATGAGAGCGTATCCGCAGGATTTGAAATGGATTTCCTTCAGTCTGCCGGTTCCATCTCTGTCATCAAGAATGCCCTTGAACTTTGCAGAAAAACGTTGCTCGGCCAGCTTCACGTTATGATAGTGTGGGTCGTTCGCATCAGTGTTTTCGAGGTGGTTTCGAACCGCTTCAGGCGACATGTCAAGACTGGCAAGCAGATGAGGCCACGAGAACAAGCGCCATCGAGCGTCCGCCGTCATCTGCCCATGCGGTTGAACAGGAGCGATGGGGTGATTGAGGGGAACCGGCCCAGGCCCATGGTGACCAAAAGCAAATTGATGCTGGGGAGCCCAGGCAGGAAATGCACCCCAAGGGTTGAAAGGCTGGTGGGGACCGCCTGGATGGGGTGGATTGTGGTGGAAAGCACCGAAAAGCTGGCCGCCGCCGTGGTTTGCGGGGCCGTTGTTGTTAGCGGCATTGGGCCGTTGTAGCTGGAACCAATTCCCTGGCTCGGCGCCAACGCAGAGAGGCCAAGGCCAATGCAATGGCTTTCCGTGGGCGCCAGGATGGATACTTGGCACCGCAGTCCAGGACGGTGGTCCAGTCAGCGAGACAGATTCCAATTCGAGGTACTCCAAGTGCTCCTTAGACAAATGTTTGAAGATATTCAAGAACACATTTGGGGCAATCCAGCAGTTCTTGAGAGACAGCCTCTCGACGAAGGGAAGGTTTAGTACATCATCTTCTCCGAAGTCGTGTTGTACACGAGCCATCTCGGACGCATCCGCAAGTACAGGGGCCGGTAGTATGTACCGGTCACGCTGACTCTTTCCCACGGCGAATTCCCCTCCACAGATCCATTCGAAAGAAACATGCTTGATGTGCTTCTGTGCACCGACAAAATTGTGCAAAAGCTGGAAGACAGTGTCGTAAGAGTTGACGGGGCTGACACGTCTCTGGGAAATTGCGCCTGTCTCATCCTTGGTGACCTCGCGCCAGTCCGGGATAACGCCCAAATGGAATGTGTCAATACAAGTCATCGTCTTCCAAAAGTCCTCTTTCATCAAGGATGGAACGTGACGTCCAGGGCAGCGTGCAATGGTCAGCTTTCGCAAACTTTGAAAGTAGTCCTTATTGTCCATTACCGCAATGACGTAGGACTCCATCAGGGCGCGGTGCGCCCATTCGAGCTCAAGGAGCATCTCTGCCTGCGAGGCGGTGAGATTGTTTGGGGTGAGCCCGAAAGCTCGAGCATGCGCGGCGTTGGTGGTGTTCTCCGGATCATCATCGTTGACCAACTCCTCGATTAGCTCAATTATGTCCTCCTTCGTCGTATCGTCAGTGACTTTGCAGAGAGGAACGCGTTCGTGGGATACATTTCCTGAGGACGACATCCGCTCAACCCACTTGACAGCACGACCCTCGTCTTCGAGTAGACGCAGCACGGCCCTGGGCCACTCGTTGGAATCATATCCAGCATTCATGGCCATTTGCTTCAAGATCACAAGGCTTAGGGACCGATCTTTATCCTCTTCGCAGGCCAAATTAATCTCGGGCTCAGAGCTGTTGTAGATTGCAGGCCGAAACACGGACGGCTGAAGTCGACGACATAGGCGATTGGTATCTGGGCCTTGCAGGTACCCTAATCCAGCATCACACGAGATACCCATCTCACTGACTTTGCTCAGGAATTGGAACGCCTTTTTCATGTGCTGGGTCTCATCTGCCATCTTCTCCAAACCCTCGAGTTGGGAGAAGCGCTGGTAGTCCAGAATCGGCCATCGATACAAGCCCCATGGAGCTGGTATGATTTGCTGGTTGAGTTTGACAGGCGGACAAGCCAGGTCTTTCTCGTCAAGCTCAAGGGCTAGAGCAAATTTCTTGATATGAGTTGGGCCGAATTGCTCAAATACTCGGTAACCGTCCGATAGCAAAGAATCCTCGTCCCTGGTTGCAGGGCTTGCCTGACCAGGCTCACTCCGACCATCCTCGATCGTGCCTATGTCTTCAGGTTTCTTCTTCAACACCAGGCCATACTTCTGTTGGTCGATTACCACGCCCATGTTGATGTTCAGTGTGCCATACAACGCCTCAAACTCGGGTCGGAATGGTACGACAACATGTCGGAAGAAGCGGTCGGCGAGCTTCGAATCAAACTCGCGATTCACTAGCCGCATAGCTTGGATGTCGGTGCGATCAAGGTGCTGAATGATCAAGTTGAAGATCTCAACTGGCACGATTTGATCAGGCCATATAGCACGGTAAGGCTGTCGGGCGCATGTGGTAGATACGGGTGCCAGCTCCGGTTGGACATTGTCGATGTCTCCGAAAGGAGAGAAAGCAGGGTTAGACTGCGAAGAGCTCGAGTGGGAGGTCGTGGATGTGGAAGCAGATGGTTGCGGCGCAGCGACTGCGCCCGAAGCCGACCCAGATGCAGGCGGGCTTGCGGACATTCTGCGTCGTTTAGCAGGTCGTCGAGGAGGTGGATTCGCGGAGTCGGACATGGTAGTTCGTGGTGCTGCTTCGAAGCGAACCACAACACCAAAGCGAATGGTGATTGTGGCGGAGGATTGTTCGTTGTACCACTCAAGAACCAGACTCTCAGTTACAGTTTCAAGGCGGCCAAGATATCGGATCCAGACTTCATCAGTGTCAGCCCCGCGAACAGTGAGCAAACAGTGAGCAAAACAGTCACGGCGGTTTCTCGTACAAGAATATGTTGGCGCCAAAAGTCATCCAATGTGAATTCTAAATAGTAATGCTGACCTCGAATGTGACGCTTCGAGACCCTTGTCGTTGATGTAGAGTGACAGATTGCATTGCCGAGCGAAGAGGTTGGGATAGACAGAACAGCCTGATAGACGTTGTGTGGTTGCAAACAGTGAAATAACGTCACGCGGTTTCCCGAGATCGTTTGCGCGTCAGACCGTGCGTGGTAGATCAGGGTTGCGATAATGGGGGCCAAGCAAAATGACCAGACCTGGGTGCGAAGCTCTCAATACTAAGTAGGTGGGTTTGATAGCTGGTGCCCTGCAGAAAGCGGTGGGGGTTTGAGGTGAAGATCCTATGGAAAGAGCAGACGTGCTCCTCTTTTCTCTGGCGATGGGGACGAAGAGTGTGGAGGTGGAGGAGGGGTGACGGCAACTGCCGGGGCTAACAGTACCGAGGTACTTTGGTAAGTACCTACTCGAGTAGTGGGTAAAGTTACCTACCTACTCAAGTGCTGTGTAGATACCTGGTCGCGTAAAGTCGGCAATCGTGTGAAGCACGCCTCAACTCTCTTGCTGGTGAAATCAAAAGAAATCGATGTTGCTCAACGAGAGTTGTTAGACGCAGAAGACGGAACAAGTGCCACATGGAATAGTTGCAAACGGGAAAGGCAGACGGGAAAGGCTGGCGATCGTTTGCATATAGTCAGACAGTATGCCGATGTCTACCCCAGGTTTAGAAGGTACTTTACAAAAGACAGGGCCTAAGCGTCACAAGCTGGCACTGTGAATGCCCCTGCCCTGGTGGACAGACCCACCCGCGCACTCTTGTGATTGCGGTATGCATGTGATTGTGACTGACCTTTATGCCCGTATTTTTCCCATACTGCACCTTGCTACCATCACAAACACTTTGAACACCTACCAGTTTCGTATTGCGCAGAAACTCTGGAACTGGAATACTGTCCAACCTATCAAAGTTTGTAATCGTGTTTAATCAACATATTGTCGACCCCGACCGATTGTATCTGATCGAGACGAAGGGGCGAAACCTGATAACATAGCCAAAAAGATCATAGTAAAATATAAAGGGCCCGCCGACTGCAATCCACACTCCAGCCCGAAATGAAACCAAACACGCTGATAATATTGTGGGGTCATAAATCATAAGAACCTCGAAGCAGAAACGCTTGTGTGCTATCACTATCAAATTATACTCAGCCTGCTGCTTCCGAAAGAATGATTGATATATTCGGGTGCTGAGATTCCAGGTTTCATAGAACGTGATGCGATTCAACGTCGGGTACCATCCAGAGGAGCCCAATATGGAGAGTATATGGTAGGACAGGTTCAGAGCAAGTTGCCAGCAAACACATCGAGTGCCTGGCGATGTGGTCAATCATGGTCCCTCCCTCTCATATATGCGGAGAGCGGCAACATGCCAGAGAAGCTCTCTGGAAAACGTATTGGAAAAAGAAAAAGCAATGCCGATCTGATGGGTGGTTCAGAAAACGTAATGTGGCAGTCGAGTTGAGAGTGGTGCCATCCTGGGTCTCATGTTGTGAGATGGCCATGGTTCAATGTCTCATCTTCTGTCCCGGCGGTTGTGATGGGGGGTTTCTCGTTTCTTGTCACCCCAACACCTATC
Organism: Cytospora piceicola; assembly: GCA_023375675.1. Lineage (NCBI taxonomy): Eukaryota > Fungi > Ascomycota > Sordariomycetes > Diaporthales > Cytosporaceae > Cytospora > Cytospora piceicola. Next base: position 280,940 of record JALQBC010000036.1, on the reverse strand, counting down.
GACAGCTTCCGACACAACAGGCCAGTCCTCGTACAAGATCCGCCCGACAAAGAACACCTTGACGTTGTGTTCAACCGTGACAAGCTTCGAGTAGTTGACTCTCGAATGCTCCGAAATGTGTTCGTTAGCAGCCGTCATCTGCATGCAGATTGGATCGAAGCCCAGTCTGGGCTCCCTTCGCAATGCTGTAGGAGAATTTCCTTGCTCATACACGATGCCGTGCTTATGAGCCTTGACACCGTTCTTCCGGCACCCCTGGTTCCCGTATGTCAAGATGGGTCTATGCTTGAAGTCAGCACCTATGCGCAGTGGTTGGCAAATAGGGTCACTCACACGCAAGTGCAATGGCCCTCATCATTGCCGATGACGATGAAGCGGCGAAATCCTGTCCAGACGTTGTCCATGTGGTCTTGCAGGTTAACGAATTCTGTAATCACACTGCCACCGCCTGCGGGTCTCTCCCCCATTGGTTCAGTCCACATGACCTTGAAAACCTGTATTTTGGTCAATAACAATGTAGCATCATGTTACTGGATGCTTACTGACCTCCCCCGGCTCAAAGCGGGCTGAGCGCTCAACTTTGAATCCTGGGCTATGTTAGACTCTGATGTGACATCCTCTCATCCAAGTAAAAAGCTTACTCGGATCCAAGCGCTCGAAATGACCATCCGTTCCGCTTATGTGTGCGTCACGAGATTTTGATGGTCGTTGGTCGGGTACAGGTGGGGGAACGCTGCCAGAGGTCGGTTGGTAGGCAGGACCTTCTATTGAAAATGCCGATTTAGTATGCAATATTTCCTCATGGTGAGTCTGGGACCACAAACCACGAGTAGACATTCCTCCAGGAGCCCCGTAACCATATGCGGCACGGCTTGCCGCAATTCCAGCCTGAAGGTCTTCATCTTCACCGTCGGCACCGGCTCCATCGAGGTTGTCATAAGTCTCCGAGATGATCTTGTGCCGAGACCCGCTACTTGAAGTGTATAGGCCATCTAGGGGTATGCAGCCGTTAGTGGTGCAAAAAAACCCAATGTTTGAATAGACCGACCTTGTCCCTGGAGGAACTCTGATGTATCACTGGGTATCCCTGAGGGTGGTTGAGGATTTGTTCCGCCGCTATATGAGTAACCGCCCTGCTGCGTTCCGCTGTACTCAACAGCTCGTTGTTCGTCCTTGAAGCGGTAGGCATTGGATTCCACGCCAGCTTTGCCTTTCCCCTTGTGCTTAGATTTGCGTGATCTATCCTGCGGATGTCCACTGTCCAAGGCGTCTGATGGGGCTTGGGGGCTTATCAGCGATGCAAAGAGAGTAAGAGTTTGGGTGATTTACATTTTCCGTATTGCGAAGTCCCGTTTTGGCTACCGTACTGACCATAAGGTGCGCTGTATTCAGGATGTAAAACTAAGGCATCCTGTCCGGATTGCGGCCCTGCAATACCTTTGCCTTTGTCCTGATTATAGGTTTGGAAGCTAGAGTCACCTCCAGCCCCGTATCCCGCGTTGGTTGATGTCTGGGTAGAAACAAGAGATGGTTGCTGGAAGTGTTCATAAGTTGGCCCGGTGTGTGCTTGGTATCCTGACGGTGCAGGTACTGTCCTGGGGGTTGCCTGATGATGGCCTGAAGGAACTCCTTCGTCCCGACGCCGATGGCGGCTCGATTCGCCTGTGTAAGTGGACGATCCTGTTCAAATTTTATTCACTACCTGAATAGTGCATATAGTCAACGAAACGGGTGACCTACCTTGGGCTTGGGCGTCAGTTGGCCATGTGGCATAGTTCGAAGCACCGGTATTGTACGTGTCGGCAGGCTGCTGCTGGAGATTCATGGCTCCCATGCCTACCTCAAGGCCCGCGGTAGCATCGTAAGGAGTGGGCTGATATCCACCCGCGTATTGGTTCGTGTCATACTGGGTTGTTTGGTTCGCGACAGTGTGGTATTTCCGAACCTTTTTCCCATCTAGAAGCGTACGGGTTAGTGGGCAAAGAAGGCAACAAAACGAAAGTATCAGGCTCACCGGTTCTCTTGCCTTCCCAATACCACTGATTCCTCTGCTGGTCATATTTAGGGTTCGAATCGTATACATTGGTATCACTCATGGTGGCATCTTGGTGGCCCAAGCCGTCCCCTGAGGTGCATGCGCAAAGTAGTCCTGGTCATATGAATCTATCTGAGTACAAGAAGCGCGCGAAGTCCTGGAAAGGATAATGAAAAGAGCCACGTTAGAGGGATCACGAAAAAAAATCAAAGATCAGGAGGGTTGATCCGGACCACGTTTCGAAAGAGAGGCTCTTTTGGTCTGGTGAACACAGTGACAGGGTCCAGTCCGTAGTGGGTAATCATGCGATGGATCTGGTATCTCTGCGGGGAATCAAATTGTACTCGGTAGTGTGGCTATTATGTAGAAGGAGATGATTTTGAGCCGCAACAGACCAGTAAAAGGCAAAGGTAATCAGTCGGTCTGCAGCAAGGTGGTGTTGCAGCAAGATCAGAGAAAGCATCACCGGCAACAATTGGCTGCAGAACCAGCAAAGCATGTGCGTTGTCGCTGGAGAGGCTTCTTGGGTTTGCGGAAGAAGGGATAATCTTTCCTGGAGATCAACCATCAAGCTAGGCGGAATGGAGGTGTAGTACTTAGACCAGCCTGATCCTATTTGTGTGTTTTAGGAGAGGGCTGCACAACGTCGACCCCACCCTCACCCAAGCCGCGCCGTCGCGTGATGCAACAAGAACCAATAATGTTCATACCCAAGCGTGGGACAACCTGGGCCCTCGGAGCAGAGACTAGGAGAGGTAGACCGGTCTACCTCCTGAGCTCGCTATAGGATGACAAGATGGGGGTGGCCAATGACAAGGAACGTGGGTGGATGGATGTCCAGGTGGTGTAGGACGTGTGGCGGATATAACGAGGTAGCACACTACTGGTCCGTACCTACTAAGTACTTTACTTAGTTCGAGTCCTCGGGAGACGGCGAGATGTAGGTAAGTTCGTCCTGTCTGCCATTAATCCGCGAGTGAGTGAGACGAGAAGAGCAGGTGTGTGTGTGTGTGTGTGTGTGCCATGGCAGCATGGGTGGGTCTGTCAGCGGAGAGATCTGGAGACAACCCCTACTATGTACCTAGGTATAACCCTGGCAGGCTTAGAAAGGCATCTGGACTGTATTCTGTGTAAGTGATAGTGCATAAGAAGTGGGGACTAAGGTGCCATTGCTGCTACCTATCGACCTGTGTGGGTCAGCTGGCGTGGGTGGGTATTCCGCATGGGTGTACATATGTAAGCCCTAGAGGTTATCAGGGTTGACAAGTACCTGGGTACTTTATTTTATTTTATTTTATTTTAATGTATTGGAGGATTCAGATCTATCTATGGCTGCATCCTAAGACGAACGAACGCCCTGCCCTTGTAATTAACGCCATCCTCGACGAAAACTGTCTCATTACTTACTACTTAGGTACTTAAGGTATGTCTCGAGCTGATTGGGGGCTTTGGTACGTACCCGTTAAAATACGCAGTACCCAGGTATCTTCGACGTTGACGTGCCCCTTGGGAATAAGACGTGTTCAATGTTGGCATGCTATTATCAGCATGTCGACGAGTCACCACAAGATGTCAGCCTGTTACTTGGGCTAATGAGAGTTCAAACGATCCCGTGTACACAGCCCCCCCTTCCCCCCCTTACCTCAAGCTGTGAGGTCCTCTCAGTTTCTTCTTTTTCTTTGCCTTTCTCACGGCCCGGCCCTTCTTAGCTGGTCAGCTAGCAACACCAAGTCAGGGCTGAGCTCTATCTATCATACCGTGTACGCGACTTGTTATTTCACTCGATAACGTAAAAGACCTCTGGTTTCCTACATACGCCAAACCGCATCTGGGTCATAACCATCGCGACTAAGCCTCCTCTTGTTTCTTCCATGACACTGACTATTAAGTCCTGCTCAATCCAGTCCTGCTCAACAAGTTGAGCATGCACTCGTCAGCTGATGGAAAACGACAATCAAAATTGGAGAAGGTTGTTCCATCTTTGGACCGGCCCTCCCGGCAACGATGCCTCACTCTCTATATTGAAAGAGAAGACAGCAATTGACGAGGAGAAAATTCCCAACAGTGACAATGATGATGGCCTCGAAAGGCCGTCCGATGTGTTGGGACGGTCAAGCAGTTTCGAAGACACATCGACCTCTTCAAATCATTCGGAGACCGATGCCATGGTCCGTGATACCAAACAGTTCCCACCTCCTATCGGAGCCCCCATGCTTGGTCAACTGCGAAGGCCTCCGGGACGGTATTCGACCCCCCAAATATTCAAGGATCCATATATTCCTCCAGAATCGCTCATGGATACTCAGGGTCAAAGAGCGGCACCATTTCCCGAAGAATGGGCAGGCTCAAGACGTCCGCAGTCCTTTCCAATCCCCGGAAGTGCCAGCCATATGCAAACATACCCATTGTTTCCCGAATCTGTGTCATCTTACAGTGAAGTAGAGAGCTACGCCGCCAGCGAGTCACCCCCTTCCCTGAGCAAGACCCAACCGATATCCTTCACCCCAGGTGCCAAGTATCTGAACGGCGGCAGAGAGGATTTCCAATTCGATACATCATACACATCGAATACAGATGACGACGATGACTTCCTGCCCCGCGGGGAGAATACCGACCACTTGAAGATCATATGGTGCGAACTCGTGGACAAGAAGGATCAAGTTCTTGACCGACGCGCCGAGATCCGACGGACACGAGGAAGACTGAAACGGGCACGCGTCGACAAAGATGACGCAGATAATGCCTTTATGGCTTATTTGCGCCCCCTTCTGGCCAATGGCCCGGTGCACCCATCTACAATATCTGACGATCCACTGAACCAGCGTATACGCCGGATGCAGCAGACCCGGGACCAGTATCAAACGTGTGAAATGCGCCTAGAGTCTTTGGAAGATGATCTTGACCAGGCTGAATATCAGCTAGATACACTGGAGAAGCAATTGATAAATGAGCTCCGGGCTCCCCTTGACACCATCGACTGTTGCGATTCTCCACCGCTGCCAGACAAGGATGCTACTGTCGGGAACCGTTTTTATCCAATGCAAGGGAATCCCGATACTGCTGGCGGCTTTGTCGAGAAAGAAACAATACCTGTAATGCTCTTAGGCATTGGAGCTGAGCGGGCTGAAGATTACCATCCTCTCTACAACCAGTTCATGTCTGTGATTGGATATTTCCAGTTAGCCGAGGAGCACCACAATGATTTGCTCATGCGAAAACAGCTGATCGATGAGGAACAACAGCGATTGAGGTTGGCCGAGGAGCAGGAACGCGAGCAACGGAGACTCACGGAGGAGCAAGGGCAAATGAGGCTGGATAAGAAGCATGAACAAGCACGACTTGAGCTGGCCGAAGAGCATGAACGACAACGAACCAGACTTGCCGAAGAGCAGGCATGGGAAAAAGCAAAACTAGCCGAGGAGAACATCCAAGGCAGTAGCCCTCTCCGTGTCAGGCAGCTTCGTGACGAGGACTTGGAGTTCTTGCGCGATTTTGAAGTTGATGAGAGATTTGCCTCTGAGGAAGTCCGGCGGCTACGCAATGAGGTCGAACAATTCAAACAACTCTGCCAAGAAAAAGGGGTCATCCCCAGATACGCCCCTCTGCACGAGGTTTACAGTTACGAACGCAACTACGAAGACAACATCTCAATCGACTTCGACCCTCAGGATGACGACGACAAAGCGAAGCACTTTATCAACCCTCGGTTCTCACTACTCCTGTCCAATCCGAGTCACCTATTGGGAGAATTTCCAGTGACTGCGAAGACTGCTCTCAAACAAGCCACAAAAATTCCCGAGAGTGATCCTCGCAAGGCACAGGTGTTTGGTGCTGCCGCCAAGGAGTTCTTCATCGAGAACCTCATCCGCGATGCTAGAGAAAACGACAAGTCCGACTTCATTAACCGGTGGTTGCTCTTCAAGTTGCGAACGTCACCTCTGGAGGCCGAGCTTCTTTATAACTGCTTCTTCATGTGGTCCCACCTCAGGATTCTCAACCTTGACCAATGGCAACAAGACGTACTGTACTACTGGCCTCGAGACGATGCCGCCAGGCTCCATCCCGATACCTTCATCGGGCCTGTCACGCCAGAGAATACGCAATTGCGGGTGGGAAACAGTGAGAATCCTCACGGCACGGCACTTGGCCTAAGTACTGGTGCTCGTTCCTTTCACGGACTTACGAGTGTCTCGATCTGAGAATAACGTTTTTCGGTTTCCTGATTCCAGGAAATGAGAAGCATGAAATGACCGGGGGTACTCCCCACACCCCAACTCCCCCGGCATACGTTTTACCATCACGTATGAGACATAGTCTTATCACCCTGTTGCGAGACAAGAGTGCTCGCCGGCCCATTATGTGCGGCCTCTTACGATGTTCATTACAATCCATGTACACCTTGTTGATTTGAGAAACCGCAATTCTTTACAAAGCCTCTTTTGTTTAGGAGAAGCAAGGCGCTGGCGGATATTGTCTCATGTGGAAGAGACGGAGAACCTGGCACATGATGTGATTTTGTTTTAAAGAGATACCCAGCATTGCTTTGACATATTGCTATGACACCCCGTACTGTTGTTCATGGGCTATTTCTGTTCCTCGATTCGGAGCGGACTGTCTTGTTACATAGAGTTGACTACGGAAATTTTGATACCAGATGCCAGAGGGCATCACAATGCCCCCCCTCCTCCCCAGCGATGTATGTATAAGCTGCCGCTCATGCTACTTGAGCCCTGTGTACAGCCCCCCTTCGAACGACCTCTTCAGGACTCCATTTGCCAGAGATATGCCGTCTCACACACACACATACACGTCACGGTCTCACCCAGGGGCCAGCCTCCCCAATCGCTACTGGCAAAACAAAAGGAGATCACTTCCCATCAGATCCAACATCTACCATTCGCGGCGACCCGACTCGCGCCATGCCTTGCTGCCCAAGCTGCTGACTGCATCCTACATGATGGCCTCCAGATCGCCTCAGATGAGGCAAAGCACGAGAGACCTGACGGGGCCGCCCGGACCAGAGGACAAGCCCCTATTCGCAGCAGTCGACACCCCCACATGCCACGACCGCCAGCTTCGGAAGGAAAAAAAAAAGATGGATGGGGGGTTCGGGATGGGGGGGTTTTGAAACAGTAACACCGCCGTAGCCCTGCTTGACACGTCTCATGACAGACCCGGCCTCCCGCATCCTCCTCATGTCGCCTCCAATGGCCGGCGTGCCTCTGAGCCTCAGCGTCGCTCCAAAGGGGGTGGAGGTCGGGACGCCTCGGGGTGAAAACTCTCCAATGGCCATCCCCATCACGCCTCGGGCCCGAAAGTATTGGCCGTCGGTATTCCGGCGGCTGGAGTGTCGACGCGGGATGAAGCCCAGTAGGATCGAATCCATGCTCACCGGTGCTGCGGTCCGAACTTGGCAAGATGATGAAGGGGGGCCGGCGCAATATCCGCCGAAGAGCCTCATTCTCGGTCGACAGTGTACAGATATTACCGACGTGACAGTCGCTCCATACTTATGGGAGAAGGGCAGGATAGAAGAACTACGCCCCTGGGAACACGTCCACGAGTTCGAGTGTCGTCCTCTTTGGTATCGTTTTAGAGATTCCAAAACACTAGCTGCCTTTATTTCTCAACCCGCGTTTTTGGAGTCGGCCCCCAACAGCCCCCGCAAGGGTGAGGCGGCATCAAACCCGCCTGAAAACCATCCCGGTAACTACCTAGGTAACTATAAGGCGAACACGTCCCGAGAATCTGGCATTTCGCCCTGCAAGTGCAAGGACTAAGGCGAGATCCCCAGGGCATACAGCATCTAGCAGACTGAGAGATCACATTTCTGTGTATAATCCACGTTTTCTATATTCCCTTGTCTGCTCGGAGGAACCGACAGGGCCAAGGAGGTGACCCGAACGGTCGCCCTACGGGGCTAAGCTGGGTTCGGAGGTCCCCGCATGCAGTGGCGTTCGCCCGACCACAGTGAGAGTTGGGAACTCTTGGAACGGGACCGGGCCGAGGACGGAATTGGTGGTTATATTAACTTGGGGAGGAAGCAAGGAAAGACTTCAAGTGTACTATCAATGATTTGGGGGTCGCATGTCGTGAGCATTATCCATTCCACTGAGGCAATGGACCGTGGGATCTTGCGGCTCGACGGAACGGTGGCAACCAGGTATATAATCTATTCGAGAAGCTCGTTACGAGATACGCTGGTAAGGAAGGAGTGACAGTCCCATTAGAGAAGGCCGAGATGCAGATAAATCAAACGCTATTGCCGGAAGGACATGAGGACCCTTCTGAGTACCCTCGGCCTCTTCCCGAACCCCTTGAACGCCGCAGAAAGTCTTGACTTGTATTTAAACTTCTTGACAATCTTGAGTGGCAGCTCACTTGCCTCGCTTGGCTCGTAGTCACTGTCTGTCAGCCTGTCAGCGTACCGTTCCTGCGTGCGCGAATAGAGACGAGACCTACCGGTGTAGCCCTGGGTATCACATAGTGTTCCCTCGCTTGCCAGTCCACGCGGCCAGCTCCCGGTCGGCAGGTTATTGGTAGAAGACCAAGGAGATGGGGACCTTGGTGTTGGCGGCGCAGGACGAAGAGAAGCGAAGTCGTCATGTGCGCTATCGATACATGACAGTGGAGGCATCATAGATGAGGCACTCATACCCGTAAACAAGGGCCACTCGGATATCCTTGGACCGACAAGCCTGGGCGGTGTCTTGCTAGAATCCATCCAGGCCGGCAGGGTGTCGAATTCGCAAGACGAATTGTCAGTCCGAACGGAGTCCCGGACGGAAACAGAGCTGGCTTGTCCATCCTCTTGAGTCGAGGATCCGCCGTATTGCTCATCCCAGTCCTTGATCAGATCGCACTATGAAGAGCAGACGCTGGATAGAGACATGTCGCTGGCTGCAGGGCTGGAGGCATCAGAGCCTGTCTGCATTGGTGGAGTGCATGGTGGCGTCGGGGGAGTGAACATCTTTGGTTCGGTGTCCTTGATCAGAACCAGCCGCTGGCCTGGTCGACGATATGGGCTTGGTTCTCTGCAGTCATGACGGTTGGGCAAGTCCGTCCTGAACCAGGCTTTTGGTGACGCGCATTCACTGTCCAACGGGGTTTCCATTCCACCTCCGAATCTCACCGCCTTGGCGACAGGAGATATTCAATGGGCCAGTGTAGGTGATAGCTGTAGCGGTATAAGCAATTGATCTCTATAATGTTCGTTGGTGCGTTATGCGTTATGCAGTTGCGAAAAAGAAGGGAGATGCGGTGAGGATCCAGAATCGAAATGTGAGAGTATGTATTTTCACAATTACCCGCGAAAAGGCGAGGAGAAAACAAGTGATAACAACAATCTAGGTATCCGCAAACTGGACCATATTGGGACCATATTGAGAGAAGTACGAGGATTGGAATAAGGAAGGCGTAAAGGCCAGGCTGTATGCTCACGAAGTCCCAAGGTGGCAACAATCATGAGAGTGGCAGATTTGGATGGCAAGAGCCAGAGATAGGCAGAAGGAGCAAGCCCGATGAGTGCCAAAACTTGCCCAGATACTTGGCGGACATGACAAGCCGGTCGATCCCATATCTACCTAGGTACCTAGGTAGGTAGGTGGCAGGGCATGACAATGCTCAAGTGTGTGCCGGTACGGTGCTGGAAATCTTGATGATATATGGTCTGGGCCGGTGATATCACCACCAGAGTGTGTCTGTTCTGCAAATCTGGAGCAAGATTCTCTATTGTATCTATTTTAAACACTGAACATGTTGCCGCGACGCGAGTATGTTCATCAGTTTTCCCACTATATGGTCCCTCTTTCAAAGCCACATACCTCGAGTCTACATGGCGGCACATGCCTACGACAAACACCAAGTGCATGGGAGCTCCAGTTGAGGTCACGGATCCGTCAGGCCGGATCACTCCTCTTCAACTCTTCCCAGGGATTGCCCCATCTTGACCTTCTGGCCCTTCTCCACCTGCCAGGTCCAGCCTCCCTTGGCCTGGCCACCCTCATCCTCTTTGCCGAGCGGGGCCTCGAAGACCAATACGATGGTGCTCCCCAGCTGGAACCCTCCCATCTCTTCGCCCTTGCGTAGTGCGTGCCCTTGCAACACAGAGCTCGCGGTTTCGTATGTTGCCTCCGAGAAGCCGGTGTATGCCTCACCCCGGTTGGCGGCCTCCTCCGCCGCTCTATCAGCCGCGGTATCCGTCGTCAGGCTGTTGGTCCGAAGCTCACGATCGAAGTTGACCTTGATAGAGCCAACGTTGGTCGCGCCGACGGGGACGAAAGAGAAGAAGCCCCAGCGCCATCGGCCCAGAAGGACCACTCGTTCGTTGAGGGTAAAGAGGCCTGGCAGGGTTCGCTGAAGATAGGGAGACACGCTGAATAGCTCGCCGGCAAAGTGGCGTCGCCGTTCGACCACCCAGTTCGTAGGCGAGTGGAAGCGGTGGTAGTCACCAGGCGCAAGGTAGACGACGGCGTAATACAGTGCAGTGGGATTCTCCTGGGACAGCAAGTCATACCAGGGACGTTCGCCGAGGGCAAGGTCTGCGCGAACTTCGGAGACGGAGGTTGGAGATGCGTCAGTAGACTGGTCTTCGACTTCGTCCTTCTTCGAGGTTTTCGGTCCGGTCAATAGGCTGGGGAGGGAGTATGAGATGCCGTTGACCCGCGCAAACTCCTCATCTTGCTTGACGATCTCTGCATCCTTGTGCTTTTCTTGTTCTTGGAGTGGTATGCCGTCGTCTGTGGCTGGCGTGGTAGTACCGGATCGTATGCTGGCGGCAGGGGTATTCTTGCCAAGGAGAGCATCAATGCTGTAGGTCATTCCCTTGACCTGCTCGATGTCGCCACCTCGGATCTGTCCAAACTGCAGTACCCTGCCATCGGCGGGTGAAAGCAGAGCATTTGGACCGGGATCCAAAGGTCGGACGCCGGGCTTGAGTGTGCGGTAGAAGAAAGCTGCCAGGTTAGGATAGACATGTAGGTCTGGTTCGGAAACTTCGTCGAGACTGGACAAAAGATTAGTTGGTTGAAAAGGTTATATCAAGTATCAAAAGCGGACTCACTTGACGCCGAATACCCAAGAGTAAAGCTTGAAGCCAGGAACCCGGAAGTAATAGGGGATGTCTACTTCGTTGAACCGGCCCCATAACCTCGACAACGCCTTGAGAGGCAAGGTCGACATGATCTGGACCTGCCATGGTCCCTCCGGCCTTATGCGCGGACGCCTCTTATGTTTCCTTGCATCCTCTTCCTCCTCTTGTCGCTCCTTCTCGCGCGTGTAAACCTTGTAGCCCTGTACCAATCCCAGGAACCCAATGCCGACTCCGACAGGGATGAAGTACCACTCGGTCTTGGACTTGCCCAATGCCATCCGTAACCTCGAAGAGAACCTCGGACGCTTCTGGGACTGCTGGGAGTATTGACGACGAGCGCCGCGGCCGATGGCCAACTGACGAGTTGAAGATTGCTGCTGCGTCGGGCGCACAGCGATCTGGTGGAGGGATTGTCGTGGTGGACAGGCTGGGCAACGCAGACCGGTAGCAGACTCACCCAAGAGCCCACTTCTTGCGAGGCCAGTGCCAAATGACCTTGACATTGAGGCCATAGTTGCTGAGAGGAAGGAGGGCAAGTTCGAGCCCGTTCCGTAGCAATTATTTTTACAAGCGACAATCTGATCCTGGCTTATCGATATCGGCAAAGACCCATCGTATGATCAGGGGTTGTAGGGTGCGGTGAGGCTGTGTCGTCCGCGAGAGTGATGAGCAGATGGAGCTTGCAATGCTGCACTGCTGCACTGCTGCACCGATAGAACTGATGGGTCCAGAATACCCGCTACCATATGACGTCTGCGTTTGCGTCTGTTCTTGCGTCTGCGTCTGCATCTGCGTCTGCCCGGAGCCTGCAGTTTTTGACCGCCCCGTAACTGCCCAGGTGCCCAGGTGTGATTACATTACACTACTAGGTACCTTAGGTACTTAGGTAGGTACTTACCCTAGGTACTGTACCGTACTGTACCGTATCGTACCGGCTGATCGGGTACCTGGATTGCCTGGATCACCTGAACCCTTCAGAAGAGCAAGGGCCCAATTGGAACTGCTGCCGACATTTAGAGGCCCCAACTTGCAATGTGGCCTTGTATCGTCGGGCCCAGGCATGAGCTTACTGCGGGTGTACTTTGCCTACCAACTACCTATCAGGCCTATGTAGGTACCTACTTGAGCAAATACGGAGTAGATACGGAATAACCCACTGTGTTACTGTGTGAATCCCTTCACAACCTACTTGCTACCTTGCCTACTATCACTACTACTACCTCCTTATTAATACCTAAGCACTCTAGCCTATTCTTACACTCACACACGACACCATTTACAGACGTTCCGGGGTTCAGTGATCACTTTGCATCTTCATGACAAGCTGTCCTTTCTGAATAGCTGATTGTTGGGTCTTAATTACCAACCCTCCGAAAATGCGATCGACCAACGGCCGATGATTCAACATTGCAGGAAGTGAAATCAAAACATCACATAGCAATAGCCTTTTCTTTGTGCACGCACCACGCACCACGTACCACGCACCCTGACAAGAGACAAGAGGCATCTGTTTAAGAGCAACCACTTCTACTCTCCGTGCCTATTGCTTGCCTATCGACATACCACCTCCGTCGCCGATCGATCAATGTCGACAAGATAGTAGGAAGCAGCCCATTTCCCTTGCGAAGTGAAGTTTGTGGACCATGGCTGCAGAGGCAACCTCATCAGCTGCTCCTCCCTCTGAGGGGGATTCGCTCTCCGCCAACATCTCGATCGTTTCTCCTTCAGTCGCTGTCAACGCCCCCTTGAACTTTCCTGGCCTCCCGGCCACAACGACTGTTGCCCAGCTAAAGGAGCGAATCCGTGATGCTCTGGACGCAAAGCCAAGCAATGAACAACAACGCTTGATACACCAGGGCAAGCTGCTAAGTCGCGAGAATGACACTCTGCTGGAGGTTTTTGGACAGCAAAAGGTACGCCATACATTTCTCTTAACCGCAGTGACCCAGATAGCATCGCAAGCTGACCAGCTGCTTCTTCTGCAGCTTCGAGACTCTGATCAGATCGCTGTTCACCTCGTCGTCCGGGACCTCAGCGACCATCACCCACCCTCCGGCCAACCAGCTGCCTCCCATGGCAACGCCCCTGCGCCTGCGCCGACTCCCAATACTAGAGTACCAAGCGTTCCTTCTGCCCTGAATCCACAGCGACAACCTCATAACCATGTCCAAAACCATGGCCACCATCATCACCCTCTACTGTCATCCTATGGCAGACCACCACCCGCGGCAGCCCAGCCTCACCTACCCTTCCTCGGTCCAGGTTTTGGGATGCCAGCGCCGGCAAACCCAACCGCCGCACAAATGCTTGCTCAACAGCAGCAGCTTCTTCAACAATACAGGAATCAGTTGGCCCAGCGGCCCATGGCGAACCCGGGCCATCAGCCAAGAGCTTCGATGGGCTTGCACGGTGTACCGGAACAGGCGGGCTATCAGCAGATACCAACGAACCTCGGCCAGGGAGGGAACAGCCCTCGCCCCGAATATCAAGGCCACGTCCGGGAGACGTACGGCCCCAACGGTGAAGTCATTCGCGTCATGACGAACTCGGCATTCATTGCCCCAAACGGCCAGGTCTTCCCCTTGAACCTACAACAAGGTCACACGGGCGTTCCTGCACCTGGGGGTCCTTTCTCGACCAACGACGTTCAGAATATCATGCGAAATGCGGACGCCAGCCAAGCAACGTCCATGATGACCGACGCCATGCAGCGAAGCGCTTCAGGCGCCTCACTCGGGAACCTGAACCGGGGCTACCAACGGCAACCAATCCAGCCTCCTGGAGTTACAGTGTCCAGAAGAGCTAGCTCCACGGTACCTACGGTTCCGCTTAGCAGGACTGCTACACCGGACGCCATAAGGGCATCTAGCTATGGAAGCGCGTCAGCCCCACCACAAACCGCCATGAGGTCGTCCACGCCAAATCAGCCGGAGGTGTACATCTTGAATTCACCCCAAGGGCCACGAGCCTTGCTCATCAACAACCATTCAGACGTATATTACACTCCCGCAGCACGAAACCCCATGCCTGTGGTGTCCAGCTTACATTCCCTGTTGCATCAGCTGCAGCTGCAACCGCAGCCACCAGCACGGCCAGAACCAACGACCGATCACGTCCATCAGGCCGGGCAGCCGCAGCCTGCTACGGCTGCTCAGCAACAGGCACCCCAAGAAGGAAATATACGAGTGAATTTATACCAAGGCCCCGCAGTACAGCAGCAGGAGCGACCACAGCACCCGGCTCAGGTCCGGCCAGTTGCCCGTGGGCATGTGGCAAATCCCGAGGCAGGTGTCGCCGGTGCTCTACTTGCAGCATTGTGGCCTCATATATGGCTAATGATCAGACTGACTGTGTTTGTGTGGTGGTTCACCTCCTCTGATACGAGCTGGACGCGCTGGTTCACCATCATGTCTGTTGCGACAGCTGTCTTCCTCATCAACACCGGTCTCCTCAACGGTATAGCCAATCATATGTTCCATCCAGTGCGGCAGCACTTAGAAGGCCTGATCCCACTTGGCGGTCCTGATCCGAACAGGAATCGCGAGGGTAATGGAAACAACGCCGCGGCGGCAGCACAGGATGGCGAGAACAACGACGCAGCACCCCGGCCTCGGCACCAGCGAGTCCAGCCGGACCCAGCCGGGGTCGCTGCGCGATTAGTGGCTCAGAGACAAGAGCAGAATGCGAATTGGCTTCTTGACCAGGTGCGCCGCCTCGAGAGAGCCGGTCTCCTGTTCCTTGCTAGTATCGCACCAGGAGTGGCTGAGCGGCATATCGCAAATCTGGAGGCCCAGGAACGGGCAGAAAGGGAGAGGAGAGAGGCCGATGAGCGCGCTGAGAGGGAGCGCAGGGAGGCTGCGGATCGGGAGGCTGCGGAAGCCACTGCTGCGGCAGTCGATGCGGCAGTTGCGTCTGTTGAGGGGGGTCACGGCGGTGCTTCTGGAGGCGGAGCTGGTGGAGGAAATGAGCAGCAGCAGCAGCAGCCGCAGCAGCAGCAGTCTATCGCGGCATCTTGAGAAACCCAGCGAAATACCAGGATAAAGCGGGTGTGTTTAAAGGGGAAACTGTATTGTTAGTAGCTACGAAAGAAAGGGAGAGACATTCGAGATATCCAGGGCGGGCCCACGACGCAACACGACGCAAGAATTCAGCATGGAGTTCAAAGCCTGTATAAAACATGGCCTGTATATGATGTAGTCACTCCTGGGCTAGGTGCATCAAAGTACCTGGCTTAGGTAGTACATATATGATCTGTAAATAATGGGGACTTACCTTTGCATAGCAAACAGTGGCTTCATGCGTACTCGTGTCCGCACCACTGACCAAATGTCCCAGGTATACCGGTACATGGCAAACGAGTCGATCTCCGGATGCAAGTCCCTAAACCGTGCTCACCGGTACACACAACCGAGCCTCGGCTTGTTTCCCCGCAAGACGTCAATGCCGTGGACTCCACCTCCGTACTGGGGATTAATATAGGTCCACCGACTTCTAGAGGACAATGTTCATATCAATCTGCACTTACAACACGTTTACCACTTCCGAACACCATCAACCAGGGTCTACCGTCATATATATATATCCCACGGATTAGATCTCTTTATAGTTTAACGAGTTGTGAATTGTGAGTTGTGAGTTTGTATATAGTGAGTTCCCCAAGGAAACAACTTCGGGATATTCAAAGCTAAGCCGATATTTCAGAAGACCTACACTAGACAAAGAAAAAATATGGAGGACGTCAATATCCAGGACTTCTCGTCCCTATTCAGCCTCAACGGGAAAGTCGCCGTTGTCACTGGAGGCTCTCGAGGCTTGGGGTTGACAGCAGCTTCAGCGTGAGTCGTCACTGTACCAAGGACCAAGACAAAGGATAGAAAAGAAGAAAGAGAGAAGATACTCTATCCTGGAAAGCTCGAAAGCAATTCTAATTCATTCTCTCCTCCTTTCCCCTACTCTAGACTCCTCCAAGCAGGCTGCTCCAAAGTCTTCATCTCCTCCCGCAAGGCCAAGGCCTGCGAGGAGGCAGTCAAGCTCCTCAACGCCCTGCCCAACCTCGCCCCCGGGGCACGAGCCATCTCCGTGCCCGCGGACAGCAGCACGGTGGAGGGCGTCCAGGCCCTCCTGGAGGGCGTGAGGGGCCACACGGACCACGTCGACATCCTCCTCGCCAACGCCGGCGCCACGTGGGGCGAGGCCTTCGACACGCACCCGGACAGCGCCTTCGCCAAGGTCATGGACCTCAACGTGCGCGCCGTGTTCAACACCATCAGGCTGTTCGCCCCGCTGCTGCAGAGGCGCGCCGCCGTCGAGGACCCGAGCAGGGTCGTCATCACGTCGTCGGTGGCGGGGCTCGGCGTCGGCACGCTGGGCGGCCAGGCCACGTTCGGGTACTCGGCCAGCAAGGCGGGCGTGCTGCACCTCGGCCGGAACCTGGCTCTGGAGCTGGGGCCGAGGCACATCACCGTGAACAGCATATGCCCCGGGTTCTTCCCGACCAAGATGTCGAACGGGCTGATGGAGATGAGCGGGGGGACGAGGAGGCTCGCGGCGGCGAACCCTATGAGGAGGCTGGGGAGGCCGGAGGATATAGCCGGGGCCGTGGTGTATTTGTGCTCTCGGGCTGGGAGCCACGTCAATGGGGATGCCATTGCTATTGATGGGGGTTCGATGTGGGTGAGAGGGGAGTTGTTGGGGCCTGGGGAGGCGAAGTTGTAGGGAGAGGAGGCATCCATGCTTCCTCGAGACCTGCCCAACCTCTCCGACAGATTCTCACCAATAATGATGACCGACACATAAGCCTATGTCAACCGTCTTCGTTTCGGACCCGTTGTAAGCTCAATATCCTGTGGTATTCCTTCGATTTCTTCATGCTTCGTCGCCTCGCTCATCCCAGCCAGTTCGAACCTCAACACCGTCCTGCACGCAATAGTACTAGCTGCATACCTCCCAACAATAGTGACCGAGTCGGCCACGCTGAAGAACAATAGACTCGACAAGATCAATGTTCCAAATAGAGTGTGCGCAACAGTTCCAACACTGAGCATCCACGTCGTAACCTGGAACCAGATATTTTCCGTCCTCCACTCCCATATTTTCGGCGACTGGAAGATAGACGGGACGAACTCATCCGGGACCCAGAAGCCCCCTCTCCTGCGTTTCTTGTCCGTCATCTCCAGGAGGCGTACGCGCAAGTACAAGGCGAAGACGCCAGCCAAGTGGATCACCACGGCGAGGGCCGTCCACAGCGGCATCAAGATGATCGTCCGGGGCGAGAAGATGACGATAGCATGCACTCCCAGCTGGTACGTCAGTAGCATCACGTTGGCCACGGCACAGCCGACCACCACATACTCAATCACGCTGACCCACAGCCAGTACATCGGCGGGATCCGCGCGGAGCTCAGGCCGGGCAGCACAAACACGCTCGCCTCGTTGTGGCGCGCCTTGTGGATGATGGCCGAGATGGTCTTGACGAATCCGCCGCCGGTCATCCTCCGGACTGCCGGGCTCCCTGCAGCGCACTTCGGGATGGAGGAGTCAGTCTTTGACAAACGAAAGGGGTCGGCCAAAGAGAAAAAAAAAACCTCACCAGGAGCGCCAGCCCCGGCCTCCGCAGCGCAAGCACGCTCGTCTCGGCGCTCGTGCTACCCAGACTCTGCAGCGTCGTGGGAAGCAGGCCCAGGATGACGGCGGAGGCGGCCATCTCGGACTTGCGGAACTCGGGGAACTGCTGCAGCACGCACTCGATGACCGGGAAGCCCATGTAGGCCTGGCCCTCGGGCCCGACCCTGCCGCTGGTGTAGGCGGCGTACTGCCGGCTGCAGTTGGCCTCGAGGATCTCCTGGATCATGGCGTCCCAGCCGGGGAAGAAGGCGTCGAACTGGTGGTTCGGGGCGGCCTGGGCGGAGACGGGGGAGGAGAGCAGCTGGACGAGCCCGAGGGCGGGGAGGAGGGCGGCCGTGGTGGGTTTCATTTCTTGGGGGTGGTCTTGCCGATGCTGATGAAGGGCAAAGGATAGAGCTCAGTGTTCATGGCCTGTGGCCTAGAAACGATAGCATGGATGGACGTCCTGGAGGCTCTGTCGAACTCGATATGTTGAAAACGAATACCTAGAAGAGAAACGCCATGTTGGGTCTTCGAAATACCCAGAGCCTTCTTTATGCAACCCGGTAGCTTCACCCAGAAACACCCAGCGTAGCCCCCAACCTTTGTGTCGCCCGTACCTTCTTGCCACGGCGGCACGTACAAGGGAACTTGAAGCGCCTTCAGCCGCAGTGTTATTTATACCGTCCACCGTAACAGTCATGGTCGAAAGATGGCCGCGAATAGTGTATAGGATGTGGTGTAGTGGCGGGCGGTATATGTCTTGCATGTAGTGCAACACGAGTTTTTGTCTATCCGGTTTTACTTGTAAGGAAGTTGTGTGTGGAGCCTTACCTGACCACAGGTTCCTCTGTACACCTTGTACTGGGTTGAACTCGTCACAAAAGCCTGGTGAATTCATAGTCTGCCGCACTTGCAACCGAAGGCTCCCGCACACGTAACAATGCCTACTAATGGCCAGATCCATGATTGAAGGACTTGGTTAGGAAAGATAAACTGACTTTGCCCGGGATTCCTGCGAGTTGACCTGAGTCTGTACTTTTCTCTAATGACCCGATGAAAAGAGTCACACTCTTCACCCAAACTCCTTTTTGGTATAGTCCTCCACATTCGCAGCCTTCCTAGCATGTCTGTCAACGCGTCCACGTATCTCTACCGTCAGAGTTTCGGCTGGCCTTTGACAGCTATCGTGTACTTAGCTGTCTGTGTTATGATCTTGATTAGCATCGGTGGCTTACTCGATGTGTACCCGAACAGCACGAAGGCAGCATATGGGTCTTCCTGACTTGGCGGCGACACATCTCAACGCATCTGAGTGTTTTCTGATGCAGGTGTTTGCACAACCAGGGGATCTTAAAAGGGGTGCATGCATGCGGCATCATGTGGTGTTTTCCATGGATTATTCGCCGACAGTGGCTTGACTTTGCCGGACGTGAGTTTCAAGCTCTCGTACTCGTACAGTTATCCTCGCATATTCTCCAGTGTTGAGCTGTTCCGCTCTCGTGTCTGCTTGTTGAGAAGCATGGAATGCTGCGCCTCAGTAGGTGAGCTCAGCCTCTCGTCCTCAAATACGCGATAGCTCTCCCCTCCGCATGGCCATTGGTAAGACCCTTGCGTACGTTCGTCGTTATCATACATCTCCAAGCCACTCAGACATCT
The DNA here is from genome assembly GCA_023375675.1 of Cytospora piceicola. Taxonomy (NCBI): domain Eukaryota; kingdom Fungi; phylum Ascomycota; class Sordariomycetes; order Diaporthales; family Cytosporaceae; genus Cytospora; species Cytospora piceicola. The sequence continues at coordinate 261,552 of JALQBC010000036.1, read as the reverse complement.
AACAGAAATCTCGGAGTCGTGCTCATGCAGTCATAAATGTATACCCCAGTCGCACATAATCGTCCTCTCGTGAGACTAATCCGCAGGGGAAGAACACCAAATACACCTAAGCGAGAGGCTTGCGAGCCACCCAGGAGGTCGCATAGTAAACCGTCTGCAGCATAGAGTCTGGATCCTGGATATAGGGGGCACGGATGTTGCTCTCCCACTTCTCCACGACGAAACCCAGTTTCTCAACCAGCGCCCTGACCTCATCATCGGAAAGCTCGAAATTGCCAGGGTCAGCAATGCCTGTGGTGTTGTTGGGGTCATGTTCTCCGTCACCATCGTCATCATGGCCGTGTGTTCCAGGAGCTCTGTCCTCGAAGTGCCACAGGAGAGGACCGATGTTGATCAGAACACCGCCGGGCTTAAGACAGTGGAAAATTGTCTGCAGGTAGCGAATCAGATTGGGCGCGGTATCGAGGAAGAAAACGGTTGCCACAGCGTCGTACATGGCCTCGTGGTCTTGATCCATGTACAAGCAGAGGAAGTCTGCTGCGCACATTGTCATGGCTCCTGGGTTCTCTGCGTTGGCAATGGCTGTGGCTGGATAAACATCCGGAATCTTGTAGCCCTGAAGATGACGGTCTCTAGTGAGATGGTTCGAGAAGCTATGTATCCAAGGGTGAACAGTGTGCTGTCCAGCGGCGCGGCAATTATTGAGTATATAGGAAGACGCCAGCAGCTGGTGATAGGAGATTTCATTGCCTTCGGTTTCGTAACCAGCCAGACACAGGTCGAAGACCAACCGGCCCAGACCGGCACCTGGCACGAGAACCTTCAGATGTTGAGTTTCCGGATGCTTGCTCCGCTCGGTTGCCAGGGCCTGCTTGATAGGACCATAACAAGCCTCTCTCTCCTCTGCTCCCTCAGCGGACCAGTCACGGTAGAATTGTCGGATAGTTGACCTCGCCTTATCGATATCTCCGTATTTCGCGACACCAACCCACTCATCAGGCATGACGGGGAAATCACCCACGTCCGTAGTCTCTATGACCTGAAAACTCCGTAGGCCATACTTAACGATGGTCCGGGCAAGTTCAGCATTGTAGTCGATAGCAGCGTCGACCTTGTCCAGAGTCTCGAGGTAGTTGAATGGGGGCGCGGCCAACATCTTCCAGTGAGCCTCGGGCAGTGCATAAAAAGACTGTCGACGCATATGAGTGACGTTGAAATGTGCCACCCTGCCATATTGCCTAGATCTGGTCAGCTTCTGAGAGTATCAATGGCTGTATATGTCGAAGAAGAAGCGAAGAAAGACCATCATTATACTAAACTAAGTAAGCCACTTGTGACATAACTCATGTCCAGTTCATATGGAGTCAACTTCCTCTCGAGCTGAAGCTGAATCCAGCCCATGCTATTAAGTTGAGTGATGATTTTGGTGGGCGCGAAGTCCGGTGGAAATAACAGTGACGAAAAAGTGAGAATTGAAGTACTTAATGGAGGAAAGGACTTACAGAAAAGAATCCAGGGAGCAGAAGATGACCCTTGCCTCCTCCTCATCAGAGACTGTATTCTCTACGCCCTGCCAATCGCTCTCTCGAACGGGCTGTTGTTCAGACATTTCGCCTGTCTCGAGGCCGCTTGTGCTGACGCGAAATATTTTCCAAATTGTTGACGCAAGAAAACGACAGTGGCCAGAATTGCTCGTATCACACTAATCTTCCACGTCTGCAAGAGTTGATGCCAACAAACGTTCTGCTCCGTCAAATCGGCCTTGTCAAGCCTCAGAGTTTCTGCCTCACTCTGTTGTGCACGCAAACAACTTACGCCAGCCTGGAGGTATTTTCTTTTCTTTGCTGTGCTTTCGAGGCCTGGGATGTCTGGCTCAAGCCCAGTGTTCTTCCAAAATGAATTCGCAAAGACTTGAACGGTAGAGATGCAGGCTGCTTTCCCAAGATACTGGTTGAGCTCAACCTCGAGTGCTGTGCTCCTGGGGCGTGATCGGCGATGAATACCTACTTAAGTACTGAGTAAGTACCTGGGTACGGAGAGCGATATCACCGTGCGCATGGGCTACTGCCAAATTAAAGATGCATATTGAAACATTTGAAGCGGAACTTAAAAAGAAAGGGAGGCCCAGAGGGTCAGATGAGGAGAAGAAAAGAAAGGAGCAAGTGTTTATGTCAGCATCAAGTCCGACATGTTGGCGTCGTGAGATTTTCGCTGCTTGTTGTCTTCCGAGCGGCGATAGTCCTCAACAGTGAGAGTAGTATGTTGGGTGGGGGTTTCTGGTTACTTGCAGGGTAAAGCGGGTCCAAAGGCCCAGCACTCCAGGGCTGCCCAAAAAAATTCCCCGGGCACTACCTACCCCCTTACAGTAGCCCCCTCAAGCACTGGAACCCTGAACCCTGACCTGGAGCTTAGCAGGTCCGAGCCGCATGACGGAGACAGACCAGTGGTGAGTGACCTTGGAACCTGTAAACGTACCTCTGTAACTCAGCACTGTAGCGACTACTGCACATCAATCCTCAGAACTCCCACAAGAGCATCTGGCCAAGAAGATCCAATTCGAGACCATCGCCTTGGCTGTCACTCTGTGCACCAGTTGACCTCTCTCAACATTGGCACCAACACAAAATTTCAGCATATCTAGACTTTGGGGTCTGACGTTGCGTTCAATCCTCACCAGTCTCCAAAGGTCCTGAGGTTGCCCTCAGAACTTCGAGATGATGGAATCTTTCCAGCTCTCATGTCCCCTGCCGAGGTCTCTGGACACGCGGATATACATCCGCGTCGACATCCATGCCAAGTCTGTCATGATCTTCCTGACCACAGCCGCAGCAGACGCCTCGGCTACCCCTCAACCACTGGGCTCCTTCGTCTATGCTCTGCCAGATGTGAGTTGATTATTCCTGCCGTTCGATCGATATTGCATGCCCCTGTTAACCTGTTCCTGTTAGAAATTCAACCCGCTTCAGCCTCTATCGACTCCCCTGTACACAGAGGGGCCGACAGAGGAGTTCGCGACACGGATGGCAAAACTGTTCGCCAAGAAGACCCAGCTGCCCGTGTTCGTCAGTAACTCGATCAGTCTTGCGAGCACTGGACTCGGTGGCACTGTGGAGGAGGAGATGGAGGCGTTCAAGATGGTTGTGAGGGTTGTCGCAGACAAGCTCCAGGAGAGGCAGGGCATCACGAATGGCGTGTCCGGCCTGTCTATCAACAGCTCGTGAACTGGAAATGCATCAATCCAGGCTAGAGCACCATGAGACGTTGTGGCCATCAACCCTTCAGCTGCGATCAGTAGCCTTGCGTCGAACGTACTACCTAGTAGAACACCCGAATGGCATCTGGGGTTAGAGACATCTGGAGCTGCATCATCCATCTGGCAGGAGTCAGGTGGCGGCCCGTGTTACCTTAATCCGGCAATTTCGAAACCGAGACACCTGCCGTGCCAGGGTTGTTACTGAAGCTTGTCAGCTTGCTTGGCTGAGTGACACGAACACTGCATAAGCACAGGAGCTCTGGCTGGCTGTCATCTACAGATATCCCAATTGATAATTGGGGAGGATGTCGTTTCCCAGGGTGTAGGGGCACTGAAGGAACTCAAGAGAGCATGAACATGGAAGAGTTTGGTGCAGCTGCGGGATAGCATGTCTTTCGGAGGGGACGGAGCATGCGAGCAATATCGCTTGATGGTTCGAAGCAGGGGTTGGCACCCATATCGAATATGCACGATAACAGTGGACTACTTCCAATACCAACAGCAGTCACTACACAGAGATCACGAAATCGAAGATATCAAAGGATGAGTATGTCGCCACAGAAGTCTAGATCCAGCCATCTTCTGCAGCATGCTGTCGCCCGAGGATCCCCATGTAATGTGGATACATGACTACCTGCAGGCGATTTGTCTCAGGACCAGGCCGGGGCGGATAAGATGTGACAAGAAACGGGCGTTGTTGGATGCGTGGGAACTGGGAATGTTCACAGTACTGGCCGGGCTTGTTTCGACCCAGGCTCCCAACCGCTGACCGGTCTTTCACGGCTGGCGGTCACAAGCCACAAGGACAGCAATACGCGATTGAACCGACCGCCAATACGACCATCAAGATGCTCTCGGGTGTCTGTGTGCTATTTGCTGCTGGTTGCTAATAACTCGGCTGGTCCCGAGGAAAATCAAGACTCCACTGTGAGAAAGACAGACAATATGCTCTGTTCCCATTCCCGTCGGGCTTCATTCATTCACGATCCCGAGTCGTACATAAAGCACCACAGACTGTGGCTGCAGATCCTGTGAAGCGCTTCCACGACACAGGACCCGATACTACCGTCAGCTAGCAAGCTCTCAGGAGAGCAGGGCAGGACATGCACTTATATTGGTTGCTTGCTGCTTGCTTGCCATAAACCGTATACAACAGGGCGGTGCAGGGCCGTTAAGATACCTACGTCAACAAGTACATAGGTAGGTACCACGTCGGGCATGCAAGAGACGGTTCCAAGTCAACGTCTGTATTGATATCTCGAGGCACACACTCCTTGACACAGTTGCTCAGTCCACCCATCGTTTCTCAATATTACTATGTAATTCAATGGAAAGACTGGAACAAGTTTGCTGCTCTGCTGCTCTAGTCCTAGCGAGGTCCATAGTTCCATACCATACCGGCAGGTAAGTCAGGCCTTATCGATAGTGCCTATTTCGACAGACCCGCCAGGGCCGGGCCTATGTATGCTACTGATTGGCAGCTTCTATTTTTTATTTTTTTTTACAAGCAGGCAGGCCAGGCAGGCAGGAACTGAAAGGCCGGCAACTTCTCAATGGCCAGTGGCCTCCTCCTGCTCAATCCTCCTCTAGCTTAGACCATTTACTGTACGCAATAGGTCTTGAAATACGTTCTCGTGGAACATTGAACCTTCCGAATTGAGGTCACCGTTCAAACAGCCAGTTTCGACGGCTTCTCACCGTATGTAGATTACGGTACGCAGTAAGTAGATTTGGTGTAGACCAATATGATCACCACAGACCAGGAAGCTAGACAAGGCGGTCGCGTGTTGATCTCGAGTAGGTATTCTCTAGATTCCCTAAGCTGCACCTTTATTTAGACATTGGCCTACCCTGCCTGGGTTGTCATTGGTGTCATTGGGTTGTAAGAGTTCCTTCAAGTGTCAAGCGCTTGCTGGTCAACTCTCCAATTTTCAGACCCTTGTGGTCTCCACTAAGCCAAATCCACCTACTGTGGCAGTTAACTTTCAAAAGCTACGAACCCCGCCATCACCGCAGCAGCCGTGTCTCTCCTGTGAAGACTTCAACTTTCTAGCTACATTCTACCTATTTTCCACCCCTATCACCCCCTCGACCCTCCAATACACCACCAATCAACGAGTATCAGAAGACCTTTCGGTCCTTTCGCTGTTCTCTTCCCCCAGCTGTTGTGGAGGTGGTGCTTGCTCAACACCGACTTCATCATGGCATGGCAACCGTCCACAGAGTCTCTCCAGACTCTGGCAGTCTACCTCAAGGACTCCCTCAGCGGTTTCAATAAGGATGCACAGAAGAAGGCTGAGATAGTAAGGCCAACACCAACCCACCGTGTCATCCAAGGTGTCACCCACTCGGAGTAGACTTGCTGACCAGCTCTTCAGATGCTATCACAAGCCAAACAGTCCCCAGACTTCAACAACTACCTCGCATTCCTCTTTTCCAGCCCACAGCCACCCCAGGGCCTCAGCTTGACTCCCGAAGAATACAGCCTCGTCCGCTCGGCCGCGGCTGTCATGTTGAAGAACAATGTCAAGTTCCACTACAAGCAAATCCCAGAGCCCTCCCTGCGATTGATCAAGATGGCCGTCCCTCTTAGTATACAAGATAAGGCCGCCCAGATTCGAAACTACGCCGGAAACATCGCCACCGAGCTTATCAACCGCGTTGGGATCTATGGATGGCCCGAGTTTCTACCCGAACTAATAAAGATGATTGGGAACGAGACCGGCCAGTACTCCCCGGAAGCTCAGGAGGGCGCCATGGCAGCCATGGCCAAGATCTGCGAGGACAACTCTAAGATGTTGCAGCGCGAGCAAAATGGCCAGCGGCCGTTGAATTATCTGTTGCCCAAGTTCATCGAGGCAACCAAGAGCCCCCTGCCGAAAGTGCGCGTCCAGGCGCTCACTGCTATCAATGTTTTCAGCCCGCGCAAGACACAGGCTATGGTCAACTGCATAGACGACCTTCTCCAGCACTTGTTTGTACTCGCAAACGACCCCAGCCAAGAAGTTCGACGACAAGTCTGCCGTTGCTTCGTGCAGCTCGTCGATACCAGGCCTGACAAGCTTGTGCCCCATATCGGTGGACTTGTGGATTACATCATTACCCAACAGAAGAGTGACGAGGAGGAATTGGCCTGCGAGGCTGCCGAATTCTGGCTCGCCGTCGGTGAACACGAGAACCTGTGGCAGGCGCTGGGCCCATATATCCAGAAGATCATCCCTGTCCTTCTGGAGTCCATGGTTTATAGCGGTGAGGACATTGCCATGTTGGGTGGCGCATCCGACGATGAGGACGAAGACGATCGCGAGGAGGATATCAAGCCCCAGTTTGCCCAGGCAAGGGGTGCGCGCAAAGCGGCTGGTGCCTCAGCCGATGCAGGTGAAAACGGCAACGCGTATCAAAAGCTTGCCAGCATGGACGACAATCTCGAGGAAGGTGAGATTGACGATCTAGATGATGAAGACGGCGACGACAACCCGGACGAAAAGTGGACACTACGAAAGTGCTCCGCAGCAGCACTGGATGTCTTCGCCCGCGATTTCAAGGATCCGGTGTTCCAATGCATCCTCCCATACCTGACCACAAACCTGAAGGCTGACGAGTGGCCGCGTCGCGAGGCCGCGGTTCTTGCCCTCGGCGCCGTTGCCGAGGGTTGCGTTACGGTCGTAACCCCTCACCTGCCCGAGCTGGTGACATATCTGCTCTCGCTACTGAACGACCCAGAGCCTGTCGTCAGGCAGATCACGTGTTGGACGCTCGGCCGCTATTCCGCGTGGGCTGCCAACCTGCAGGACCCTGCCCAGCTTCAGGCCTACTTCGTTCCAATGATGGAGGGCATTTTGCACAAAATGCTTGACAAGAACAAGAAGGTACAAGAAGCCGGTGCATCCGCGATGGCCAACCTCGAAGAGAAGGCGGGCAAGGTCCTTGAGCCATACACCGGCCCGATCCTCCAGCAGTACATGCAATGTTTCGCCAAATACAAGGACAAGAACATGTACATCCTTTACGACTGTGTGCAGACGCTCGCAGAGAACGTCGGTCCCATTTTGGCGCTACCTGAGCACGCAGGAAAGCTCATGCCTACTCTGATAGACCGGTGGCAGAGGGTTACGGACGACTCGCGAGAGATCTTCCCGCTGCTGGAATGTTTCTCATACGTCGTTATGGCTATGAGGGATGAGTTTGCCCCTTACGCACACCCTATCTTCAGGCGCTGCGTAACAATTATCCACCAGAACCTCGAACAAACCATGGCAGCCAAAACCAACAACAACTTCGACCAGCCAGACAAGGACTTCCTAGTAACCAGTCTTGATCTCCTGAGCGCTATCATCCAGGCGCTTGATGACGACAAGGCCCAAGAGCTGGTCAAGGACGCACAACCCGCATTTTTTGAGCTGCTTAACTTGTGCATGGGCGATCCTGCTGATGAGGTGCGACAGTCAGCGTACGCCCTTCTGGGCGATGCTGCACGATACGTCTACCCCCAATTGCAGCCGCATCTCCCTTCGATATTCCCTATACTGCTGAAGCAGCTCGAGTTCGACAACGTCATAGACGAGGAAATCGACGGCTGCTTCAGCGTCATCAACAATGCTTGTTGGAGTGCTGGTGAAATCGCCATTCAGCACGGGAAGGGAATGGCGCCTTATGTGTCCGATCTGATGGAGCGCCTAGTGCAGATAATCGCCAACCCGACAGTGCCTATCAGCGTTAACGAGAACGCAGCGATAGCCCTTGGTCGCCTTGGCCTCCAGAATGCTGAGCTGTTGGCACCTCGCCTGTCGACATTCGCAGACGAATTCCTGAGCGCTGTGGTCGAGCTGGACTGCACCGACGAGAAGGCTAGTGCCCTCAAGGGGTTCACGATGATCGTGGGACAGAACCCCCAGGCAATGGAGAAGAGTCTGGTGTCATACTTCATGTGCATCGCGAGATACAACACCCGGCCTCCGAACGATGTCAACAAGGAGTTGCATGATCTTTTCCTCAATGTAAGTTCTCGGAATGCTCGAGGTTCAGTGCGGCATCAGGATGCTAACCTAGATTACAGATTCTCAACGTTTACCGACAGATGATGCCTCAATTTGACCAGTTCCTTGCTCAGCTGCCACCCCGGGACCGGGAGGCCCTGAGAGCCAGCTACGGTCTTTGAGTTAATGACTTTGGTTCAAATCGACAGCACACGACACGGGGCTCCAGCAGTAATGTCAGGGCTTATGAGATCAGAAGCAGGATGCAGTCGCGAATGGTCTGGTTTACCAGTAACTGAGAGCTACACCCGCCGAGTGGGAAAGACCCCAGCTCGTGGTGACTGCCATTTGCTCCCGCCATGGTGATGGCCGCCAGGATGAGCGCGTTCGTCTTCGCCGCAACACTCATGGCATACAATTGGGGAAAAGCGTATGTGCTTGTAATACTGATACCGTCTGGGAAAGTGGAAGCGTGGGTTTTGCTGGGCAGGTAGTCGGTGCAGAACACTGATCGTGTGCAATGAGACATAGAAGTTACGGGTACAAGCACGTTACAACAGCACTAACGCAGGATGGGCTGGTGGAGGTTGTAGGCTGCATGGACATGTTGCAGCATGGGGGGGAACAGGGTTGTGAGCAGAGAACAGAGCAGGAGCAAGGCACCAAGCTAAAGTACTATCAAATGGAATTCATGGCGGGCTGCAATCATGTTTGGAAAGATGGGCGGGTATGTCCCACGCGACGCGGACAACAATTGCACTACAAAAACTTAGATAGCCGTAGATAGATACCGATGATACACATCATCACATCCTTACCCTACAAGTACCATTTCTTGTGTTCTCAACGAGATGTTAGTCTGAATGATGTGTGACTTGTGGGCCATGTGATATGACCATGGCACTTATTGCCAGTGTGTCCACGACCATATGCTCATGTCAGTCTTTGCTCCCCAAAGCGAAGAACAAGACAACGCGGGAGGGCATGATGGCGGCTATTAGTATGCAGTTGCTAGGATGCAGTCGTCATCATGAAGCTGGTGTCTTGACGGATGCTGTTCCTACTCAATTGCAGCTGTGTGATCCATTCGGTCCAAACGGAAGTCAAGAACCATAAGCAGTGCGGATCAGCAACGGAGAGAGTCTGCACTTTGTCGTATATGGGATTTTGAGCTAGATCTACCCATGTAACACATAGAATACAGGCAAACCCAACGACAGTCTGCAGAAGCCCCAGAAGCCTTTTACCTGCCTCCAGACATCTTTCCAATCCTCTTGGTGTACTTCCAAAGTTGCCTGTACTTGGGTCCCTGTCTCTTCGCCTCCCAACCTCTCGCCTTCTTGGGCGCCTGGAGGCTGTACACCCTCTTGCGCCTGTAAACGACGTCGGCGCCGGGGATGCCGTTCCTCTCCATGACCTTGGCGGTGCTCTCGTCCCAGACGGTCCTGAACATGTTGAACCCGAACGGCGTCGCGTGGAAGTTGGACCGGAAGCTCTGCATGTGGAAGCCGTCGCGCTTGGAGTAGGCCCGCTTCAGCTTCTCCACGTCGAGCGGCTTGTCCTGCTCCAGCACCCAGACCGAGAGGCGGTGGTACGGCGAGCCCTCCTGGCTGAAGGGCGGGAGCCAGGGCACGGCCAGCTGGTCCTTGGCCTCGATGACCCTCTTGAGGGAGATGTTCTTGGTCAGGCAGCTGAGGCGGATGTTGGCGGCCATGAAGTGGAGGCGGCGGCCGAAGGCGTCGTTGTCCGGGTCGGGCACGTCGCTGTCCATGACGACGACGCTGACCAGGCGCTCCTTGTCGTCGAAGACCTGCACGCGCAGGTTCGGCGGCATCTCCGAGGTCAGCGAGTCGACGACCTCGCCCGGGTCCACGCGGTAGCCGTGGAACGAGAGCTGCAGGTCCATCTTGGGGTCGAACTTGGAGAGCACGTCCGGCACGATGTGGAACTGCTGCACTCGCTGGGCGAGGATCTTGTAGGCCATTCCGCGCCATTTCTCCTCGGCGAAGCTGCGGTAGACGGGCTTGGACATGTCGCCTGCAACAAATCACGCTCAAGTCAGTAAGTCTGTTGCCAGCAGGGGCGGGGGCGGTCGTGTTGTTGGGCCATCGTGGGGAAGCTTACCGTGTCCGTCCTCCCACTTCCTCCTCACGGCCGGGTCGTTGATGTCGGCCTGGATCTTGAGGTACTCCAGATGCCTCCGCAGGGAGTCCAGCTTCTTCTGTTTGTGATGCTCCCCGGCCCTGTACACGTCGGCCGGCCTGGCCTCCAGCTTCCTGATCTCCTCCGACGTCTCGCTGATCGCCTCCAGCTTCTGCGCGCGGTCGCCGCCCAGTACTTTTCGTGCCTCCTGGAAGGCGTGGTATGGTAGTTGCTCGAAGGGGATATTTGGCGACTGCCGTACTGCCGCTCTCCTTCTCCGCGATCCTATCGGTTCTGTGCCCTGCTTCAGGAGCTTCCTCTCCGCCCACACCAGCGTCGTGGTGTTGGGGTCCATCCACTGCTCCCTCATCGGGTTGGGCGCCTTAGGGGGCGCATTGGCGAGGTCCTGCACCGCCTGCGCATCGGCTGCGGAGGCGGCGGGGGCCGTCGAGGAGGATGTAGTCGGCTCGACGTCCCGGCGGCTTGTCGAGTTCGAGAAGAATCGTGCGGCTGCGGCTGATATTGAGGGCGAGGCCTGTTGTGCTGAAGTCCCTTGTCGTAGGCAGCGGGCCATGGGCCGTACCACCTGGTGACACCTCGACATCTTCGCTATTGGGGTGGGGGAATTGGGCGGTATAGCGAGATGCTGGAGTGCGCGTCGACTCGGCGGGCGCGCGATCATCGAATGCTCTCCAGGAAAATTATGTAGCTTCCGTAGCCGCGGGTGGTCCGTGCACACCCCGGGCGACTTATCGATCTTTTCGAGATCTACGACATCCCGCTCTTGAACCTCGGGGTACCTTACTGTCCTGCGCCTGTCATCTTGTCCCAATTCGCCTTGAAAATCGGAACAAGGAACGACAGTCATGGCTGGAAAAGGACTTCGAGGTCTCAGCGAGGCCATGAAGGCCATGAGCCTCTCATCACAGCCTTGCAGGAACGCAACACCAACTGCGGTATGTTCAACCACCTACTTGGACGTGTGACGAGTCCACCCACTTGAGCAATTGGGAGCTGATGATGGATCCGTGTAGGCAAGCATATTACCCATCGCATCTCGCACGATGGCTACCACGACCTCGCCCTCAAAACTGACGATACCCTCGGCCGACCCATCTGTCACCTACGCCCCCTTCAACCCTCTCCTCAGCGTCCCCGTCACCGTCTACAACTTCCCCAGCCTCGAGCCCCGCGCGCTCGAGTCCTACTCGACCAAACACCTCCACCTGCCCCTCCGGAGGGACATCCTCCACCTGGCAGTCACATACGAAGGCGACAACACCCGCCAGGGCTCGGCCAACACCAAGACCCGGTTCGAGGTGCACGGCTCGCACCGCAAGGTGTACCGGCAGAAGGGCACGGGCAAGGCGCGCGTGGGGACCAAGCAGTCGCCGCTGCGCAAGGGCGGCGGCAAGTCGTTCGGCCCCAAGCCGCGCGACTTCGGCACCGGCCTCAACCGCAAGGTGTACGACCTGGCGTGGCGCACGGCGCTGTCGTACCGGTACAGGCGGGGCGAGCTGATCGTGTGCGAGGACGGGCTGGAGCTGCCGCTGCCCGAGGACTTCCTGGCGCTCGCGCAGTCGGGCAAGCTCGGCACGGTGCTGGAGGACGGGTTCGTGGCGCGGTACCTGCGGGACGTCATGGACGGCCTGCAGTGGGGGGCCAGGCACGGCCGGACGACGTTCGTCACGACGGACCACAGGCCGAACCTGTTCACCAGCCTGGACGTGGCCGGGGAGCACGGCACGGCGATGGACATGGAGGACGTGGATGTCAAGAACCTGCTCGAGACGGGCAGGATCGTGATGGAGCGGAGCGCGCTGAAGGAGATCCTCAAGAGGCATCAGAGCGACCTTGTGAGCAACATCCTCATCAACGGTGTGCGCGACAAGGGGCCTGCTATCGGGACGCCTGTCATTCAATAGGGAGTCATGGGTGTGGCGAAAGTAGCTGTATGAAGACGTCTGTATACGACAATACACTTGTACCGTGAAGCCCGGGGTATTTGGATACTCGAGTGTGCATCTTGATCTATGCCGTTCAATTCCCTCACACTTCCAAAGTCAAACCAACAAGATTGCCAGGCCTCTCGAGTAAGAACAGTTGTGTCTCATCGTGGGACGCTATTCAGTACCTCACGATGGCCCGTTTGACGGCATACTCGACAATCACGACTTAAGTGCCGTATCAGCCCACCGCTGACTGAGCTTTGCGCAAAACCAGTCTCTTTCTAAGGCAGAAAGACGATACTTGACCGAATGCATTGGCAGCTGCCTTGAAAGGCTGGTTTGAGTAGGCTCATGGAATCTATAGTTGGTACGGCCTCCCTGCCGTATACCATGGAGGGCCATCGGAACCCGGTGTTCATTTTGAGCAACTGGCTCTCTTTTTTAGTCTTTACTAAGAGGCTGGCAGTTCACCAAAGCAGCGAAGGTGCGTCACATGCGCCAGTAAGCTGCGGTCAATATTGGGGTGGCATTTCGCTTGCGCCACACATACTTGACTACTCAAGTATGCATTCCACTCATTCATCCGCTGCGGCGGACTGTTAATAACTTCAGCACAGCCAGCACAGGGCCAATTTAACACATTCAGGTCTTACTGCGATCTATTGGGGCTGTTGAAGCTGGCCTTTCTGAGGTGAGGGACGAGGACATGCGCCGGCTTGTTGGGAAGAAGTATCTGAATTAAAATATGGCTTCCAACAATGTCTTTGCCAGGGCCGGGGCCAGGGGCCAGGTCCACTCGAAAAGATCGAGACTAATTATACATGATGCTGACGATTGATGAGCATTCGATGAATGAAGAGCCTTACTGACTTTTTGCAGTGGCTATGGTGCTAATAAAGGTCACCCCCCCCCCCAGGGGGTTATTGACGCGTAGGGTTGGAAAACCCTTAGGTGCCTCCCATCGTCCAGGCAGGCTTGCACACAGCCAATACCCAATACGGCTTATGCCAGCCACCGATGACTTTTCAGGGCACACCATCAGCCAACGTCTCTCGCAATATTTCGCCTGTTGTCTACTGTTTTCTTGGCCTGAAACGAAAGACCCCAACTGTTCTTATTTTTAGAACGGTGCGTCGACGCACCCGGGCTACCGGGCTACCACCGGGGCCAGAAGGAAGATGGATGGCGACGAATAAGCAAGCTACCTCGCAGCCGCCACCGAGGCACAGATCTTTCACGCATCGATCTCGCTGCAATGGCCCTGCAGGCGATTTCCCCTTTGGATGATGTCCTCAGGGTTCTGGACTTTGTGACAACATGATCGACACTGGTATCAAGTCTCGGAGAATTCACGGTTGGAATCCTGGTCGCTCTGGACAGGACCAGCCCATGCTCGGGAATCCTTCCCGACATATGGCTCTCAATAGCAGCGCCATCATGACCCGACTTTGTCAAGTGGACGACGGAAGCGTGGTTATATCGGTCCGGCCCCGACCTAGGCCAGCCTTATGGAGACATCTGAACCCGCCTGGCTGGTCTCGGGGCCCTTTCAGAGTATATTACTGACTGGTGCTGTTTCTTATGTCTCTTGGTCTCCTTTCTGTCGCCCTCTTTCGCTCGCTGTAGGTATCTGTCATACCTGACCGCGTTGACCAACGATCCCTATGCTTCACTTACAAACAATGTAGTCCTGATGCATTCACTACATCTTCTTATTCTTGTTCTTATTTGTATTCTACACTCCCATTTGATATTGGCGTCAGGAGACCATGACCCGAGCAATACAAGCCCATATGTTGTCCCTTTGGATCTCCAACCTGAACTACGCCGCCGTGAAGGCGCGAAACTCTTCAGGTCGTTGCTTCGCTCGACTTCAGACACTTGTCCCACCAATTACCAACAGTGCGGCAATGGGCTCCCAAGTGATTTTTGCTGCAGTTCCGGCGATACCTGCATATCTTTGGACAACAACACCAGTGCCCTCTGCTGCCCTGCCGGGTCAGGGAAATGCTCCACGATCAAGCCCATCACCTGCTCACTCGTTGGCCAGAACGCCACAGCATATCCAACCAGCGTTGTTCATACCTTGAATTTGGATGGACAGTTACCAACTTGTGGGGCGGAAGACTCGGGCACACAAACATGCTGCCCCTTTGGATATTCTTGCAACGGGGAGTCCAATTGTGTCCTCACGGAGACCGAGACTCCCATATCGACGGGTATATTGGCTACCGCAACAACATCCCGTCCCTCATCTAGTATGGCAATTACGACAACAGTCACAAGCGGGAGTGCCACTGCTTTGGTAGCGGCGGATCCCACCTTTGCACCGTTCGTGCCGACTCTCGAACCTGTTTCCGACAAACACGCTTCGTCCAATTCATCGAGTCAATCCAAAACCAAAGCCATTGGCATCGCCACAGGGTCTGCGGTAGGCGGTGTCTTTGTTGTCGCTGGATTTCTGGCATTCGCCTGGCTCAAAAGGAGACGCCTCAAGGAGAGCCTCAATGAGAAACGGAGATCCGTTACCCAGAGGTTATCATCGATGCCACCACCCTTACCACCCAAAGAACACCATCAGGTCGCGAGGAAGAAACGGAGGTCAATGCTCAGCTGGGTACCATCGGTAATCAACAGGACTCCGGTTGAATTGCCAGCAACCCCGGTGATACAGCCTCCGAATATGGCCCACCGGCCGTATCCTCGAGACTCACTGAGCGTTCAGGAGTTTCATGAGCTTGAAGCAAGGTGGTTGCCTCAGGGGGCGTATTGAGAGGCCTCAATACTCTTGTCTCGAAGTCTCGGAAGGAAAGCGTGTAACAATTCAATCACTCTTTGTTTGAAAACTTAGGTTTCAGACATGCATTCTCGTTATTCTCGGTGTCCTCTGATTCACATGAACAAAAGATGTCTCATACGACATTGAACGAATGAGACTTCCAGGCGTTTCTTGACCTTGTTTAGAAGATCCCAGCCGTATGTATTGACATCAAAGGGCGACCTGAGCAAGTGTCCGAAGATCGAATAAATACCATGCGATATGGGACGGGAGTCAAGGCGTCAATATTATAGAAACATTGAATACCACATCATGTTTGGGCGCGATCTCTCAGGAGTGCGTCCATCAAATTTCAAAATGGACCAGACAAGAGAGCAGCGCAAGTTCATGTACGATTTGGTGTACAAATGGACTCCCTTGGGGCTTGTTGTGTACTTGTTTATCGTCTGCACGGCAATGCTAAGCGTCTCTGGAAACCTCTCCCACGCCGAGGTTATTGGTTTCTGCGTCACGGCAGGTCTTCTCATCGCCTTTTTCGCATCATGTCACCTCGTCCTCTACTGCACCAGGATCAAGGACCAGATGGACTTGGAGAAGAACCAGGGTCACAGTACTACGAACTCGAGCTCACGTTCCGAACCGTCTGCTGGAGTTCACGGGCAGTCAGCTCAGCAGGATCACGACAACAACGGACAGCAAGTGAACCAGAGTGGGCCAAATAACCCAGGGGTGGGACTTCCCCAAAACCATCCTGCTGCGGCACTCCCAAATGCGAATCTACAGGCCCAGGTCGAGGACGTCCTTGACGAGGAGCCGGTGCGGCCCCCGCTGCGAGTCACCAACGGTGTACCCCAGAGTACGCTTTCGATAAACCATCGGAATCATCACGGGCAACGAATTCGCAGCCATGGTTCCGCGGCCCCGGAGCCTCTCTCTATGAGGAGTCAACAGGCAGGACGTTCCGGGATTGGTGGAGGCCAACGCAGATATGTTCCGTACAGACCACTAGACCCCAGGACACCTTCGTATCAGACCCGGGCTCGCGATTCCCGCAACACCGTTGAAGAAGTATCATCCCTACACGCTGCTGGGTTGACTCCAGAGGAAGCCATGGATTCGGTACGCCGTACAATGGAGACTGAGCCATGGTCAACCTCAAGAGGCCAACGTCCGTCCCAACAGAGACGGCATGGCCAACCTGCTGTAGGGAATCAGGGGAGTTCATACACACTAGGTAATGCCCCTCCTGGACAGCGGGTTGGGAGGCAACTGTTCCTGGGGTCACCTTCATCCCCGGACAACCTCGTGCCGCTTCCCAACCAGAGGAACGAGGTGGCGAACCAAGCCGGGCCGCAAAGTCATCCCGTCGAGCTGTCAGCCGGCGAGGTCCAGGGCTACTTTGTGTTACTTCAAGAGCCTGATCTGATGGATCTCCTGTCGAGGCGCCTTTTGGAATGGAAGCCCCGACCCTGTGCCCTCAACTGGTCAGGGCATGGTGTTTTGGAGAAACAAGTTACACGTCGAGCAGACGACACAGGCGTGGTGGTCGTTGACAACCCGGAGCGGAAGTCGGTCAGCATCCACAAGGCCCCGGGAACGGTGGAAAGGATGCCAAGCCAAAGGGCCGAGATCCAGTACCAACACTCCCCCGTCAGGCCTTGGAGGCGATCGGCTGACAGCGGTTATTGCTCGGTCGACAAGATGCGCCACTCGGTCTCGACAATGCAGCTTCACACCGGGGGCCGGAACTCGGTTGTATCATCGGTCTCCTCGGGAGATTGGTGCTCCTTCGTCTCCCTGGAGAAACGGTCATCCTTGCATTCAGAGCACGAAGTGGAGGATGGCATGTTTGTACCACGAGAGGTGATCGAACAGCCCATGTCTCGCCGGCGAGCATCAACTTTGAGCTGAGGTCATGAGAGAAGTTTCCTGTCCTTTTTCAGACTTCCAGTAGAGCAAGTTTCGTCTCTGCTGATCAGGGTTGGGCGTTGAGGGCGTGGTACTGGAGGCATTACTGGAGGCATTCAGGCTGGCGAAGTTCTAGCGCCCCCCCCCCCCCAAAAAGGTTGTGACCGAAGCGGGTTTCATCTGTAGCTAGAAATCAGAGTACAAGGAACGAAGACCCTTAGCTGAACTGCCTTCAAATTGCCGGTAATTTGAGTGACCATTTCATGACACATAGAATTGTAGCGCCTGTTTCCATAAGCATACTCGAATATATCGATCTGGGGATGTGGGCAACAGGACTGTAGCTCACCGCCCAAGACCGGCTACATCCCATCACAGAATGCATATTCGGATATAGAGGGCCCGGTCAGAACACTGGAGGCTCGGTGTCCCTATGAATGATGGCATGAAATCCAATTCGTCGTACGAAAAGCGAAGCTATGTTGCATCTGGTATCAAATCCCCAACGCCTGGTCATGAAAAGTTTTCTGAGTACCCACCCCTCCAATCGTTAATCCAACAAACATACACACATGCTCACAGAATCTCTTCATCGTCGTCATCCTGGGGCGGTGGTGCCGGGGCAGGAGCAGCCGTCTTTGCCCTCGTCCTCCCAGCCACCGCGCCCGTCTCGACCTCGCCCATCTCATCATCAAAGTTGTCGACCTCCTCGACATCCTCGTCGTCGTCGTCGTCGCCGCCGTCGTCACCACCCAGGCCGGCAAACATGTTCACGCCGGCCTTGGAGGCGGCGGCGGCGCCGTTGACGGCGTCCCAGGCCTTCTTGCGGCTGGCGATCTCGCCGGCGGACCTCTTGCTCTTCTGGATCTTGAGGGCGGTCCGGTCGACGATCTCCTCGGCGCGCTCGAGGCCCCTCTCGCGGCGCTTCCGGGCCTTGGTGCTCAGGACGGACTTGCGCCCGTTCTTGGCCTTCTTGGAGACGCCGGCGCTCTGGTGGATGCCGAGGATCGAGGGCCGGTTGTTGACGTCGCTGGGCGGCTGGACCTCCTTGAGGGACTTGTCTGTGTTGATGCTGGGGGAGGTGGCCCGGCGGGCTGCGCGGGAGTGGACGGAGGGCCCTGTGGGGGGGTGGGAGCGCAGAACGTCAATACTGGTCCATGTTGTTTCTTTCTTGTCTCTCGAGGGTTCAAGGCTCGACAGCTGGTTGATTTGGGATGTACTTCTTACCTTTGGCCCCCTTTTTTATCACTGGTTTTCCCATTGTTTTGCTGGTTTGGTTTGGTTTGATCGAGGGTGTGTAATCGTGTGGTCTAAAGTCTGAGAGCAACAAGCTGTAGATGGGATGGTTACTTTGCTTTGAAAGTTTCTGGTATCGATAAGGAATTTGGGACCAGGAGTTGGAAAAACGGGTTCTAAAATTGGGGGGATGCTGCAGATCAATGCCTATAGTAGTGGTACTTCGAAGGGTCTCATCGCGTGGAACCCCCCTTGCACCCCACGCTAAATGATGAGGCTCAAATTCAACGGCGTCCTCACCCCTGCAGGCCCTGTTGAAGACAGCCAGACAGCCTAAAAACACATACAGAGGCACAAACACACAGGATACACCACTGTTATATGACTGGCTCTCTGCGGAAGCTTCAACGCTACAAGATGGCTTCCGTCCCCGGTTTTCGATTATCAACCCTGTTTTCAGGATTCCATACAGTCAGCCCGCAAATGACAGGAAGAATGGACTTCCTCAGCCATCTAGGTACCTCCAAGCAATACTGAAAAGGCGTATGGTATCCCAACTGATTTGTGGCACACGTTAAAGTTCCGGTGAAGTGACTGATGCCTGCTGGTTTCCATTCAACTCTCAATTTCTGGATCCAATCTTAAAAGCCCGAGGCGTACGTTCTTGGAATCCTTACGGAGAGCCAAACTCAGGAGCATCTTACATGGATATATGATCATATGGAATTGGATTGGAGCCATTGATATGGTGGTAAACACCTAGGTAATTGTGAGTAAGGAAGAAAAGAGGAAATAGAAGAGAAACGCCCGTCACAATACCCCCTTTGTGTGACGATAAGATGCTGCTGAAGCAAAAAGGAAAGGGAACAAAAAATGATGGAGTAGCTACAACTGGTTTCGATCCAGCGACCTCCGGGTTATGAGCCCGGCGCCTTGATTTGGTGTTAGTGTCAATTTTGACTGATAGAATCTTTGTGGGTTGACTCACTCTTCCCCTGAGCTATGTAGCTGTTGTTCTCATATTTTGCGGCCTGTCAGGGCTACTCATATTGGCAGTCCCGAGACTCACGCAAGAGTCAAACCTGCCGAGGTGGATCTTATGATGTGGGTATCATCAATACTGCCGCTGTACTATGCAGTATTTATTCCAAGGCTGACACAGTGTGTTCGAACTGGTCAAACAGGCTGGCAGGCAGGCACTGCAAGCTACAAGGTCAAGGCCTCGACAGATGCTCATGGAACGAACTCCCCCACTGTTCAGCCCTGTAAGACATGTGGTGGATGCATTTGATGTGGACTTAAAGGTCAAGTGGGTCTGGGCCAGGGGTCAACTGGCAAATCAGTTCAACTAGGCACTCTGATACTCCAAGCAGTTCGGTATCTTGGGCGATACCCAGGCACCATTGACCTTCACCATCTATCTACGCTGTACTACCCCTTATCTTTAGGGCTAGTTCTTTAGGTGTTGACAGAAATTCGTGACACGTATCTCGTGTACGAGAAACATCCATTCCTTCTGCCTGAGATACATCTGATGCCCATGGGGTTCTTGTGTTACTCCTCATCAAATCAACACCACAGGCACTGACACAAGAACATAACTCATATGTCAAACATGCTTTTCGAACCCAGAAATCCCGCCAGATGAAGCAGCCATCAGAAACACTCTTCTCTTCATACGGATCAAGTCCCGTGAGACTTGACAAGAACAGTTGAAAGGCACAAACAACTAAGGGATATCGACGAAACACTATCCCACAGGCCGTTATAAGCCCAAACTCACCCACTGGGAGACTGAGGATCATCCTACCGACTCGCAACCCACATCCAACGCTAGCGGGTTTGGCTCCAGATTAATTGCATCAACATGCCAAATCTAAAATCAGGAGCCAACCGAACCGATCGGGGTCAAAAGCTTTCAGACAATGAGGGCTGGATTCAAGTACCCAGAGATGTCGAGTGGCAAGATCTGACGGAGGATCTCCTACACACGGACTCAAGCCAGCCTGATTTTACCAATGCTACACGGTTGAAGTCGATGTCCGTTGTCAGCCTCTTCAAGGAGTTTTGTCTCAAAATCATCAACACGAGCTCTTCTGGAGTAGGAAGACGGGCAGGGGGGTCTGGTGTGGGAAACTCAACTCGCGAATAGCAGGCTACACAAAACACCACGACTGAGCACACTCTTCAAACAGTCATGCCTTGGGTGTGAGAATGCATCATCAGGCGGGGGACTCACCGAGATAGGGCCTGGCTATGGAGCTAGTATTAAAATAACAAAAAACACCATCGCGGCCGTGCTACCTATCTTGTGTCAGGTGATGGACCGCAACAGCAAAGTGAGTTTGGCGATAGCCATTCTAGGGCAGGTTCCCCGATCACACTTTTGCCGTGCCAGATTCATCGCGAAACTTCTAGGTAATTTGGTTGTCTTCATCGGAAGACTCTGCGTCCACCTTCGTCAATGACACCAACAGTCTCAACGCCAGCCCCATCCATAGACTGTTACACCAATTCTGCTTCCGCCCGAATATGGAATCACTGTCTCAACACGCCTACTATGAGACCTTAACAGGACTGCACTTTGGATGCTATATCTGCAAGTGAATACCAAATCCTTTCGTATCTGACACTCGACAGCACCTTTACGAATATCGGATGCTTTGGCAAGAAAGAGGGTAAGTAGAGAGTAAAGGAGAAGAAGAAGAACGGGAAAGAGGGGGCGAGGGAGAAATAAATAAAGAGAGGTTCGAATACAGTCTAAGATGGGTTTCGGGCTCCGAGAGGCCCATCTCTCTTCAGAAGCCGCTTAACCGGCCTCACAACTCAACAAGAAAGATGAGGGCAGGCTTATGACTCCTCAGCCCTGGATGCCAACCTCCCATGGCAGAGAGGCCTGCCATCGGTGATTTCTCCACTGCCACAGCCTGGGTCGATAGCATCAAGGTAACAGAGCTAAAGGAGGCTACCGGGGAAGCAACAGTGGAGTCAAGGGAGCTTTGAAGAAGCACAGGACTCCCACGTCTCTCCAGCCCAACCTTGGAAAGGAGCGGGCTTCGAGTGCCGACCAGGTCAGTTCCGACATCTCAGACCCTACCTGCTGTTTGTGGCTCAGACCTGACGACAGCCTCACCAACTTCCAGGCCACAATATAGTGCATCGAATCAACAGCAGCGAGCAGCAGTACGAGCACGAAGGCGAGCCCAATAGACGAGTACACTGGCAGACATGGAAGCAACTTTGCAGTTCACCCTGCAGGTAGCACTTGAGGACTGCCTCAGTCGAGGGCACGGTTTTACAACGTCCATCCCAATGGGGGTGACTTCAATGGGCCATGACTTCAATGAATTGAGGGCACACTATGAACAGTGCTCAGCCCCAGTGTTTCAGATCCGAGATACTCCAGTGCCTTCCAAAGGTGTTCTGGCGATCCAAGGTGATATAAGATGCTCCGAGAACTACAGAAAACATAGGACTATCAAATGATACCTCGAAGAGATACTATATCCACCATATCACACGACAGCCAGGGCTAAGGAAGTATAATACAGTTCCAGATGGTTAAGATCACACTCTGCTCATGCTCTACGGATCAAGGACTATTCCTGATACTGTATACTCAGGTAATGAGCGTTTCAATGTCCCAGGTCGCTCGGAAACCAGGGACGGGGGGGGCTTGGACGAGCTCGATTGATCGTGCCTGCTTGGTGTCTTGGAGCTCTCTAGCTTTGGTTCGTTTGTTTGAATATGATGGCGAAGAAAGAGAAAGCGCAGCTAACTGCGAGAAGGAAACGTATCAACTGATTGCTTGATGCGAGACTTCTATCACCTGGGTTGACTGGAATTGTAAGTCTGGAAGCTAACTTTCGACTTTACTTTCCCTGTTTTAGTATTTAAGTAGGTATTCAATATATGTAGATCAACTTAGTATCTGATTAAGAGATGAGCAATTCATTGAGACAAGGCATTCAGGATAGTTTAAGATACTGCTCTCATCAGTGTTTTTCAAGGGACTCCCACGCTCCCGGAGTATTCAGCTACTACAGTACCTTATATGTTACCTCGACAAACACCTGGGCATCCCTGGAGGCCCCCCGGCGAGAAAGGGAAGTGGTCAGTCTTGTCGAACCCAAAATGTGCTAACAGCAATAACGTTCCGCAGAAATAAGGGAAAATAAAAGAAGAGGCACTAGGGAAAAGGAGGGACCACCCACCCTTCCACAAAAAAAAAAAAGAATTTATACGTAAATATATATATATATATATATAACATTTGAACTGCTTAAAAAATAGACAACTTCTTGAAATACTCCAACTCTACAATTCTCTCTGCCCTTGCATGTGTCTGTAGGAAGCAAGGCCATTCTTGAGGTTTTTTCTTTTATATTTATTTTAGACTGCGCGACGTGATCCCAGGAACTCCCTGATTCTAGTCTCATCTCTAGACATGACCGGCAGTTCCTGATTTACCTGCTTGCTTGCATACAGTCGAACGATGAAACTTTTATCATTTGTAGCCTATATAGGCTTGATAGCAGTTGCCTTTGCTTATTTGCACGGCCCCCTGATGTATTACCTACACGAGCAAGTCGATATAATGACTCTCATCCGAATCAATTGCTTTGCGCTTACAAAAGTTCGATGATTGACCCAGCAAGCAATCCTCGTTAGTCGTGCCATCATTACAAATCCATCCTTCGATAGCTAGTAATCACCATTGTTTACAAATCAGTATGCAGCAAAGTGTACCTAGGTAAAACCGAGTGAAACGGATGGGGTACGTAGACCACCGGTAGCTACATACTAGTATCGCATCATACCCGCAGGAATGAGATGCCCCTCATCGGCAGTGGGGTCACTTGAATATTGGCACGGAGCAGCATCACCAGCAGGACGCTTGATTTCTAATCGCGTATGCCTGACGTAAAGCCATATAACCTCGCAACTCATGTCAACAAGAAAGGCAGCCCTTGAGCCTCTAATTTCTTCAAGGCTAAGCAAATTAGGACAACATCTCAAAATGGCCGGCAAATCTGATATCCACCTTTGTAAGTGTTCTGCTCTTCAACGCTGAGAGAGTGAAATCATTCTAGCTTGGGTCCCTTACTGACATGGCGTCTTCACAGACACTGCCCAGACACCAAATGGAATCAAGGTGTCCATTCTCCTAGAGGAGCTTGGTCTCTCATACGAGGTGAGTACATATGTTCCGGGATGTACCAATCAGGAATTGAACTGACATTAAGCCAGACCACGGACATCGACATCTCCAAGAACGTCCAGAAGGTAAGTCGCCATGTCCACGTACGCTTTACTGGGACGTTGGCTAATTGAAACCAGGAGGATTGGTTCCTCGAGATCAACCCCAACGGGAGGGTCAGTTATCCCCAGTGTCCAAGATCCAAGTGGCAGGAAGAAGCTGAACAGTCCAACGCAGATCCCAGCTTTGACGGACAAGCACACCGATGGGTCTACCATCCGGCTGTTCGAGAGCGGTTCGATAATGCAGTACCTGGTTGACAAGTACGACACCGAACACAAGGTGTCGTATCCTCACGGCACGAAGGAGTACTATGAAACCAACAGCTGGGTTTGTCAAGCCAAGCCCATTTCGGGAGTCGTACGCCATTACTGACTAAGACACCAGCTTTTCTGGCAAATGGGTGGTCTCGGTCCTATGCAGGGGCAATCGAACCACTTCACACGTAAGCCCTTCGCTTTTTAACATGAGCTGGTGAGGCAGACCAGTGAACTGAGTGACTTCGCAGGATATGCACCCGAGAAGATTCCCTACGGCATGGCTCGGTACCAGAACGAGACTCGCCGTCTGTATCGGGTCATGGACACCACGCTCGCCGCGTCTAAGTCCGGATTCCTCGTCGGTGACAGATGCACCATCGCAGACATGAGCTGCTGGGGATGGGTTTCTTCAGCCAGTGAGTCCAGCACTTGATAGCTAAACCCCTTGCGTCTTGCCCCGTCCTCCTCGTACTTTTGCCTAGACTAACCGTCGTAATCACAACAAAGAATGGTCTGGCGTGGACATCGATGAGTTCCCTGCCTTGAAGAAGTGGCTGCACAAGCTGCTTGAGCGACCCGGCTTCGAAAAGGGCCGTCACGTTCCGTCGGAGCACAAGGCGTTTGAGTTGGCCAAGTTAAGCGAGGAGGAGCTCGAGAAGAAGGCAGGGGTTGGGAGGTCTTGGGTCCAGGCTGGTATGAAGGCGGATGCCAAGAAATAGGCAAGTCGCCTCGGAGCGATGTGTTGGTGGTTTTGTTATTGTTCTGTTTCACGTGTGAGATGGACTGAGGTCGGTTGCGATCAGCTATGTCAGCCGTTTGCCATGTACAGGTCCGACATCCACTAGAGTCAAGACTGCTAGATTCTGCCATGCCTCAGTGACCTGCTCTGATAGACAACCTTCTCTGATCGTCCATATGTACGCGATATGTTGCTGCTCCAAGCTGGCCTTGTCGGGTTCAGAAGCCACACAAGTCTCCCAGCACGATAAAGCCCAATCGTGCTCGTAATCGTATGCAAGCTCCTGTGGTTTTCAATGGCGAATGCGCAATGAGCTACTCGATTTCGCCTGTAATCCCCTTGACTTCAGAAACCGACATTGAAACTTTTAGTGTCAACAGGCTGGGGTCCGACCGATTCTGCCCACGCAGGTTGGCCACATGGATGCAACAGCATCTCTCACTCCGCCATCAGGGCGACAGCAGTCGCTAAGTTCAGGACCCGGGCCTGAGAGCCAGGGTTTATCTGTGGGCTGGAGAGTGCCTCGGTGAAAAATAGCGTGTTACTATTAAGCAAACTAGAGGCCTAATGGTGAGGGTACCTAGATACCTACTTAAGTAGGTAGCCGGTGTCTGAACTGCCCAGGTGCCCTCCAGTGCTCAGACTACAGTGGTGAAGTACCTAGGTACTTGTTATTGGGCGGGTTCTACTCTCGGCCTGCAAGAACTTTAGACCGGCGATCAATAGCAATTGGGTAAGCGCGCCGCGCCAGCTGCCAAGGTTCCAGACTGACTACCGCCCAGCTGCCTGATTCAAAGAACTTTAAACCTTTGTACCTTTCAGCCTTGTACTCGACCTCCAACCTTCGACTGCAAACCTACCAACCAAACGCCTCCATCCAAACATCCTCTGCCTCCAAGGAGCGGTAGCATCAAGATGTCGTGGAGAGCTCAAGGAACCACTGGTTCCAACAACATCCCTCTAGGCAAACGCCGATTCGGTGGCGACTCGGCTGAGCCTGAAGACCGAAGCGACGTTCTTTCCAATGGACCGGATCGCGACCTCAAACGTGGCCGCAGCCCTGAACCTCGTATTGTGACGGACGCCGACGGCACTCGTCGTCGCAAGAAGCGTAACCGCTGGGGCGATGCTTCCGAGAACAAGGCCGCCGGCCTCATGGGCCTTCCCACTGCTATCGTCGCGAACATGACCAGCGAGCAGCTCGAGGCATACACCCTCCATCTTCGTATCGAGGAAATCAGTCAGAAGTTGAAGATCGACGACGTTGTGCCGGCTGATGGCGACAGGTAAGCATGCCAACCATCTGTCTTTCATCTTTCAATACTAATATGAGCCTTGACAGATCGCCGTCTCCTGCCCCCCAGTACGACAATCATGGTCGCCGTGTCAACACCAGAGAATACCGATACCGGAAGCGCCTCGAGGACGAACGCCACAAGCTGATCGAAAAGGCGATGAAGACCATCCCTAACTACCACCCGCCTCAGGATTACAGACGACCTACCAAGACCCAGGAGAAGGTCTATGTGCCGGTCAATGACTACCCGGAGATCAATTTCAGTATGATTGCTAACCCTCTAACCTTTCTAACCATGTCCCTCCTTCCTGTCATCTGGCAATGCTCCGGATCTCATGATACATTAGCCTCACTGCCTCAGGCTTGTGTGACTGAGCGAAACGTGCTTTTCCTCCTGCCCTTATGATGACGATACTAACACTTAGCTCTCCCTGTTTAAGTTGGCTTACTCATCGGCCCTCGTGGCAACACTTTGAAGAAGATGGAAACCGAGTCGGGTGCAAAGATTGCCATTCGTGGTAAAGGCTCCGTCAAGGAGGGCAAGGGCCGGTCCGACGCAGCTCACGCCAGTAACCAGGAAGAGGACCTCCACTGCTTGATCATGGCCGACACTGAAGACAAGGTCAACAAGGCCAAGAAGTTGATCCACAACGTCATTGAGACCGTAAGTCCTACACTTCTTTATATGCTGGCATATGTAAATTAACAGTCCCAGGCTGCTTCCATCCCCGAAGGCCAGAACGAATTGAAGCGTAACCAGCTTCGTGAACTGGCGGCACTGAACGGAACTCTGCGTGACGATGAGAACCAGGCTTGCCAGAACTGTGGACAAATCGGTCACCGAAAGTACGACTGTCCCGAAAAGCAAAATTTCACTGCTAGCATCATTTGCCGTGTCTGTGGCAATGCCGGCCACATGGCTCGTGATTGTCCCGACAGACAAAGGGGTGCGAGCTGGCGCAACGATGGACCAGGCGGTGCTCGGCCCCAGGAACGCATCGGCGCCGGTGCCGGCGGTGCAGTCGGTGGCGGAGACGTCGATGCTGAGTATGAGGTAAGCTCACCCTCTAGAGTTAAAGTACCAACACGAGACAATTACTTACGAGATGTCTAGCAATTCATGGCAGAACTTGGCGGCGGAGCAGCACCCGCACGCATTGAGGCCGGACCTGGAGCTCATGGCAACGGAGATGCCAAGCCGTGGCAGCGCGGCCCCACTGGAGGTCCTGCTCCTTGGCGCACTCGCACCAACGACCGCGACCATCATGAAGGAGGAGGAGGTGGTGGCGGCGGCGGCGGCGGCCGTGGTGGCGGAGAAGGTGGCGGCGGAGGCTCTGGCGGTCCTGCACCCTGGGCTCGCGACCGACGTGAACGCAACCATGACAGCCATGGCGGCGATACGTACTATGGTGGGCAGAACAACGGCTACGGAGGGTCTGCCCCTCCCGGCACAGCGCCGTGGCAGCAACCCCCTGGAGCGCAGGCAGCATACGGAGGCTATGCTGGTGGCTATGCTGGTGGTTACCCTGGTGGCTCTATGGGCGCGCCTCCGGGCCTGGGTGGACCACCTGGAGCCGCTGGCCTCGGAGCACCTCCTGCACCTACCGCTGATAACCTGAATGCTCTGATCCAGCAGTTTTCAGGGGGTGCGTCGGTGCCTCCTCCGCCTCCTCCCCCCAACGGAGCACCCCCGCCACCACCCGGTGATCAGCCGCCACCACCTCCTCCCGGTGCTTAGAAGGCAACTTACAGCAGCTCACCTTCGAAATCGTTCCCCGATACTCTGTGGCACTGATGCATGTCATATTACCACGGTACCAGCTTCATCGGCTTGGCCTGCCCACCGATAGCGGAGATTCCACGGGGCTCCAGTTTTAACGGGTCTCTTGACAGAGAACACGACAGACTGACTGACAGACTGATGGCGCAGAGAAGGGCCACTGGAGTACTGACTGTATGATAGGCAGCTTTTACTAATAAAATTGATACTTTACCTGTTGCAAACATTTGCGGAAAACATGTCCACGATGTATTTGAGTGATACTGGCCAAGTTGTGTTGTCGTTGTTCCAGACTAACCTTTGTAGTTGATAATTACTTAGGTAATCAGACATAACTCGACTCTAATCTGTAGAATATCGAATAGCCGCCAGCTGTTGTGTGTAAGTTCACATGAGTTCCTTTTGGAGGGGCGGAGGAGCTTGGGCCACCTGAGCTAAGCCGTCAGGGGAAGCTCATTGCGGGGCAGCGGAGCTTCCACAGTAATGCGGTGGGCAGCTCTTGGTGGTGGTGCCAGCCATCATCACATCACTCTGCATCTCATGCTGCAATTATTTATATTACGGTACGGGAACAAGGAGACTCGCGCCTGCCATTCCAAGAATCACACGAGTTTCGAAGATCTGACTGCGGACTCCGCGAGTACACAATCAATTTGGATGGGCCTATCGTGTAACAGACCTAATATCATTGACCTTAGCAGTAACCGTGACCTTGCCTCCTCTTTTCCTATACTCTGATCACGCACGCGTCATTGTCGTTTGTCTGGGGAGACAACCCCGCGGCTGATATTGACCTACCTGCATTCGCCTTTTTCCAGACATACCTAGGTAGTCTGTGACGGTCAGGACGGAGGCCTTGATGCATCACCGCCTCCTCCCTAGGCAATTGCAATAACGACATCACGCTGTGTCGAGCCTGCTCTGGCTGACCACTCTGCGGCTTGGGAATCCGAACTTACGACCATCTCCATCACGACGGCGTCTTGAACGGCGCTTGGCACTGCAGTCATGTTGAATCCATTCGCTTTTCGGCCCGCTCAGGTCACCATTTGGACAACCATCGTCTATTTGGCTCTTCTCATACCTCTGATCATTATCAATGAGACTGTACCACCTCCACCATCTACCCCGACACCCCGCCCCGGCATCAATCTCACTGAAGCCTGGGTCGACCTCGCTGCCTTGACCCAAGGGTACCATCCGTACAATAGTCACAAGAATGATGAAGTCCGGGACTGGCTTCTCTTACGCATTCAACAGATACTTGATGAGAACGAAGCTGATTGGGGCTGGGAAACGTCCACCAGCAAGCAGCCGTAAGATGGTTTCTTTGTGTGCTGTCCCATGCTGCGATGCTGACCTAATCATGACAGGTCAAACTACTCAGCCAAGGCTCTGAAACTATCTGAGAACTCTATGGAGTCGTCGGGTCACAGTGTAACCGTCTTCAATGACCTACTGTCGAATGTGACTGTTTCCTTTGGTGGTCTTCCTGGTTCGCACAAGGATGGGGCTGAGACAGGAAACGCCGCCTACTTTGAGGGCACCAATATCATTGTCTACATCCGCGGCACTTTGGACGAGGAAGGAGAATGGTGGAACAAGAGAGGAAACCATAGGAGGTTACCAATTGGTAAAGGCGGAGTCCTGGTGAACGCGCATTACGACTCGTGAGACATATCATGATCTGTCTGATCTCTTGCCTTGTTCTAACATTATTACAGGGTTTCTACTGGCTTTGGAGCAACTGACGACGGAATGGGTGTCGTAAGTGTCCTTCAGCTGATCAAGTATTTCTCTACGGCCGGGCACCAACCTAAGCACGGTATCGTCGCCTTGTTGAACAATGGTGAAGAGGATTTCCTCTACGGTGCTCGGGCCTTCGGGAACAGCCCGCTACTGCCTTTCATCCACACTTTCCTCAATCTCGAGGGCGCTGGCGCTGGTGGACGTGCCACGCTCTTTCGCAGCTCCGACCAAGAGGTTATGAGTGCATACGCCAAGTCTCCAAATCCGTTTGGCACCGTCCTCAGCTCAGATGGCTTCAAGAGGGGTTTCATCAAGAGTCAGACTGATTATGTTATTTTCAATGGTATATATGGCCAAAGGGGCCTCGATATGGCCTTCTACAAACCGCGGGCGAGATACCACACGAACGAAGATGACGTGAGGCATACCAGCCGAGCCAGCCTTTGGCACATGCTGTCATCGTCACTTGTTACCATGCGCGATCTATCAAGCCGCACCTTCGGAGGTGATGTCTCGGATAGCAAAGGCAGCGTCGCGCCCAACGGGAGAGGCAGTAGCGCTGTGTGGTTTGATCTCTTCGGGAAGGGCTTCGTCTTGTTCAACTTGCGTGGCATGTTCGCGTGGACTTTGTCGCTGCTCATTGCGACGCCTCTCATCCTCATGCTGCTGTCGTATTTGACTCAAACCAAGGGTAAACACTACTACTTCTTGGACAAGGTGGAAGTTTATGAGCATCCTGGTCTTGATTCGGGGGATGGGCAGCAAGTCAATATAAGCGGCCACAAAGGAATATTTCGCTTTCCCTTGGCCATTATTGTGTCTGGAGCACTTGTTTTTGGCGGAGCATTCCTCTTGAGGAAGTTCAACCCCTATATCGTACACAGCAGCCAATACTCAGTGTAAGGCTTCCTCCGGTACTCCCCATCCCCCTTTACCTTCTAACCAGGCTGACTGAGATTTAGTTGGGCAATGTCTGTATCAATTGGATACTTCGCATTTTGGTGCATCATGAAAGGCGCAGATGCCATAAGACCGAGTGCGCTGCATCGGGGCTATGTCAATATTTGGCTGTTCACTCTTGCATGGGTTATTCTGGTCGCCGTCGCTGCTCTAGAGGACCGTCATGAGATCGCATCTGGGTACATCTTTGTTTTCCTCCATTCGGCACTATTCTTGACGACGCTTATTGCTGTACTGGAATTGTTCACTTTACCGGACACGAAAACATACGGCCAGCAATTCATAACCGATAACGAATCTCAGGACCACCTGCAAGGTCCCCCCAGTGCGGATGATATCATCGCACCTGGACCTGGCGAGGTTGACGGTACTGAATCTGAAGAACTGGCTGATGACGAGGACGAGAGAGACCCCCCCAGCGAAGCAACTCCTCTTATTGGTAGGCCCACTGGCGAAGAAGACTCGCAGACAACATTCACGACCACATACCGCCGCTCCATTGCAGCCATCACTGAAGCTACCAACAAAACACAAGAGCCCACAGTTACTGACAATGACGCTTTTGGTAACGAGCAGCCTTGGTCCAAGAGTCTCCCCAGTTGGACATGGTTGATACAATTCCTTCTCCTAGGTCCGTTTATTATCATTCTCACAGCTCAAAGTGGTTTGTTTATGACGGATGCGATGAGACAAACCGCAGTCGAGGGCTCGGTCACCATCGTCCCCTATATGAGCATTGCGTTCTATACCATGCTGCTGATTTTGCCCCTCATGCCTGTAATGCACCGCATTACGTACCACATACCTATGTTTCTACTTCTTATCTTCATTGCCACGCTAATTTACAACCTTGTGGTCTTCCCCTTCTCGCCGGACAACAAATACAAGGCATTTTGGCAGCAGACAGTCAACCTTGATACTGGAGCCTCGGTTGTCAAGCTCGGCGGTGTGGAGGAATACCTACGACTCATCATTGCAGACTTGCCGTCTGCTGCTGGGAAAGATGTGGTGTGTCAGGATTCAACGACTAGAGCCGGCATTTCGGAGTGCTTGTATGACGGGACAGACATTCCACCCAACGTGGCCGATAACGTTGTGGAGGGTGTTCCGCCGTCTCAGGGCTTCTTTGATTTAGTGTCATTGGAGGTGTCGCGAGGCACCGATTACGATGATGGTCAGGCCAAGGCCAAGTTTAGGATCAACGCAAAGAACACCAAGTCTTGCTACCTCAAGTTCGCGCGGCCTATTAAGAAATTTACTGTCGCGGGTGGCACTGTCTGGGATGATCGATTTGGGGCGATACCGCAGGGTGGAATCGACCAAGTGCTGCTGTGGAGACGGGATTGGAACAAGACGTGGGAGGTCAATGTGTACTGGGATGTTTTAACCGCCTACTCCGAGAGACCGGTCTACCTAGGGGATGGGGACGTTGAGAACGCTGCGTACGTGGCCGACGAGCTCAAGGCGAGAGAGACGGCTGGCTTGGATGGCAACATTACTTGCATCTGGAGCGACATCAACACCCCCGGCGCGATTCCCGCTCTTGACGAGGCTATTAGCTACGCACCCGACTGGGCTGTGATTACAAAGTTTGCTCCTGGCTTGGTCGAGGGTAGCAAGAGCTTTATGGTCTGAGCAAGCAGATACGAACGATTCCGCGTGGGCTTAGACGCCCTGTTGGTGAGTGGACACTGGTGCGGTTGAGATGGATCATACGCAATGGACATCTTTGCGAGGGTTTACCACTAATAATATGTCCCCGTTCGGATGGGGAGGTTTGCATTCCGGGGCGTCTGGGCTGCCTTGTCATTGCACAGATTGCATATCCGCGCCTGTACCGCTTTCTATTTACAATTCCTGATGGTATCTCTTTGCTCGATAGGCGCGTAATGTCACATCACCTTGTATCTTCCTCCGGGGCATTCGAGCTGTAACTGCGCCTAGGTCGTGTAATAACTAGATTGTCACGCTGTGCCCTCCCGGATCGTATTCCGCAGCGGTAACTCCCTCTGTTTTCCTGTCAGCATGTCTTTGCCTGAAACAGTGCTGAACTTTTGCTGATTATGCGACACGCCAGTCCAAGGGTTGCCCTTTTGTGTGGTTGCAGTATAATCGGCTATAGTATACTTGCCAGTCACTTGCTTGCAGCATGGGATACCCTCTCTGCCTCTGCATGGATCCATGTAGAAAACGCGTGCCCTTGAGTTGCTCGCTCCTCTTATGCAAGGAGGGTTTCACAAGTACAGCGGACGATTATGTCTCGGGTGTCTGATACGTGGAGTCTGGACCCTATGTCTCCTACTTGTCTCCCTCATTCCTGAACAAGGTTTGTGCCTTGCCGGCTACCTGACATGAGGGAAGGAGGGTCTTGATCTCATCACTAGTGGAAGAAGTAGGAAATGACCTGTATGGGTGCCACCTGGTCTCAGCTTGACAGTTTCACCGTCCCTGTGGCCCACTACCTATGCCACGATGGATAGCTTCTCTTGACGTGCAGTGCGATGCTATCTACAAACGTCTCGACAGGGAGAGACTATTGGTGGGCCGCCAGCGCCCCGTGAGGACACAGTCTCAGGCAGAGAAGAGACGTCGCTGCTTAATGGTATGAGGCTGTCGGCGAAAGAAGGTCGTGTCATGGTCATCGAAACCTTAAACAGGGATGATTCCACCAACAAAACTACTCGTTGATTCGTCCGGGCCGGATTATAGACAAAACGTCTCCTTAATAAGAATCGTGAGAATCACTGGCTCTCCGTTGCGGTGAGTAGCGGTTGGAAGAGCGGCACGGAAGAATCCCTCAAGGGGTGTCTCGCAATCTATCTGGGGATTGGTTTTATGCACTGTAATATTGGCGGCATGTCAGCATGCTATGTGTGACCATATAACGATACGGTCTTCGTCACAAACGCGAACGGATATTTCGCCTTATGGCACGTTCCTAATTTTCAACTCGATTGTCGGTGGCATTGTCGATCTGCCTTGCTACATACATAGACCACTTTCCTGAGGTCGAAACGTCCCACCACGGAGGGTGTTTCAGTCTCGATCCTGGATCTCGCCTCGTAGGGCTGAATGGAATGGGGCCGAAGACCTACGTCGATATGAGATAAAGAAACCCCCGCCAGGTCAGATTCCAAGTCGCATAGACCATCCCCTTGACTCTCTAGCCCTTCTTGAAGTACTTCCCACCAACAACCCACTTAAGATAGCTCCTGGATCCGCTCCTGGATGCAATCGTGAGGCTGATCAGGATCATACATCTTTGCGTTTCACCTTCACGTCCCATTACCACTTAACGTCCAGATACCGCTGGCATGATCATGATCATGATCATGGCCATCGCCAAACGCTCACCCTTTGTCCTCGGGACCCTCGCAGCCGCGGCCATCGCCGCCCCGGCGCGGACCGGGGAGCCAGGCCTCCACAACCGCGCGTCTGCCACCGCCGCCGAGACCTCCTCGGCGACTTGCGTGGCCGGCGCCCCAGCCAGTACTGCCTCGGCATATCAGGTCGACTACGCCGCGGTCGCGGGCCCCCCGGACACGACCGGCAGCTACGACATCGGCGAGGGCTTTCGGGCCGCCCATCATGTCGGGAGCGTGACGGTGAGTCCCCGTCGGGTCACGGGCCAGCAATCAAGACCCCCGCCCCCCGTTATCTCACTCACACTCGGGTCCCGGGGAGGGTTCTTAAATCCATGGACCGTGCTGATCGTGGCTGTGGAAAACCCTCTAGAGCCTGTCCTTCAGCCCCGGTGGCGATGTTAGCGATGTGGTGAAGGACTATGCCTCCTTCAAGTGCCAGTACACTTGCAATGGTACGCCTGGCTGCGTCTCATTCTTCGGCCGGTTTGTGCAGGTCAACACGACAAGGGAACAGTTTGAGTGTATGAGCTTCGATGCCCTGTGAGTTTCGCGACCTCCTTGCCGGGATTACTCGGGATATAAGAAAAAGGGAGAAGATAGCTGACGAGCCTTTCATTTCTCTTCGCCAGCCTCGACCAGTCTGCTTTCATATTGACTTCCCAGAACGTTGCCGTTGGAGGGTTCAATAAATTCTGCTGATAGGCCGGTTTCGCATTCTGACTGGTGGATTTTGCGCGTTTGTCGCTGGCTTGAGTGTGTTGTCTTTTCTGGTTGACGAGACTCGATGAACTTCCGAGGGAGCGAAGAAAGGCCTACGAGAAGTAGCGGCTCCAAAAGTACAAGACGGACAGAAGAACGAAACGGGACTGCCGGTCGTGAGACGACAAGACAAGCACAGTATATTAGATGTAGGAGGGCGAGGATGAGATTGTCGCTTTGGAGGGGTTCCGTCGCCGAGTGAAGACAGAACAGAGGATATCACTGTATGGTACTCAATTCGCTAGCGCTTTAGCTGCCCGTCAGCGCTTCACAGTTTTCAACGAAAAGACCAGGGATTCAAAGATCAAGTAAGGGGTATCTGTAGTAGTAGTAAAGTCACCTTTTAGTATGCCCAGGCTCCGTTCCTTTTCCTAGAAACAGCCGGTATAATCCCTATTGCGCCGTACTCCAATCCTCTACAAACCGGGAGTTCAAGCAACTCGGAAGAAACAAAAGAACAACAAACGTCGCCGATCATCCAGTCATGTTGGCATCGCCGACGCCATTTCCCGAGTCCCCAGCCAGGCTCTCCAGGTGTTTGCGCGCCTTGGTCCACAGCTCAGCCTCCATCTCCCGCTCGACCTGGTTGCTCCGGCTGTTCAGCCAGCCGACGTCGAGGTTCCCGACCTTCCCGAGACCGTTAGGCTCGAGGGCGGGCTTCAGGCTGCTGCTGCTGGTGTTGTCGTCCTCCTTGGACCTGTCCTTGCCGCTGTCCTTGTTCTCCTGGTTGGGCAGCGAGATGATTCCCGCCTCGTCGAGCCCCAGGATCTGCCGCTTAAGCAGGGCGTCTACGGAGTGGAGTGTTGAGAGGAACTTGTTCATCGCGTCTCGGAAGGCTTGTGTCTGCTCTTCGGCGGAGGGCTGAGGTTGGGACTGGGACTGGGACTGGTCTTGTTCGGTCGCGTCATTGTTGTTGTCGTTGTTGTTGTGCGGAGGAGGGGTGGCCACGTTTTGCTTTCCCAGACTTTGTATGCTCTTGCCTGTGAGTTCTAGGAGAGAGGCAATATCCTGTGGCAGAAGCGCAGGTTAGACTCAGGTCTAGAAGCCCGCAGCTGTAAATAGGTGGAAGGGGGGGGGGATTACAGTGTCGATTGCGGCCAGCTGTTGCATGCGCTCGATGCGGGTGAATGGCGCATGGATGTCCACTGGAGCATCATCTTGAGAAGAAAGCTCCATCGTGGTGCTTGGCTTATACGCAACAGAACGGGCTTGTTGCGGGATTGGTGAAAGGAGGGGTTCAAGGGTGCAAGGTTGTGTTGACACGGACTGGCTCTGGCTTGAGGTCGTGTCGAAGGACCGCTACCGGGGCAGGCAACTGGACAATGCTCAGTCCACTGATGCTCAGCAGGGGTAAAACGCTCCAGGGCTGAGAACCCCGCACTGAGATACAATGATCCCTGTTATGCGGGCCCCTGAGCCATAGTATAGAGTGGACACTGATAAATCTCGGCACATTGAACCCCATTGAACCCTTCTCCAGGTTTTTGCAACGCTGTGATGGGGTTGCGAATCTATGGTACCTAGTAGGTAGGTCGATCCCCCGCGAGATGCGATGTGATGCGATGCGATGCGATGCAATGCTGACCCGACCTACTGGTACGAATAGACGGTAAGTATCTACCTAGGTACCTAGGTAGGTATGGGCTTGGAATCACCTTCTTCTTACACAGTACCTACCTAGGTATGTACGGGTCTCCGTATGTGCCTGAATCCTGTTATAGAAGGGCCAAGGTGCAGATCAAGCCTGCCACTGCCTGCCAGCCTGCCAACATACTTTGCCAAGCAAGCGAGATGGTTTAGTAGTCCACTTTGAGATATCAACTAATCCGTATTTATATATAGCTACCTAGGTATGTGTACCCTCGTCTTCGGGGCTGCCTCCGTCCCCCGCGCCAGAAAAGGGCACCAAGGGTGATTGACCCCTTTCTGTTTGTCTGCGGTTGTTGGGTGCACTGGCATGTAGTGAATCAACTCCGACAGGACATGGGAGGAGGTCCAATTTGTTGATGATGATAATGATGGTGATGGTGATGGGTGATAGTAATGGCCAAACAATTCATGACATTGGACATTGGACACTGGACATTAGACATTGTTTGTCATCCCTATTTTCTGTGAAACATAGTGCAAGAAAGGGGAGCAGGAGATATGATAGGACCAGCGACATCGATAGGAGAGTAGAGTAGAAATGAACTGGGGGTATTGGATTGAAAATTGTTGCATAGAGCAAGAAACCCACCGCGCTTAGCCTCGCAACTGCCTCCGCCCCGCACAAAGTAAACGCGATCCGTTTCACAGCACATGCCTACCTAGGTACGCAGGCCTGGCAGGCTGGCAGGGTACGGACGGACGTATAGATCCGTACTCGGTCCCGCTAGGCGTACCGTCTGACCGTGTGGCTTACCCAAAATAAATTGCAGAGGCAGAAAGAGAGGCCCCGGCCCAAAATACTCGCCGCTGGGAGGATGCGAACAGCGTCATAGCCTTTTGGCCTCAGACATATACCTACCAGCCTACTTAGGTACCTAGACACACAGACACGCACTCACTAACCACTAACATACCACCTCGACGTCGACCTGCCTCGAGGACGCCCCACTACCCACTTACTCGTCGTCTATCAATACGCAATCCCACCCACCATCAAGCCTTTGGGACCTGCACCACCAGCACCCTACCAAGGTCTAGGTGCCATACAACCCATACAACAAACAACCCTTGCATATTTCTGCTCTCGCCCAACATCCCATCTTCAAACGCACTTGAACTGCGCCGAGCCTTCTCACCCTCCCCTGAATCTCCACCTTTTGCTTCTGCCTTCTACTTACCCTCTCTCACTTGGTACCCTACCACATTTGCAAAAAGACATGTACCAGTTGCTTATTGCAAGATAGCCTCGAGCCATTGGGCTTCTGGTCAACCCTTCCTCTGCTCAACACCCTGCCACGCCTTCGCAGCAGCAGCAGCAGCAGCAGCAGCAGCAGCAAAACCACACCATGA
Organism: Cytospora piceicola; assembly: GCA_023375675.1. Classification (NCBI taxonomy): domain Eukaryota; kingdom Fungi; phylum Ascomycota; class Sordariomycetes; order Diaporthales; family Cytosporaceae; genus Cytospora; species Cytospora piceicola. Next base: position 224,140 of record JALQBC010000036.1, on the reverse strand, counting down.
AGGGCAGCATACCAAAGCGATTGCTCACTCTACGGGACAAGAATGGCGGCAGTAACCGTACAGGCAAATCCTCTGATGGCCACAAGGTGCGTTTCTGCTATTTTCACAACCAATCTACCAATGTCAGAAAGGCGTTGCGCTAACCCGCTGCTGTGCCTTCTAGTCCCGTCCTCTATCCACCGATGCCTTCTTCTCCATGTTCAAGAATGGCACAACGTCGCAACCCGCCAACGAGGATGATCAGAAAGAGAAGGAAAATGTAGAAAATGCAAAGGTTAGTTATCTTTGGGGAAATCGCTAGTGTTCGGGCTGCAGCTAACTGCGAGGCGTATCTTAGGTCGACGAACTATCGAGGCGGCTCCTTGCTAAGGACATACACGACATCTCGACCGAGCACCTTCGCTTTGCACTAAGAAGCACCTACGCCTCGGACGATATCGACAAGGCCATGGAGCTACTGGTCCTTCACCAGGACTCCCTCTCCGGCACCATACTGCCCTACAACCCAAATGTGAATATGCTTGGCGCGGAGAATCGGGGGAATGTCACCTGCTATTTGGATGCCTTGCTATTTGCCATGTTTGCAAAGCTGGAAGCCTTCGAATGCATGCTCAAAAACGACCCATCTGACGAACCACAACGGAATCTGGCTGCCTTACTTCGCCTCTGGGTAAACATGCTAAGGAGTGGGAAGCTTATACATACAGAAATGGTAAGGTCCCCCTCGCGAGACTACTGCGATAGCTTGTGCTGACGGTGCCGCGACAGACACAACTGATCCAAGATGCTCTAGCAGCCTGCGGCTGGAAAGATGCGCAACTGTTGGAGCAGCAAGACACTTCAGAAGCTTTCGCCTTCATCACAGAGACTCTCCAACTGCCACTGCTTCCTTTGCAAGTCGATTTGTTCCACCAAGGCAAGGGTGATGTAGACGACCACAAGGTTGTCTATGAGCGTCTGCTGAACCTTGCAGTGCCCGCCGACCCGGAGGGCAAGGGCATCAAACTTGAAGACTGCCTTGAGGAATACTTCAACGCTAAGGTCGATGTTTCGCGCGACAATGTGGAAGAGAAGGGATTTCTCACCCCGAGAAGCACCATTCGGATCATTGATGAAGACGAGGAAGCGGAGGCAGAGTCTTTAGACCAAGTCGACATGGATTCTGTTCAGCGGCGTTGGACTATGGTCGATTTACCAGACTTGGCAGCCTCCAATTCAACCTCGGAGCCAGTGCGCCCTTCTGCTCGTAGTAGATCGACGAGCATCATTCAGCGAATTGTCCTGGATGACGAAGGAAACCCGACCGACTCGGATTCTGCCAGCCTGCTGCAGAAAGCAAAGAAGAAAGGCTCTACGGTCGTCAAGGCCATAACGATTCCTGCTTGGCAGTTCTTCCGACTGATACGTATGTATTGGTTATACCCAAAAGCCCTGTTCCCTTCCGGTCGCGTTATGGTACTGACAATATTTCAGCGTGGCACGCCATCTCAAACGGTGAACCCAAGACGGATTCGGAGATTCAGAGCCATTTCAATCAAAGGCCCGTCGTAGGGATATGTTTGAAGAGGTACATGTATACGGAAGATGGATTGGCCAAGAGACAAAACACTTTTATCGACATTCCCGATAGTCTCAGGCTCCCTCACTTCATGCTCATGGACGATGCCAAAGTTGAAGAGGACACCGTGCTGAGCCAAGAGTACAAGCTGGTGCTTCAGTCCGTTGTTTGTCATCGTGGCGACTCACTTCACAGTGGACACTATATCACCTTCGCGAGGGTCAATCCTAAACTCCTCACAGACAACCGTCGCCACGATAGTGATCCTCCACCAGATTACGAAGAGGCTCAATGGGTCAAGTTCGACGACCTCGCCGTTGAGAACCGGGTCACCTATGTCGACGACATCAAGGAATCCCTGAGCCATGAAATGCCCTATCTCCTGTTTTTCCAGATCGTACCTATGGTCGATGTGACTACCGCTAGCACTGCAGGGTCAGAAACCGAACCGCCGTCGTACAACGACTCAACCATCAATGTCACTACGAATGGTTGCACGACACCAGGCGTTGACAGTGACCGCCAGGAATTGTCAAGACCAGCTAGTGGCTATTTTGACTCCTCTGCCCTGAATGCGGCAGGGCCTGCTATTCGCTTCTCGTCAGAGCTGGAGCGACCACCACGAATAAGTCTCAGCACTGATGACGACGGTCAAAATTCCACGACCTTACTCAGTGCCAACGCATCCCGGCGTGGCAGCGTGACGTTCTCGGAAACCACAGGACAGACCCCGGCCATCACTCCGGAAACAGGGCACTCACCTACCGCTACGCCGAATGAAGAGTCCACGGCACAGAGATTATCAAGAGCCGCGGCGAAATTCACGAAAGGCAAGAGCAGGCCAACCAGCCAGGCGGGAGACAACCGAATCAGCATAACAATGGGGCGTCTGACTTTCAAGACCAGGAGCAAGGATACGCTCCGGGAATCAGACAAGATTGAGGATGGTGAAGAAACGCCCATCGCCCCCATCGCACCAGAGAGAAGTTCCTCCGATGGTGCTGATGGCGGAAAGGAAAAGGAAAAGGAAAAGGAGAAGGAGAAGAAAGACCATCACCATCACCTGCACCATAAGATAAAGGCAAAGTCGAAGGGCCGAGAAAAGGATCCGGAGAAGGCGAAGGGCAAAGGCGAGGTCCCAGATCGGGAGTGTGTCGTCATGTGAGAATGACGTGTTTAAATGAGAAAAGAAGGGATATCAACTGGCATGGCGTTGGGGACAAACAGCACTGTACTGTGCGGATTTGCATAAGGTGGGAAAACTTTGCATTCGCTAGAACGAGGGAAAAGATGCAGGTTTGCAGGTTTTGCATTGTCATTTCCTGATATAGCGGTTATGAAGGGGGAGCGGGGACTTGAAGCAACTACATGAGGGACGTACAACCTTTGCATATGATACCATGAGAGAGAGTAGGAGGAAAGGTCGGAGTGGCTGTCATATTGGGGAGAAGATGGGCGGCTTCAGTCTGCTTCCACAGTTTATGGATAGCTTGAGGCTTCGGGTGTGAGATACTCGGGCTGGTCATTTGTCGATTGTAGACCTAGCGCAAGTACTCGGGGGCTTGTGTGACAACACTGGTATAATAGCAATCGACTGAGGTTCCGGAAGTCCATTCTTCCATCTTGACCAACTCGTAATGACATTTCAGTGAATGTACGACCAACGATACGGACACAACGGGTCATAGTCGTTGTTGAGTCTCGTCAATGAACCTGCTGTTCTACACAAGCCATTGCATTCTGGATTTGGTTGGATTTCATTGGATTTCATACAGATTGATTGAGAAGAAAGGACTCCTCAAGCAAGTTGGAGACTCCCCATTTTTATGAACCAAAAATAAACCATTATCCCATCCCAATATGTACAGCCCCCTTTCTTAAGACTCCAGAGACTTTTTTCTTCTTCTATGCCGCTCGAAATGAGATATTGCTGTTGTATACTACCCAAGACCATGCCAGACCCATGGTCCCCCTCGCTCTTTGAATGCGGTCCCTTAGGCCTCGATCTGAGACTTGACCCACTTCTCCAGGCCGCCCCGGGCGATGATCTCCTGCACGTTGGGGGGCAGCTCGCCGACCTTCTGGCTCCAGGTCTCGCCGCCCTCGCCCTCGGTGACCGTGACCTTGCTCCTCCTGACGTCCCAGAGGAACTTCCAGCCGGTCCGCCTGGTGGCGGCGGCCTTGCCGCCGTCCTTGCCGAACGTCTCGCGGAGCCTCTGCACCAGCCTGGGCACCTCGACGCCCATGAGCGCGTTGTTGATGCTGTTCCGGCTGAAGATGTTGCCGAAGCTGCCGGCCACGACGAGCGGGATCTTCTTGGCGAGGATGGCGGTGGCGGCCTGCTCGCGGGACGAGCCGCAGCCGAAGTTGAAGCCCGCCACCAGGATGTCGCCCTCGCGCGCCACCTTGCCGAACTCGGTGTCGTAGTTCTCCATGCACACCTCGGCCATCTTCTCGACCGGCACGTTGTCCTGGTACGTGTACTTGCCCGGGTAGATGCCGTCCGTGTTGATGTTGTCGGCGTCGCAGAAGACGATCTCGCCCTCCACCTTCTCGGGGAAGCCCGGGAGGATCTCCGTCAGGGACTCGTCCCCGCCCTCGGCGGCGGGGGCGGCGCGATCGGCCGGGGCGGCGGCGGGCTCACCCTCGGCGGAGAACTCCTTCTCCGCGGCGGTGATCATGCTCTCCGCCTCCGCGATGAGCTTGTCCAGCGCGTCCTCGATGCTGACGGCCTTGTCCACCTGCGCGTCGCCGTTGCCCTCGCCGATGATGACCTTCTCGACGCCCTCGGGCTTCTGGTACCAGCCGGGGCCGGCAATCTTGCCCTGCAGCGCGCTGGCGGCGACGACTTCGGGGCTCGCGAGGTAGGCCTTGGCGTCCGTGGAGCCCATGCGGCCCTTGAAGTTGCGGTTGCTGGCGCTGATGCCGTTCTCACCCGGCTCGAGCAGACCCGTCCCCAGGCCGATGCAGGGACCGCAGCCGGAGGGGAGCTCTATGGCGCCGGCGTCGAGGAGGACCTGCCAGTCGCCAGCCTCCTCTGCTATCCGCTGCTCCGGGATCGAGGCCGCGGCGATGTAGAACTTGACGCCATCGGCGATCTTGGGTTGGATGCCGTCCTTGGCTGCCTCCCGGAAGACATTTGCGGCAGAAGCGAGGTCCGAGGCACGGGAGTTTGTGCAGGACACGAGGTACGCCTTGTGGAGCTTGATGTTCTGGGCCTCCAGGTCCTTGAGGGGGGTTGCCACCTTGACCGAGTTGGGGCCGGACACGAACGGAGAGAGCGTAGAGAGGTTGAGGTATAAGGACTTGGCATATGTTGCACCTGGGTCAGCACTAAGCGGGTTGTCTACCAGCTCGTCGATCTTCTCATGTGTGAATCGCTTTCCGGCGCCGGAATCCGGGGTGAACATCGCTGCCGTGGTGGCTCTGGCCCGCAGCCACGCCTGAAGTGGTGCGTCGATGGGGAACAGACCGGTCAGGGCGCCCCACTCAGTTGTCATGTTGGCGATAGTGAGGCGGTGGTCGATCGGGAGACTACGCATCGTCTGTTCTGACCCTGTGAACTCAATTGCATGGTTGAGGACGTCATCGTTGTTAAACAGTCCGCAGAGGGCAACGATCACGTCCTTTCCGGTGACGCCTGCGGGTAGAATTCCGGTAAAAGTGACCTTGGCGATAGGAGGGACCTGCCACCATGTCCGGCCCGTTGCCCACTACAAAAACGAAAGTCAGTATTTGCTGGAAAGGGTAAAAAACAAGAGTCGCGAGACATGAACCCAGAATGAAGCCTTTGTTGCTCCCGGAGCAAACATATCCCGAGACTTGAGAAACATCCAAGGAAGAAGTTAGTTGCTCTCGGATCTTTACTCACTATACTGGCAGCATCAGTTCTAACCACTGGGGTTCCCAAACATCCCACACCACCATACATGTTAGTGTGGGAGTCGGACGCGACGGTGACGGTTCCTGGCCACGCATAGCCCTCCTCGACCATGATCTGATGTCCAATTCCACGACCTGCCGGGTAAAAGTCGACACCATGTTGTTTTGCGAAGGACTCGATTTGGTTGTATTTCTTCAGGTTCGTCTCGCTCTTGTTCTGCACGTCGTGGTCCAGCGTCATAACGACCTGTTTGTTGTTGTGAATCTCTGATGCGCCAATGGACATGAACTTGAGGGCTACAGGCCATGAGTTGTCATGCGACATGCAGTGCTCGGGCGAAAGGGTGATATAGTCGCCGCTCCGAACGATCTTTCCTTCTGGGAGACCGACTGCATAGCGCTGTACGATCTTCTCGGTGAGGGTCTGGGGTGTTGGAGCAGGGGTGGGCGTCTTGAGGGAGGAGAGGACCTGAGAGGTGACAGGGTCTTCGAGTTGGGAGTGGAAGGCAGTCTGGCGCCTTGATGTCGTTGTCGTATACCAATTGGCCCTTATGGAGCGTGTTGCGACTCTAGGAAGTGGTAGTTGGCGACGTGCTGCTCGCGTAGCCGCGGCGGCGAGACTCCTCCGCTGTGCCGGCCATCGATTGACGTTAGCCTTCAAGGTGCTACTGTCTCGAGGCAGAGGGGAACCTCGGAAGGGTCTGAACTTACCAGGACAAACATTTTCTGGTCTTATATGAAGCAGTTCGCAGCGATCATTATCATAAAACCCCAATGGACCCAAGATGTGCAGACGAGGTAGCGAAAATCATGGAAATATTGGGGCCGATCTCGCGATGCAACGGCTACCAAACCACATGCGCGCAAGAGGCACGGAAAAAGTTAAGTGGGGAAAACCCCGGACTTTTTGCAGCATTTGGAGGGCGATAAGATAAGACGGAGTGACATGTCGTGCATGGGCCTTCCTGTACCGTGGTACATTGCGTAAGCAGCTTGTGGTCTGTTTTGATTCGCTGGAAATGCTGAGTAAGGAAATGGAATCCTTGAGAACATTCATAAAAGCAATAAAAGCACGTGCGGACGGACATCGGGGACTTCCTCTTATCCGGACTCCGATTCCCGTCATTGCTTATCCGTACAATCCGTAATTTTTTATCAGATCCTGAGTACCCTCTCAGCTGGGGCTGACGGGCTCAACTGCGGGCAGTCAGAGTGCACAATTACGTACCAAGTATCTACATTATAAAGCATGCTGAGCTACTAAGTACCTACATAGTGTGTTTTGGTTTGGTTTGGTTTGTTTTTCAGTGAACACTGCCAGTAAGCAGCAAGGCAGACATGTGTTTGGGGTCTGGCTACCACATATGATGCCATTTCACATTGGCCACGGATTGTATGTATATTTGATAGGATACACATGTCTATGCTGGCTAGGCGCTTCCTTGCTCTTTGTTCTGGAATACTCACTTGAGTACTTGAGTACCTACCTAGGTAGGTTACCTCGGCAGGCATATAGGTACCTAGCTAAGGTATATATTCAGTTTTCTAGTCCCAAAAGTTTTGAATCATATGCCAAGCTTCGGCATATACAGCGATGCCCATGGAACAAGTCACTCTAGTAACCAATCGGACAGTTGTCCATACGTGCCAAAAGTCTACCACCAGTACAAATCCCTACGTATTCGGGTCGTTGCACATTGCACATGCATGAGCTCAGCCAAAACCAAGCCGCAAATGCCAGCTCAACTCCGCTTGGAGATCCCGTTCCTGCCCAGCCCGTCAGCGCTCAGCCGTGCAGTGCAGTCTTTGTATGAATTCGACATTTCATCCATCCCTCCTCATCATCCTCCTCCTCCTTCTCACCACCCCCACCAAGCCATCCAGCCCTGTACGTACACTATACACTAACGCTGCCGATCAACCGGTCAACCGGTCAACCTTGCACACCTAGATATTAAGCACTCTTCCTAAATACGCCGTCAGCTTGTAAACCCAAGCCGAAAATTGCCCCCGATTGCGTCCCCCCCCCCCCCCGCGATCAGGCACCCAAGACTACGGAACTCGTTTGGGCTTGGCCTCCCATCTCACCAATTGGCCCCCATCTCTTACATACTTAGTACATAGCCGTCCGGGTCTCCACACCATCCACTCCTCGGCACTTTCCTTACTCCTACTGCTTTGGTCTTCTCCCATGGTACACTTCCTCAATCGGTCAGATCTCGTCTCGGCTGCACGTTGCTGTGAGTGAGCCGGGGAGACACGAGGAATCATGACTTCGATATCAGGGGCCCCGACAGTCCCAACAGGGGCCTCGAACTCTCCTTCGCCCGTCCAGGCTACGAACTCTAACAACCTGCCACCAAAACCTCCACGCATTCTCGCCTGCGTCCTCTGCCAGCATCGCAAGATCAAATGCGACCGGACTTTCCCCTGTGCTAACTGCCTCAAGGTTCGTCAATATGCGCTAGCCTCGCCTTATGCAGGATGAAGAGCCCGGCCAGTATGAGCGGCATTGCTGATGATCACGATTGGCTTTTTGTAGGCGAACGTAACTTGCACTCCCAGTACTCCAGCCCCCGCCCGCAAACGACGGAGACCGAACCAGGACCTTCAAGAACGCCTGGCCAGATGCGAAGAGCTCTTGAAAGAGTACGCGACCGCGAAGCCCGACTCTCCGCAACCGGCCAGATCTCCGTCACCCAAACGTGTAAAGATCGACGGCGTCCCTGAGTTGGAGGACCCTATACCAAAGTGGAAACCAGCTGGCAAGCTTATTGAGGAGGATGGCGGCCTCCGCTTCATGGACTCATACCTGCTGGGAACAGTCTATGATGAGGTATGCCTATCTCGCCCACGATCCATCCAAAGGCTCTCTCTGACAGTTGACCCTTCACCCAGTTGAAATCTATGCGCAGATTGATCGATGAGGAGATAGCATGCGACGAATCCACCCCCGCACCTGCCCCCGACGACTTCTCGAATTCGCCCGATGGCAACGCCGAGTTGATATTTGGTAACGGCGAGACCCCGTCAGCCAGCTCAGAAGACCTCACCCCGAGCCCAAGCCACATAGTGCGGTTGTGGCAGATCTATCTCGATAGATGTAATCCTCTAACCAAGGTTATTCACGTCCCAACCGTGCAGCCTTACCTACTCGAAGCAACAGGAAACTCACCAAACCTACCAAGGAACATCGAGGCTCTGCTCTTCGCCATATATACTCTCGCCGTCGTATCCATGACAAAGGAAGAATGTGAGGAGATACTCGGCATACAACGGGACAAGGCGCTGGCCAAGTTCAGCCAAGGCGTTCGAAACTGCCTAACGCGCCTGGGCTTCCTGAAGACTCACGACCTCTTCACTCTCCAAGCCCTTGTTATATACCTGGTGGGTGACTTTCTCCCTATGCACAATTATTGATCATTGACTAACGCTCTGTAGATCTCACTTCAAGGGAGGTATAATCGCCATGCGTCTTGGATTCTGAACGGCATCGTGATTCGCATTGCCCAGAAAATGGGCCTGCATCGGGATGGCGAACTCCTGGGATTGAAGCCATTCGATACGGAGATGAGAAGACGCTTATGGTGGCAAATCATCATGATCGACGCCAAATATGCTATGCTATCGGGACTCAGCCATACCCTTCTACCTCGTGGATGGGACACCAAGGAGCCTAAAAATATCAACGATGCCGATCTCTTGCCCTCCGCTACAGAACCTATCAAAGACAGAGAAGGTCCAACAGACATGATGCTCGCCCTCACAGTTTTCAAGATCGCCAAGCACCTGATCCGGGTACCAGGCATCGAGACAATTCTATTGATAATCGAGCTCCAGGCCACGAGGGGCGACGCTGCACCCAAGAATGAGAAAGTGGATGAGTATAGAAAAGTCATCCAGCAGCTGAATAAGGACCTCGACGAGCTCTTCGCCAGGTTCTCATCACCCACGGCTGGAGAACTCCATGAACTGGCCGGCCAGCTGAAAGACCACATCATGAAGAAGCTCTCGGCCCTGATCGTGGCCCCAAAGGAGTCGCGTGACTGGGGTGTCGAAGTTTTTGACCACACCAGCAACGCTTTCAAGCTTGCGGTTGACTCCACAGCTCATGGCGTCGAGCAGCACAGAATTGCCAACCACCCAGCTTGGAATTGGTTCCATCGGCTGCACTTCCAGTTTGATATTTTCACCTACCTCGTGGGCCAGCTGTCCCACCGCACAACCGGCCGTCTGGTGGACCAGGCATGGCAAGTCGTCGACGATGTCTATTATCATTATCCGGAATTTGCCGATACATCCCAGCGGATTTACTACCAACTCGCCTACTTCGTCTTCAAGGCGTGGCGCAAACGGGAAGCGGTCCTCTTTGCCCAATTGGGCCACCCCCCAGAAGTTCCGCAGTGCGTGCAGAAACTCCGGCTGACGATGCCTGGATCGGACGACTCGAGCGTCAAGAGCGAGGCGGGCAAGACGCCGAACAACGAGATGTTCAATATTGTCGGCAGTGGAAACGGCGCCCCAGGCCGCGGCAACGGTTCCACGGATTTCAGCAGCGCAGAGGGCGGGCCTTTGGATTTTTACATGGGCGATTACTTTGATTTCAATGGGACGCTAGATTTTGATATTTGGGGCAACGCGCCGGCGACCGTGCCCAATCCGGTGGAAGGGCATATTATGCAACTGCCGGACGTGTTTCCGTATGGGATGGGGCCTCCAGCTGACTGGTAGTTTTGAGGTACTCGCTTTTCTTGGGAGGGATAATGGGAGTGAAATTCCGGCGTCGCTGGTTTTGGTGTTTTTGGTGGTACAGCCCCGTACGGCTCATCATCTCTCCTCCAAAAAAAAACGAGATATGATACCGTTCTGATATTTCTGCAACGTACGGAACTAGGTGCTAGTTTACGGAGAGGTTATAATCCGGTCTCTACCTCGTTGTGGCCGAGAATGCTATTCTAACGGCATAGCAGATACAATGCAACAAATACGCTACTACACTTCACACTACGATACTGCTGGTACAGCGGCCTGACAGCACGTGGTATCTCTCGCTATAGCAAGGCGTGCGGGTGGGGTGGCCAATTGTGAGACAACCCGCACAGCAGAAGCATAGTCCCGGAAGTTGATGTTGCCTCTTCAGAGAAGACTAGACAACAGAGGATCGGGACTGTTGCGAGAACATATATTGTAGTATTTACGGACCCAGGTACTCAATTGTTTGCAGACGAGATGGCCGCAGCACCATCCTTGAGACATTGGGAGTCGGACAAGCTTTCTCGGTCCCGAGCATATTGGCCCGGCCTCATAGTGTCGGACTCTCAGCCCAGATTGTCGCAGCGCCTCGGCGTCATATCTCGCCGAAACTTATCATCCAGCCTTGATCCTCGAACTCGGCCCTCTCAACTCTTCTAGCCGACTGGTATGTGCGACTTGTTTTCGTCGCAAGTAGGTCAGCAGTCCCCTCGGTAACGGAGTAAATAGCAGTTGACAGTGAGCGCAAATGCCGTAGGTCCACACGAGTTGAACTGAGCGAAGTCACCTCAGGTTCCTTTTTCCTCTATTTTCCTAATTAAGTCGTAGCCGGCTCATATGCAAGCCATGTCTCTCTTTAGTTGGGTCTTCCCTCTTCAGCTTCCGTCCTATCACACTGTTCCGCTCATTCGAGAACTTCTCCACGACATCACATGAGTCCTTGTCTGCCGTGAAGCCAAAGAGAGCTCCCCCGGACTTGGCACGAGAACAACACTGCGTGGTCGTGAAACTTCATCACGGCTACTACAGGTCAAGCCCAATTTGACCGCGGCCGCAACAACACCGACGGCGAAATGCAGCTCTTCAATCGGTCCGAGAAGCCAGACCAGGCTGCCAACCCACCCCTGGATGGCTCCATCAGTTCGGCGCCTCATCCAGACTCGAATCCAAACACAGATGCGGAGGCTGAGGCGGAGAAGAATGCGATCGGCCTATCGCGGACTCGCACGGAAGACACTGTCTATCCGGCTGGCCTCAAGCTGATCCTGCTCATGGTCTCTGTGTTTATCTCGATGTTCTTGGTCGCCTTGGTATATGGACCCGCTTCCCCTTGTTGTGTTGTGTTGCCCTCATATAGATGCGAACTAAACGGCAAGCTTCCCTAGGACCGACTCATCATCTCGACTGCGATCCCTCAGATCACCGATGATTTCCATTCAGTCACGGATATCGGCTGGTATGGCTCGGCCTTTCTGCTCACCAACTGCGCGTTTCAGCTCAGCTTCGGCAAGCTGTACACGCTGTACAGCGTGAAGGGGGTCCTCCTGACCACCATCTTGCTCTTCGAGGTCGGGAGTGCCATCTGTGGTGCTGCGCCCAGCTCGGTGGCCTTCATCATCGGCCGCGCGATCTCCGGGGTTGGGAGCGGAGGAATCTTCTCTGGGGCGGTAGGTCGTTTTTTTCTGTCCCCTGTGGTGTTGTTGAAGATACCTAGGTATACGGAGAGGCTGATGTCAGTGTTTTCTTTTTGGTCTTCCAGATCACCGTGATCGTGTACGCGGTTCCTCTCCACAAGCGCCCGTTGTTACAAGGCATGTTTGGGGCTGTCTTCGGCCTGGCCAGTGTCATTGGTCCCCTCCTGGGGGGAGCGTTCACCAGCAATGTCACATGGAGATGGTGTTGTGAGTCTGTCTGAATACCGCACTAGCATACCGAGTGTTAGCTGACCGAGTAATGGTGGGAACAGTTTACATCAACCTGCCTTTCGGTGGCGTTGCGATGTTGTTCATCTTCTTCCTCCTGCAGGTCCCTGATCGTGAGACAACGCATCTCTCCAACCGACAGAAACTTGCCCAGCTCGACTTTGTCGGCTTGTCAATGTTGCTACCCGGAATCATCTGCCTGCTCCTGGCTCTGCAGTGGGGAGGCCTAGACTATGACTGGAGTGATGGCCGCATCATCGCGCTGCTCACACTGGGCGGCGTGCTCCTAGTCGGGTTTATCGCCGTCCAGATCTTTATGCCGGACACCGCTACTATCCCGCCCCGGATCTTTTGCCAGCGCAGCATCATGGCTGGCTTCTGGACGACATTCTGCACTGGCTCCTCCATGATGATCATGGTTTATTACCTGCCCATATGGTTCCAAGCCATCGAGGGCGTCAACGCCGTCAACTCCGGCATCCGCCTGCTCCCCATGGTCCTGTCCATGGTCGTCGCGTCGATCTGCTCCGGCATCCTCACCGCCAAGCTGGGATACTACACGCCCTTCATGCTCCTCGGCGTCGCGCTGCTGTCCGCCGGCGCGGGCCTCCTGACGACCCTGCAGGTGGGCACGGGCGAGGCCAGGTGGGTCGGCTACCAGGTCCTCTACGGCCTCGGCATGGGGTCGACCTTCCAGGCGCCGAACCTCGCGGCCCAGACGGTCCTGCCGGCCCGCGACGTCCCCGCCGGCAGCTCGCTCATGCTCTTCTCGCAGCTGCTCAGCGGCGCCGTCTTCGTGTCCGTCGCGCAGAACGTCCTCGACGGCGCGCTAGTCCGGAACCTCGCGGGCGCCGCCGCGGGGGGGTTTGACCCGTCGGCGGTCCTGGACGCGGGCGCCACCACCGTCAACACCGCGCTGCCCGAGCCGCTCCGGTCGGCCGTGCTGGTCGCGTACAACGCCGCGCTGCGGCAGGTGTTCCGCGTGGGGCTGGTCATGACCTGCCTGACTGCGTTCGGCGCCGCGGCGATGGAGTGGAGGAGTGTCAAGAGCAAGAGACCTGCTAGGGATGGGGACGAGGCGGGGGAGGGCGAGGGCGCGGGCGCGGCGGAGAAGGGGGTTGTCGGCGTCGCGGAGAGGGAGACGGGGTCAGTCGCTGACGACAAGGTCGCGGTGGAGGAACCTGACGAGACAAACACCTCCAGGAACGGTGCTGCTGTGGGGTCTGGCCAGCACATGGAGAGGACTGTCCCCGCGCCCTCCCAGTAGGTCGGGCGAGCTCGCCGACAAGGGAGCGGTTGATGTTACTTAAGGTAGAGCAAAGGGCCGAGAAGGCTGGCACTTCATGGATGGATGGAAAAATATGTGTATTTCTGCGACTCCTGTATTATGATACCCGTGGATTCTGGTACAGAGGGGCGGTGTTAATCACGGTTCTGGATAGATAAGTGACGAAGCATACCAGGTAGAGCAAGGCGTAGCGTGTGGATGGCCGAGATTTGGTCACAGGGGAATATAAATCTCCACTATGGACTACATGGTTCGAAATAGCAGTACTTAGTATGGTATTGCGCCAACTTTCTTCGGTGTATGCGTTCAATCGCATTGGAAGTTGTGGCATAAAACTCACAGTTTCAGTCCAGTGAATCTCTTTTTTCATCTCAACTGTGGCCAAAGAGTCTAGCATATCAAAGCTTGCTTGTCGCCATACCCAGAGTGTGTGACTACGGTTTACTCTATGGCCTTCGATGACAACCACACCTTTCATCGACTCATCGCACTCGAGCTGCTTCTACACTTAAACCGTTGACAATCGCTCGAGATCTATTTTGCAGTCTGCAGCCTAAGTTTGTAAGTCAAACAACATGGAGGACACCGACATGCCAGCTCTCGATCGCGACAACCCAGCTCCAAGCCAACCTTCTTTCCCCTGCCGCCCAGCTGGACTGCCTCGATCGAACACCTTTGGGGAGATGTCATCTCAGGCCACTCAGCAAGCGGGAAACATGTCGCTTCAGCAAGGACAGACTGCGCAAGGAGAAGTCGCTCCTGGGGAGCTTGAGAGGACCGCCAACGTCGGTACGATCACCGCTGTCGCTGTCGCCATCTCCGTGCTTCTAGTCCTGACCTTTACCTTGTTAGGTTTTTACATTTGCGCTTCGCTGCGCCGCCGACCTAGCAGTAGCAGCAGCAACGAAAACAGCAACAGTGGAACTGCAGCTGGAAATCGAGAGCACGACATCGAAATGCAAGTACATGCCCATGCACCGCAGCAGGGGCAGCAAGCTCTTGAGGAAGGCGAGGGACAACGCTTGCGACACGAAGAGCAAGAGCGTTGGCCACTAAGTGAACACGACGAGGAAGATGGAGAGGAAGAAGAAGAGGAAGAAGGAGAAGGAAGAGAGGCGGGTCCGGCGGAGACGGGGACTGCCCGCGTTGCTCACCTCGTCGCACGCGGCTCCGTCTCCATGGTGGACATCCGACGCAGGAAACCCCGTTCCCTCCCTTCGTCGCGGACGGTCCGTGACATCTCCTCCCTGCCGGACCTGGCATGGGCGCAGAGCCTGACGACGGGCGGGGGCAGGTCGGCGATGTCGATGACATCGGCGGGCCCGATCAGCTCCGTTCCTGTCACCAAGGGGGGCCCGGATCATGCGGGCAAGAAGGAGACGTCGTCAAGCTCGTCCGGGTCTTCCAAGAAAAAGGGATTCCGGAAGATGGTGGGGAAGAACAAGGTGAAGGAGTGGTGTGAGCGTGGGATGGGAATGGGGACTGGAGGGTTTGGGCCTTATGCCGGGATGTACTGATTGGGAGATCCGATGCGAACGGATTGATAGACACAGAGAGGTTCAAGGGACTAGTGAATCAGAACACAAGTTGAAGCACAAGGAAGGCTATAGTCTACTTCACATGCCTGATTGGTAGGTTCGGTCTTTAATCTCCGGTTGTTGTTGTTGTCGTTGTGGGTTGAACCGTAAGCATGGGGTGGATGGTTGGGTGGATTACCAACGCGTATGCAACAAGTCACAACAGTGATGATAACACCGACAGAATGATTCCAGATTTGGTGACCCGGGAAATTGGGACCATTAATTACCTACTTTTGGGTATTTATCAGGACGTCAGGGTCCCACCGGTGTCCCGATCTGCCGGGTCTCGTCATCCATGGGAGCCCCGCCAGTAGCAGCAGGGAAGGTGATGAAAAAGGGCCCCATATACCCCGGTGTATACCCCGGTATATACCCCGGTATATACCCCAGTATATAGTGTACCTAGGTACCCCAGTAGTCTATCGAGGATCGGCCCGCGCCCACTGTTTTGGCAACGCCCGGTCGGATTCCACTCCTCCAGTCCTCCTGTCTACCAATCTTCCACTCCCACCGGTCTTCCACTCCTACAGTCTTCCATTCTCCCAGTCTTCCACTCTCTCAATACTTACGCATACGTACTACAGTACACAGTAGCAGTAGACCACTTAAGTATCTAGGTATTTAGTAGGCCATAAATCTACCGCAACCTCCAGTCACATCTCATTCACTCACTCGACAACAACCCCTGCATGACCTGCATGACCTGCATCGACTGCATCGCCTGCATTGCATGCATTGCGTGCACCCAACAGCCACCAACCAACAGAAAATCCCAAAAAATATCAACAAGGTCATTCCCCGCCCACCCGGGCATCTCACCCTGCCATGGAAGGTTGCATCTGATGCCACCTCATCCCCTCCTTTTCGTCTCCTCCTCGTTGGACAAGTCCCGAGGCCGCGGGTCAGTCGCATGATTTCTTTGGTGACCCCGGGGGGTTTTATATACAAAACCCAATTTGTCCTCTTGACAAATAAATAAAATAAAATCCCGTCGGGCTGGCTCTGCGAAACCACCTACATACCACCCTCCTTTACGGCCTGGGAAAGGGTCGCACATGTTGTGTCGTATTGTAAAACACGCAGAAACACACCAATTAACAACACCTCAGGATGGTCTCACAAATATACCTCGTGCTCACCGGCCTCGCCGCAATACTCCTGGTCCAGCGGTCGTTGAGTTACCTGCTGAACAGGTCAAATTTCCTACCTCTTCCTCCCGGCCCGCCGGGCTTACCTCTCATCGGCAACATCCATCAAAACCCAAAATCTCGTGTATGGGCGCAGTGGCATGCCTGGGCAAAGCAATATGGCCCGGTGGTATATCTCAACATGCTGGGCCAACCCCTCATCATCCTAAACTCTGCCAGAGCAGCCCAGGACCTACTCGCCAGGCGCGGTGCCATCTACTCGGACCGGCCTCGCCTCGTCTTGGCCGGAGAACTGGCCCTAAAGGGTCTGCACTTGCTCCTCATGCCGTATGATACTCAGTACAAGGGTAAGACACGAACTCGATACACTCACACACATGCAAGGACATATGACCCCAGCTCCGGAACCTCGAGACTCACCCGTCACTGCCCTATCTAGTACACCAGAAGATGGAGGCCCCGCTCCTCTCCCCCAGGGCCGCATTCTCCTACCGGCCACTGCTCCACATGGAGTCCAAGCAGATCCTCTACGACATCCTCAAGGGCAGCCGGGCGCCCCCCGGCCAGCGCGGCGGCGGCGTCAACCACCACGCCCTCCTCCAGCGCGCCACCGCCTCGACCACGTACGCCCTCGTCTACGGGTACCGCCTCCCGACGGGCCGCGAGCCCGAGCACGCGCGCGCCCACGAGATCCAGAAGCAGTTCGCCGCCATGATGGTCGGGCCCAACCTCGTCGACCTCGCGCCCTCGCTGCAGGGCGTGCCCCTCCCCTGGCCCTGGAAGCGCCGCGCCGAGCGCCACTTCCGCGACCAGCGCGACCTGCACATGGCGAACCTGCGCCGCGCCCTGGCCGGCCCCGGCTGGAACTTCGCCAAGGAGATGGCCGCCAGCCCCGAGCGGCGCCTCATGGGCGAGGAGGAGTTCGCCTTCGACCTCGGCATCCTGGCCGACGCGGCCCTCGAGACCACGGTCATCTCGGCGGCCTGGTTCGTCGTGGCGTGGGCGGCGGCGGGGGGCCGCGGCGGCGGCGCATCCCCCGCGGGGGGGTTCGTCGCCAGGGCCCAGAGGTGCCTGGACGATGTCGTCGGGAGGGGCCGCCTGCCGGGCTTCGAGGACCGCGCCTGCCTGCCGTACATCGACGCCATCGTCGAGGAGGTCCTGAGGTGGCGGCCCATCGGCACCACGGGCGTGCCGCACCTGACCAAGGTGGAGGACCAGTACGAGGGCTACCGCATACCGGCCGGGAGCATCGTGTTCGCGAACCAGTGGGCCATCGCGAGGGACGCCGGGGTGTTCGGCGAGGACGTCGAGGATTTCGTGCCCGAGAGGTGGCTCGTCGCCGAGGCCGACGGGCCCGGCGGCGATGGCAACGGCGGCGTGGCTGCGGACGCGGACAACGAGGGGAGGTCAAACTCGGAGGAGGGCGGCGTCGGCGCCCTCAGGGACCTCCCCTCGATCGGCTTCGGCTTCGGCAGGAGGGCGTGCACGGGCCGGCACGTCGCGCGGAGCGTGCTCTGGATACAGATCGCGATGCTCCTGTGGGCTTTCGACCTGGAGGGCGCGGTGTCTCGCGAGACGGGGGAGGAGGTCGAGGTGGACCCCATGGCCATGACGGATTCTCTGGTCATCCGGCCGGTGCCTTTCAACGTGTTGTTCAAGGCGAGGGGGCCGTGGGTGGAGGAGGTGATCCAGAAGCAGTGTGATACCCTGGATGTAGACTTGGTCGAGTTGCTGGACAAGATTGGGGAGTATAGGGCGTCAAGGCAGTAGGGCTTTTGGCTTGTTTTTGGTGCGCTGGATTGCGGTTCTGTTCTATATAATGAAATAAACATCGCTTCTGGTAAAGTATCAAGGTTACCGGGCTCTTTGAATTTTAGAAAGACTTCCTGTTCGTAAGGGTAGATACCTTGCACACACCATCTATCAACTATATGAGAAACGCATTATCCCAAGGAAGACTGTCCCTGGTGGGAACATCCCGCTGTGCATTGTCTAATTTGACACTCAACTGGCCATACACTCTGCCTGTGCCTGTGCCTGTTGCTCTTCCGTTACGTATTCCACAAGGGAGACCTCGCCTCCTGCCGGAATAGTTCGTGGCAAGAAACTTGTGTGCTGAGCGGTCAGTTTCTGGCCCTTTCCTGGGATCCCCTTCATATGCGTTGAGTGGACTGGTCCAGTACTGGGATGAGAATGAGTGATTCGGTGTTCCTGGAGAAATGAATAGAGGAAACTTGTTGAAGCATAGAGTGTGCACTCTGGATACATCCTTATGGGTGACATCAGTTCACTCGTTGCATTTCTCCTTTGGCATTATCCGTCAGTACTCTGTCTGCCACGACCGCTCGCTTTTGTTTATCGGTGAGGCGCAAAGTTGAAATCGGCCCGGTTGTGACATTGATCATCATTGTGCCCCAGACACCGTAGGGTGTCACATCAAGCATCCGTGTTTTGGAGAACCTTGGAAACTCATCGCAATTGATTGTCAACCCTACCTGGATCTGGCAACCTTTCTCTTCTTCAGCGAGGACATCTTCTCGCGGTCCGCATATCTGCTGCGACATTCCTTCCCGATAATTGCAAGAATCTCCCACTCCGGTTTTTCCATCAATACGTTGGTGCCCCTGATGGCGTCCAGATCACAACCTCACATGCCAATCGGGACGCAGGCCATGATCCCACAAGTCCATCTCAAACCACCGAGATCCTCTGAATCATACCACCAGTTATGAAGACACACCCCTCAGGTCGAACCTGAACCTTGAACGAGAAAGCAGATGATGTGAATGGATGCTCGCCCATCCATATCGCAGATTAAATCAAACAGAACTTTGGGTATCCTACATGACATGACACACATGTGTCTAACACGCATCCACCGTAATTGCCACACATGGCTCCGCGTGGGGTGATATGCTCGAGCAGAATAAAACAGCTGAAACTCGATCCTATCGAAAGACCGAAAGGTGCTGTAAAAAGTTTTGGGGGAAATCATGAAATCAAACAATGAACCACGGCGTGCTCATCGTTGAGTAAATGCAAGATGAAAACCACCCAAGGAAAAGCGTAAACAGGAGAAGGAACACAAGCGCTGCAGGACACCGGCGCCCCTTCATCCTTATCTTGAGTGGACATATCGAAAAGGCCTCTTAGACAGAGAGCTCGTCGTCAAACTCATCCGCAATATAGCTCTTCTGGGGGCCAGTAGAATGCGAAAACTGAGTGCTGCCCGCACCAAAGCTGCTGTTTCCCCACATGGTCCAATCGTCACCACCAGCGGGCGGCTGGGTAGAGGTAGACTGAGCAAAGGAGTATGAAGGGGCGTCGCCAGGTGTGACAGGCTTGGTGTCCTCGTCATTGGTGGGCGAATCAGGCTGGGTCAGATCCAAAGACGGGGCAGCAGTGGTAAGAGGGGCACCACTGTCGTAGTCGAAGCCCATCTTGGCGTATGTCTCCCTCTCCATGTCAGGGTCGATCTTGAAGTGGCGGGTCTTGGTGGGGGTCTGGATCGGGGAGTGCTCAGAGTCATCATCGTCCAAGATGTTGATAACATGAGTCTCGATAGGCTTAGCAGCTTTTCCCCGGGCCTTCTTGGCGGTAGACTTTCCAGTGGAAGGGGCCGAGGTGGCGGAGCGCTTCCGGTTGGACTTGGGAGTCGCGGCGGGAGTTGCGGTGGGAACGTTGTCGCTGGCTCCCTTGCCCTGTTTCATAGCCTCAGCATCGCGCTTGATCTGGCGAAACTGCCACTGGATGCCATCCGGCGTTGATTCTCCGAAGTATTTGGCGATTTCTATGAATGGGAAAGTTAGCTTACCGCATTGTGGTTGAAATTGGCCGCATCCTCGTCGCGATCGACCATCTTCCGAATGGAAGTAGCATTTTTCTTCAGAGGACGGAAGAAGTGCTCAATGCCACTCTCCGTCCAATCCGAGCCATAGTGCTTGGATATCGCTGACCAAGTCAGCAGAGCTTCCTCCTTTTGAATGGCGAGAGATTTGCAATAGGACCAGAAGATTGAGGAAAGGACCAGCGAGTTACGCTGCGACCGTGACCAGCAGAAACAGGCCAGATAGAAGCAGATATAGCTTTCTCATTTTGACTTACCCTTGTAGTTGAGTTTGACGTCGTGAGCGGCAATAACAGCCGTCAAAAGGCGGCGCATGCCTTCCTCGGTTCTGAAATTGGCTGGCATGATGTATGGTGTCTAGATAGCGTTGTTAGCAAACAATATTTGATGGACGGCTGGGTAAGTCTGAACACCAACGAACTCGTTGAGCAGCGTAGAATTTATGAGATATTATGGCTGGCTGGCGTATAGAAGTTGGGTGCTTCCAAGCTTTGGCGGTCGGTTTGTGTGGAAGGCAAGTGAGGTCAAGTTTGAAACAGTGTGGGGAATTGAGGGCAAGGAGGGAAGAAGAGAAGAGGGAAGGAACAATACGACTGCAAAATATTGTGATGAAGTACCTAGACAGTAAGGAAGGGAAAGGAGAAACGCTGTGCTCTCTTCCAAGATTGTCGGGGGCAGCGTTGAATAAAAACTTGCAAGACCTTGGTCGTTCGTGGAAAGAACCATAGTAGAGTAGATGTAGTAGATAAGGACTGGGAAGGGGATTCGGAGAGGCGAAGGGTACCTACTTGAAGTACCTAGGTAGGTACATAGGTATTGAGTGGTAGGTAGGACTTACTGCTCTGAGGCGGTCAATGGGTTGATTCCCAAGAAAAGTTGAGATGACCAAAGTCCAGGCGTTACAACTGAGACGCCCAAGGATTGAGGCAGTAGTCGAGAGTAAGGAAGTCCAGATCCTATGTTCAGGACGGTTGTGGTGGGATATCAAGATGAAAGTAAAGTGCAAGGTGGGGAGTGAAACTAAATGTATCGTCCAAAGAGGAACGACGTTGCTCGAAGTCTTGCGAATTGGTTCAGGAACGACTCCAAAAACTTGGGGTTGTTGGTTGGCTGGCTGGTTGATGTCGATGTCGAAGTCGAGACAGCTGTGGAGGGAAGCTCGAAAGCTATCGAGGTGACCGGGTGGGTGGGTTTAAGTGAAGCTTCAAGATTGATTGAAGATACTCGACGCGTTGGTGGGTTGGCCGGTGCGCTTTCGATAGGTAGTGACCCCCACTTTGGGCCAATAAACCCTACAGTTTTGGCAAGTGCAGCAGGAAAAGGATCTCAAAAGCCTGCAGTAAATATTCTAGGTGGTATTCAAACGCTACACGTCTTTTCAAACGCTCACAAGTCCAGCCCTTCCGTTTCAATTGATGTTGCGATCAGGTGGCTGGGTGTTCCACCGTAACAGAGTTTCACGACTAACAGCATCAAAACAGCAAATTTGCTTTTGACAAGCTTTGGCAAGGATAATTCCAGGGTTCAAGATGTGGTGTTGTTCCGTTTGTACCTGTGAATTGAAACATTATAATAAATAACGGGTATGTGCATAAGACCTCAAGTTACGTATTATTCTAGATAATCGAAGTTGACTATGCCGCTTACGGTATCCATCTCATCAACTCAAACCCCCATCAACAACCTACAACCTAATTGTTGGCAGTGCGCATCAATTTAGAGAACAATGGCACGAGCCAATTGGTATTTCATATTTGATCTATTGCAACGGCTTCTCGAATGGCGTCCTGCGACCGCTCGGTAAGCCAGCTGGTACAGCCAGCGGCTTCATCTCCCCATTCCACGCCGGTGCGCCTTCATCCCCCTTGAGCTTGCCCTCCCCATTGCCGTACATCAAGTACTGGACACCCAAGAATGCGTCGCAAAACGCCTGGAATATACCACACAGCTTGAATGCCCAGGGGATCTCAGTCGTCGAGGTAAAGAACCAGAACATCTTCATAGCATCACCCGCCAGCCAACTCGCCAGGACCGAGACCCGGAACCCCTTGCAGGAACGGGAGCGCATGTTCGAGAATATCTGCGGCAGCGGGAGCGTTGCCTCGACGGAGAGGCCGATATACCCAAGTATGACCGAGTAGTTGGCGTACAGCCCGTGGAAGGGAGCGAGCACGAGCTCATTCGCCGTGAGGATGATGAACAGCCAGAGGAGTGTCTGCCAGTATCTGCAAGATATGACCAGTCAGCACAGCACAAACCACAGTTGTATCCGGCGCAAAAACCAAAAAGGAGGGGGAGGGGGTCATAGATCAACCAACGTACGGTTTGGGAGACCTCCATTGCCAGAACTTGTAAGGCCTTTGCTTTTCCCACAGCCCTTCCTTGGCCCCCGCGAACGGAAGCGCAGCATCGCCGCCCTTGGCAGAGGGGGCCGGCCGGTGGTCCAGAGCTATTTTGAGCAGCAAGAGCTGCATTACAACATGGAGGCAGGCTTGAACAAGCAATGCGGTATCGTATCGTGCGCCCGGGTAGTAGAATATCCTGCAGGTGAGCCAGATGTTAGCACAATTCAGCACAATTCAGGGGCAAGTTCCCGATAGGATGGGGGGAGTGGGCGCACCTGAAAAAGGAAGCCACCAGCATGATGAGTGGGATATCCAGGGAGAAGCCTGCGCTCGACTTGTTCCGGTGCATCGACATAGCCTGATCACCGTAGGATAAAATGGGCGAAAGGACCAGAAATAGAGGGGCTACATAGCCCGCGAGCGAGGTAAGCCATCGCATCGTGATGTTGGTAGGCTGTAGTTTGGAAGACGCGGGAGATCAGGACAGAGTTGCGCCGGGCTCGAGAGCGCGACGTCGGGCCAAGTATAGTTCGAGAAGAGGAGCACAATGGTATTAGAAGGAACGAACGGCAAGCTAAAACGGCGCAGAACGGTCAATTGGGTTGTGTTTTAGCTGCGTGGCCTCCTTGTCCCTTTTTATTTTTGTAAAGTCGAAGGCCAAGGCCAGGGGTTTGAGTTGAGTTTCGTTTCGTTGCGGCCACCGACCGACTGACGGCGTAAGTAGTAATTTTTAGACGTGGCACTAGTAAACCCATGGTTCAGTGGGCCAATCGGTTACCAAATCCATGGACCCGTCTTGAATGATGCGATTCTCAATGAGATTACAGTCCTGACAGTCTGCGGCGGTCAAATCAAATAATCGACATCACTAGTTTGAAGTAAAGCCGGTTTAGGAACCCGTTGACACATGTTCAAAACCGAAAAGACAGGGAGCATCCTTTGAGCCTGGTAAAGTCTCTCCGGGATCTCGCTATCGGAGCCGTCCACTTGACGGAGCGATCCTGGTCAACGGCGCGGCCTGGAGCCGGTGCGGTCGGCCCCACAATGTCTTTTGTTAGCGGTACTACCTACCATAGTACTGTGTAGGTGTGTACCCAGTAGTCAGTCAGTCCCCTGTCTCCAATATCTGGACGGAAGCATTTCCGTTTTGTCAGCCTGCCCAACTCTTGACATCGAGCTCTACAACTTCGAACCGTGCAGCTGAATGTACCCGTGCGTGGCGGGCGGGGTAGAATGCTGCTTCCCTCCGAATCATCGCTTGGGACTTTGGGCACAGACGAACAAGTTATGGCATGACGACAACTCGACCGTTTGATCACCCATCAGAACACTTCATGAGCATTACGTGCGTGAAGGACGACAGGACGACAGCGGCACGAGGTAAAAAAAAAAACCTGGCACTTGGAGAGAAAAGGAGTGCTTGCAGGTTGGCTCGACTACTCGAGAACATCAGCCTTTTTGCTCATTCGCTTCATGTTCATGTTAACCCAGAAATCTCACACAACATTGTACTAGTGGCCAAGCAGTCTTCTCTCACGCAGCCTCATCTTGAAGCAGTTCTGTACACTCCTCGGAACAGATCCCCCTGTCATTTAGCTTAGCAGGTTGAGACGGCTGCAGAGCACGGCCAACTTTATTTTGTTTGCGGAATGAAGTGACAGTCGATCCGAAAACTGCATGCAGGCACTCAATAACGGATACCTGTCAATGGCCTGGCAGGTCCGGGATACGAGCTTTTCCAGGATACAGGAGCCAACGAGCTTGTAAACCGGTATCAAAATCTCCTTTTTCGACGGAAAATACATGTCCAGGTAGCTGGCATCCCGCATAGTATCTGTTGGTTAGACGAGCAAGATACGTCTTGACCAATGGCTCAAAGACTAGGCATGCGTCTGCCTTGCCGCCGGTGGGCCTCCAACATGTTAGACATCCATCTTGACGTCTCGCAACATGATCAGGCTTCTGATTTGCTCCTGAGACGGTAAGTAGGCTGCATCTGTCACAAAAAAGAGAATCGGGTTCGTTTAACCCATTTTCGATGTTGATAAATGGCACAACACCATCACCCTAACCACCCTGGGGCATGGAGACAACAGAATTCTTCAAATAGAGCCTTGTCTCCCCAGTTCTTGATCTCTCCTCTTCATTTCTGACGGTATTTCCAGAGTCTTTACTGTCATTTGACTTAAACCTGCTCCGTTTGCTTGAACTAAAAGCGCGGCACGCACCATGGTCGCTACCAAACTTCAGATGGAGGCGTGGAGCAAGCTCTGCTCCAAAGATCAACTCGATCTTCTCGACTCCATTGATCGACTCCGTTCCCAAGGAATCAGCCACTATGTCTCCCTACCTCAAATCATCGTTTGTGGAGATCAGTCCGCTGGCAAATCCTCTGTACTTGAAGCCATATCCGGCGTTTCATTCCCGGTGAAGTCCAACGTTTGCACGAGATTCCCCACGGAGCTTGTCCTCCGTCGTACGCCTCTGGTCAGCTCGAGTGTTTCTATCGTACCACATTCTTCGCGGACCGATTCTGAGAAAGCATCCTTCGCCGACTTCCACGAAACGCTCGAGGGCTTTGATCGCCTGGCGGGTGTGATCGAGGACGCAAAGGCCGTGATGGGGATCCACACCCATGGAAAGACATTCTCAAATGATCTGTTGAGAATCGAAATCACCGGGCCCGATCGTCCTCACCTCACAATTGTTGACCTTCCAGGCTTGATTCACTCGGCAACGAACAATCAAGTCGACGGCCAAGTCGATGATGTTGACTTGATCAAGGGTATCGTGGGAGAGTACAGTAAGTGAAGCCCTATTTTATGGTAGCCCAAACTAACTCGGTTCCCTCAGTGGCCGAGTCACGAAGCGTTATTCTTGCAGTTATCTCGGCCAAGAATGACCTTGCGAATCAAATAGTCTTGAAGATGGCAAGGGAAGCTGATCCAACTGGATATCGAACCATGGGTGAGTTGACTTAACTCGAAGCAAGTGAAACATGGTGGCTGGACATTGGCTGACCCCCCGACAGGTATCATCACCAAGCCTGACGACCTGATTCCAGGCTCTCGCAGGGAACAGTACTACGCTTCTTTGGCTCAGAACAGAGAGGTTGAATTTCGTCTTGGGTGGCACGTCCTGAAGAACATGGACTCAGACAAGGGTCTCTTCACCCTAGCGAATCGAAACACCGAAGAGGAGGTCTTCTTCTCCGAAGGTATCTGGCAAGACTTACCCACCCAGTTGCTCGGAATCATCGAGTTGCGAATGCGTCTAAGCAAGGTCCTGATGCGGCAAATCGTTTACGAGCTTCCAAGTGTCATTAAGGAGCTCGAGTCAAAGCTCCAATCATGCCGGGAACAACTCGACAAGATGGGCCAACCTCGTACAACTCCAGATGAGCAGCGACTCTATCTTGTGAAGGTCAGCCTGTCGTTCCAGACACTGATGAAGGCTTCTGTCGACGGAATATATACGGATGTGTTCTTCGAAGACGCCGAGTCCGACAGGGGATATTGTCAGCGCATCCGTGCCGTGATCCAAATGCTCAACCAGCAGTTCGCCCGACAACTCGAAGAGAGAGGCCAATACCGTCGGATTGGCGATCCTCAAACTGAAAAATCAGAAGGGGGATCGGCAGACAGTACCTTGCAGATCAGCCGGGCCGACTTCATCAGCTACGTCCAGAACCTAATGCTTCGGACCCGAGGCCGAGAGCTGCCCGGTACCTTCAGCCCCATGATAGTTGCTGATCTCTTCAAGGAGCAATGCCGTCCATGGAAGGCAATTCTTCGAGATCACGTTGAAAACGTTGGGGCTGCAGCGAGAGAGCTGCTTAAACTTGTGTGCGCCCACACTGCCGACGATACAGCATGTCGCTTCCTTCTTCAAGAGATCGTCAATCCTGCCATGGATCACATCATGATGACTTTGCAGGCTAAGGCTGACAAGCTTTTGCTGCCGCACAGCAATGGCCATCCCATTACCTACAACCATTACTTCACAGAGACCCTCCAAAAGGTGCGGGATGAGCGCAAAGTTTCTGAGGTGCGCAGTGTCGTTGCAAAGTGGCTGGAAAAGGAGGAGCATGAAGTTAGTGGAAAGCTTCAGCTACGCGGAATTTTCGACTTGGGTGGACTGATCGACAGTCTAACCGCTCGTACTGAGCCGGACATGGAGCGATTTGCTGCTTCTGAGGCCTTGGACTGCATGATGGCATATTACAAGGTAAGTACCCTTAACCCAGTCGAACACAATGCTGCCCATGGACTCTGAGACCTGACTTGACAATCAGGTTGCGTTGAAGCGATTCACGGACGATGTAGCAGTCGAGCTGGTTGAGATCAAACTCATTCAAGCTCTCTCGGAGATCTTCTCGCCTGTGACAGTCTACTCAATGCCTTCTGACCTAGTGGAGCGCATCGCTGGCGAATCTGACGAGAACCGGCACCAGCGTGACGAGTTGACAAAGAAACTTGAGGTTCTGAGCAAAGGTTCGGACTTTTGTAAACGCTTCGTGGGCATGAAACTCATGGGTAAGTCTAATCCTCTACAATTTGGGCCATCTCCTTGGCAATTGACTGATTAAATTTGTAGACGTGATTATCGAACAGGCACGTGGCAACGGCATGGTTGCTAAGGGAGATGTTGATGGGGGCCTTGGTGAAGTGGAAGAGATGGCGCATCCTGCAAAGGCGGATCACCTACCTATGGAATCCAGCGAGCCCGTGCTCTCGTACGAGGAGGGTATGGCTGAGCCCTCAAGCGATGATGTGCCTGAGCCTTCATACGATGATATGCCTGAGCCCTCATACGATGATACGCCTGCGGAGGAATTTCAAGCCGAAGTGCCTAGTAGCGCCTTCTCGTATCCAGGTACCACCAAAAAGGTGTCAAAGATGTCAAAGCAGGCCAAAAAAAAATCCTCCTTCATTGATTTCAGCCGCTTATAGTAAGGTTTCGAGAGTAAGGAGGCTGGGTATACAGGAGATACGTATGCCTGTGTTTGGAGTCCGCTTCACATGTGGACATAAGGTGATGACTTTCAATGGGAGGAAATCGAATACAAATATTAGCAGGAAGACTATCGAGTACGAAAGATTGTCTGCTTTCCCAAAAGTTCCAATCATCTTTCACATCGAACTTGAAGCTGGCCCTTAGCTCACTAGCGAAGCTGCTCTTTCTCTCTTTCTATCTTCCTGGCGCTGGGCAAACAGTCGATTGGAGAACTTCACCCGAGGTGTCATGCCTCTTTGGTATAGAATCTAGGTCTTTATAAGCTGAGATCAAAGGTAGGGACATAACTTGTGGCCTTAGGGTATGCCTCAGGTGATTGAGCTAAGCACAACGTACCCACTGGCAGTCTCACAAGTAAACATCAAGGGCTAAAGTTCTCGTTCATCATTTGTATCATTTCATGATCTGTTCTCATGCTATCTCGTGACTCTTTGTGAATATTACAAGGTTATCTGACAGGCAAAGGGGTGAATGATGCTCATTATGCCGGGATTCCAAGGTCCCTCCCCCCCATTCAGTAAAAATTCAATTTGTACTCCGACAGTGACACCGTCCCCGTAGATTTTGAATGCTGCCATGCATGCAGCCACCTGGTCATTCCGGCCAAGCAGCAAATTCCAAGATTGTTAGGCCTCCCCAAGTGCTGCAAAGCGCAGTTTCCCAGCATCATGTTCCTGCTTCAGGCCACAAGCCTTGATGTGAAACAGACAGCCCGCTTCAATCCTGGCCCTCAATAACCATTCCCAAGGCGTTGGGCACACCCACCAAAATTTTCCCCCGTGGAACTCTGACATCCCTGACTCTCATGCACCCAAAGACATTGAGCTCCTTTAGGTTTGGGCAGCTGCGGAAGATGCAACCCACCACAAAGTCGGTGACCTGCTCACAGAAGCTGATCTCCAGAAACCTCAACTCTTCATAGCGCTTCTCCGGGCCAAAGACCTCTTCAAAGGCCTCACTGGAGATGTGTCTGCACGCATGGATGTTGAGTTTCTGCAATGATTTGCCAGAGTGTGCCATCAAAGCCTTGAATCCCTCGGAGCACATGCCAATGTTGTCGGGATTCTCGCGTGGCTTCTGAGAGTCGACATGTCGACACTTCTCTAGGTCAATGAACACAAGGCCTCGGTTGTTCCAATCAGTGAAAAGGCGCACGAAGCCAGCGTCAGTCATGACCTCGCTGTGTGTGATGCGCAGTTTGGTGAGGTTGCGACAGTTTGTGTGTATAGCATCTAGAACTGTATTGTCCAGTTGGGGAGTCATGCGAAATGATAGCGTCTTGAGATTAGTGCCGATGCTGCGAAGGACCTCGACATAAATGTCGGAGTGCACATGGTTATGGGTATGGATACCCAAGTGCTGCAGCTTCTTCAGACGGGCCAGCTCACGTATGCCGTCGCCAGTGACTTTCTGGTTGTTGTAGACCTTGAGACGAATTAGAGACGGAGTGGCAGTCTTGAGAGTTGCCAGGCAACTATCGTCAAAGTGCTTGTCTATGTAGTAGACCTGCAACTGCTGCAGAGACTCGCCCTTGGCAGTCAAGTACTTCTTCCACATCTCTGCGCTCAAAAGGCTGGCGCCGTGGAGATACAGACCTTCAAGTTCGATCTTATCGCGAGAAAGAAGGTACTCCATAACCTCATCCTTGAATTGAATGGCATTGCGGATCTTGATGTTCTTTACATTCGGGACCATCTGGAAGATTCGAATCAGGTCATCCGTGCTCAGCTTGGCTGCGTCGTAGATGGACACATCATGAGCTGTGGGCTGAAGGAAGAGATTGAGGGTAGTGGGATCGACCAAGCGTTTCTTGGAGAGCATTCGCGCGATTTTGTCGATTGTCCGAGGAGGCAATGCTCCGAGGTCGTCCGCAAGTTCAATGTTCTTGGCAAGTGTCTCGATGCAAAGACTCATTAGAGTCTTGGCGCCCAATGCATAGGTGCCGTCGAGGACATTGCTCTGAGTCTTGCGTCGTTTGCCAACCGGGTCACCAGGCACAGTCTTCTTCTTTTTTTTGGCTGGGCCATTGTCCTTCTCGAGCTCCTTACTGCAAGGGCTGCACAGAAGGCCGCCGTTTGGACCGGAACGGGAGTAAGGTGTGACGGTGAAGCGCACACTGCAACTCTCGCAGTTCGCCATCTGACCGGGACGAGGATCAGCTCTTCTCAGAAGCTCCTCAATCAGATCATTCTCTTCATCAGAGTCCTGGATCATCTTCTTGCGCTTCTGAAAACGTTTAGAGGCCTTGATCTTCTTGATAGCCTTCTGCTGCTGGAGCTTGCGATGCTTGCTCATTTCGTCTTCAGCCTCCACCGCATCCTCATTACTGAGATTGTTGGCGTCATCAGCATCGCCTGCATCACCTGCATCACCTGCATCATCAGTGCCATTCGAAGCCGCGTTCGAGGGGCCGGCGACAGCATCGTCGTTGTTGCTAGCCTGAGCTTGCTGTCTTCGCTGTTGGTAATCCTGGCGAATCTGATTTGCAGATATGTTGTGAGACGCAAGGTAGTCAGTCAAGGCCGACTGCGGACCTCTAATCGAGCGGCCTCCTTGACTTCTGGTATTGCGACCATTCTGGTTCTGACGTGGATTGCTCCTATCGTGTCATGGTCAGCCTATGTTTCCTCATGGACCATCGCATGGCATTGGATCTGAACAAACATTTTGCTAGTCAATAGACATGTATCGGCTTGCTGATTTGGATGAGATAGCCTGCAGATTAATAGTAGAACAGTAAAATAGTGCGGCTATGTTTGCAATATGGAGGGAGTCTGTCCTCAATGCATCGACTTGGCACGTCGACAACCGTCCTTGTTGATTTTAAGACAGGGCACCGCAGACTTCAATTCGAGATTTGAGAAGTCGATAGTCACCTCCTAATAGCAAGAGATTCAGGTCTTTTGGCGACAAGACTGACCTGTCTGAAAGGTGTGAAAATTCAGGAGGTCGAAAGAAGTACCAGGTGGCGACGTGAGGAAAAAAGATGTGCCTGCCGTGCCTGCTTACTTGCACAAAGAAGCAGAGGCGGAAAGTTAGGGAAATCACTTTCCTTATTACGCGCTTTAAGCTTGGGGCTTTAGGCCTCTAAACGCGCTACCGTCACTACCTAGGTACCGTGGGGACCCCCACTACCCGTCCGTACCTTTTCCCCCTGCAAGCACTTAAGACCCCTGCAAGCACTTACAATCCCTGTAAAGACAACCTTGGAAGTGTATGACAGCCTATAAATGCAGTACTGGATCCTATGTATCCAACTGGTGCCTGAAGCTAACTGCAAATAGGTGACACGGCAGCACTTGCCTTCAGGTGACTTCGCGCCGACCGCAGTGAAAGAAAAAGAAGGAAAGCGCCCTTTGCCACCGCACTTAGTACAGCACAACTGATTGACGCGTCGACCTCAGTCGATTACCAACCACGCACTCCACTCAACAACCTTTCCTTTCAAACCAGACAGTCGGGTAGACTTCTACTGTCGCTGACTTTTTTCTTCACACACGGACTGACATTCCCAAGATCTTAATCTCCCACCGCCTGCACATGGTACCTGGTAGGTATCGCTGTGGAGGACTTTGAAGTACAAGACCTAACCTGGTGTATCCATCCTCATATTGGATCACGGTGCTATCAGAGACGCCCTGCACTTTGCCTGCTGACTAGACATTACGACGTCTTTTTTCTTTCTCGGTTCTTGTGTTTACACGGAATCCCTCCCTTCTTTTACTCAACAGCCGCTTTCGGTCATCTTTCAGAAGCCTTCAAGATGGTGCAAACCAGAAGGACGGCCAAGATTGGTAAGTTCAACTGAGTTTGAGATGCTTCAAATTACCAGCATAGAGCTAACTTCAATTCACAGCTGATGGTTTTGAAGGCGCCAAGGATGCCACTGCACCCAACCATGCCCCGCAAGTGAAGCGTGGCCGTGGTCGACCTCACAAGGCATCTTTTGCTGCTGCTGCTAATAGGGCTTCACCCTCTTCAGTCGCAACTACCACTTCCAAGTCTGCCGAACCTGTCTCAGGTAACTCAACCCCACTGACCAGCAATGTCACTACCCCTGCTCCGTCGCTTTCAATGGACAAGTCCAAGCCCATCTCTACCCGTTCACTTCAGTCCTCCAAGCTTGAGGTCGTAATTCCTATGCTCAAGACCCGTGCGTCTGCTGCCGACAACGTTCAGAAAGCAAAGGACTACATGATGGGAACCAACTCCACCACCTCCAAGCGAAAGCGGGACTTCATTGCAGACAGCGATGAGGATGACTTCTCAAACAACGATTCTAATGCAGGACGTGATGAGAAGATCGCCCGACAGCTTCAAGAAGAGCTCGACCGTGAGGCCGCCGAGGCAATGGAAGCTCAGGATGCTCTTGTCGCCAGCAATGATGATCTTACCGATTATAATGATGGTGATGCTCAGCAGCAAATCATGGGCCCTTCGGATAGTGAAGACTACCCTATGGCCGATCGCAAGGGCAAGGGAAAAGCAGTTGCTACCCGTCCAACTCGAGCTGCCCGCGCCGCCGCTCAGAAATACATCTTTCCAGACTCAGATGAGGACGACCTTGATGATGACTATTTGGCTTCTGACGACATGGGTCCTCCTGTCAAGAAGCAGAAGATCGTTGTCAAAGGCCGTAGAAAGCAGATTTCTGCCAAGGGAAAGCAGTCTGCTGAAGCTCTGTCTGAGCCAGATGACGACGCGCCTGGTGAGTTGCAAACCCTTTCCCCTGACTTGCGCTCTCCTACCCTCAGCCTCCCGTGTTCTTGTCCCTTAGCAAGCAAGCACAGCTCGGGTTTTACCTAGTGGGGATTCCACTAAATCTCCACTGAGTTTCAGGAACCTTTACTGACATCACGTAGTTCCAGCCAAGCGAACAATTCGACTGAAGAACGCAAAACGAGGTGCTGGTACGCGTAAGGGGGCAACTGGAGACTCGGCCCAAGACTCCGCAGATGAAGATCCAGAAGACATGCTTCTTGGCAATATCGACGAATTTACCGAGAGTGACGATGGCACGCAGGTGTCCAGCCATTCCTCTGAAGACGACGATGCTAATGCCGGACCCCCGAATGCGGCCTCTGGCTCGACTGGTACTCAAGCCATTTCTCGCGGTCGTCGTGGGTACCGAGCGTATGCAAGTCGTCAGAGAGTCAAGGCTGCCAGAAACAGACTCGAGAGTTTCCATCCCCAAATTAAGACGATGTGGGTTGACCTCGAGAAGATGGACATCGTCAAAGCCGGCAAGGCAGAGCAGCCAAAGACAATCTCACGAACCCTCAAACCTTTCCAACTGGAGGGACTGGCTTGGATGAAGGCCATGGAGCAGACCCCGTGGAAAGGTGGCTTGCTGGGTGATGAGATGGGACTTGGCAAGACAATTCAAGCCGTCTCGCTCATCATGTCTGACTACCCCGCCAAGAAGCCTTCCCTGGTCCTTGTGCCTCCCGTTGCTCTGATGCAGTGGGTTTCCGAAATTGAGTCCTACACGGACGGCACCTTGAAGACACTGGTTTTTCACGGCACCAATTCTCGGGCCAAGGGCAAGACAGTCAAGGAACTCAAGAAATACGATGTGATTATCATGTCGTACAACAGCTTGGAGTCAATCTACCGGAAGCAGGAGAAGGGTTTCAAGCGGAAGAACGGTACCCACAAAGAGAAGAGCATCATCCACGCCATGCACTTTCATCGTGTAATGCTTGATGAAGCACATTGCATCAAGACTCGTTCAACGATGACAGCAAAAGCTTGCTTCGCTCTGAATGTCGACTATCGCTGGTGTCTCACAGGGACTCCGCTGCAGAATCGCATAGGAGAATTCTTCTCCTTGATTCGCTTCCTCAATATTCGACCTTTCGCCTCATACTTCTGCAAAGGATGCACTTGTGAGACGCTTGAGTGGATGATGGATTCTAACCATAACTGCACTCAGTGCGGGCACAATGGCATGCAACACATTTCGGTCTTCAACCAGGAACTTCTGAACCCTATCCAACGATACGGCAACCGCGGCGAGGGCGCTGAAGCTTTCCGAAAGCTTCGGCTGATGACTGACCGCATGATGCTGAGACGGCTCAAGAAGGACCACACCAATTCCATGGAGCTACCAGTCAAGGAGATCTATGTCGACCGTCAGTTCTTTGGCCGAGCGGAGAATGACTTCTCCAACAGCATCATGACGAATGGCCAGCGCGAGTTTGACACCTATGTTGCCCAAGGTGTCCTTCTCAACAACTACGCCAATATTTTCGGTCTGATCATGCAAATGAGACAGGTCGCAGATCATCCCGACCTGATCCTGAAGAAGGACGCTGCAGGAGGACAGAATGTCCTTGTTTGCTGCATTTGCGACGAGCCTGCCGAAGAAGCCATTCGATCTAGGTGCAAGCATGACTTCTGCCGCTCGTGCGTGAAGAGCTACCTCAGCTCACAGGACCAGCCAGATTGCCCTCAGTGCCATATCCCTCTGTCTATTGACCTGGAGCAGCCAGAGATCGAGCAGGACGAAGCTATGGTCAAGAAATCCTCGATCATCAATCGTATCAACATGAAGAACTGGACCTCGTCATCCAAGATCGAGCTGCTTGTCCATGAGTTGCACAAGCTCCGATCCGACAAGGCTTCTCACAAGTCGATCATCTTTTCCCAGTTCACCACCATGTTGCAGCTTATTGAGTGGCGACTGCGTCGAGCGGGTATCACCACTGTCATGTTGGACGGGAGCATGACTCCAGC
Organism: Cytospora piceicola; assembly: GCA_023375675.1. Classification (NCBI taxonomy): domain Eukaryota; kingdom Fungi; phylum Ascomycota; class Sordariomycetes; order Diaporthales; family Cytosporaceae; genus Cytospora; species Cytospora piceicola. Next base: position 190,064 of record JALQBC010000036.1, on the reverse strand, counting down.
TCAGCGTGCAGCTTCCATCGACCACTTCATGAAGAACGTCGATGTGGAGTGTTTCCTTGTGTCCCTGAAGGCAGGCGGTGTTGCCTTGAACCTCACCGAGGCGTCTCGAGTCTTCATCGTTGACCCGTAAGTTCCGTACCCCCATTTTCGTCTTGACATTTACTGACTCCACGCCTAGATGGTGGAATCCTGCAGCGGAGTGGCAGTCGGCTGATCGATGTCACCGCATTGGCCAGACGCGTCCCTGTACCATCACTCGTCTTTGCATCGAGGATTCTGTCGAGAGCCGTATGGTTCTCCTACAAGAGAAGAAAGCCAGCATGATCAACAGCACCATCAACTCCGATGACGCGGCCATGGAGTCACTGAGTCCCGAGGACCTTCAATTCCTTTTCCGAGGAAGCTGAACAACAAAATACTCTGACAATGGTCGTACAAATTCCTCTAAGGCTAATCATGGGTCTGATTGTAATTCGAGGTCTTGGTATGCGCATTTATGGCGACTTCACTAAACTTGGTCCTGATACAGTGCGCTTTTTTGTTTCTTTCTTTTTATGATGTCTTTCCCTGAAATATGATGTCTTTTCTTTGTATTGTACCCTTCTATCCCCCTTTCCCTCAAGTTTTTTTTCACTTTGAGCTTCGGTGGCATGTTGCCGGTCTGATTTCCGGAGTAATTGAGAGGCGTTGAGAACGAGGCAAATTTGTGCAAAGACTTTTGCAAGGTATGTGTCGCTGCGAAATCAAAAGATTCGGTGGTTTAGCATTCAAGCGAAGCACAGAGGTGGCATGCGTGAGATATGCCTTTGGCCCGTTTTTCGCGGTGCGTGGTGGTAACAGAAGTTGATTCATTTCTCGCAATCAGGGAGGCAATATGGGCGCCTCGATTTCCTTCGGGCGGAGGCAAGCATCTCATGGTCGATTGCAGTGTAAGATACACAACTAGTTTAGGTGCCTCTCACAATACGAGAGCTATATTTGCTACGCCTGTCAACTCTGAGGCACTGTGATGTGAGCTTATACCGCCGCCATGGACGGGTGATGTTCCCTACACCCCTTCGACACTATCCCCTGACCAGAAGCCCTACCTTTGCACACTTAGGCTTCTTTTTATTTCTTTGATTTAGCCCGTACATCGCTCCGGTATGAGTATGAACCTTTAAGATACGAACCCATCAATGATACAGTCTGGTCTCAACAAAGTAGCCCATCTCAATTATTCGGAAAATAATATATCCCTCTAGTCCGACCTATTCAACCCTCAACTTCATCATCCCTCCCCTTTCTAGACAACATCTCTGCCTCCCGGACCTCTAGCCTCTCGTCAAGCAGGCTCCCCGTCTCCTCCCCGTAATCATCATCCGACCCACCCAGATCGTCGTCGTCATCCTCGTCCTCGTCAAACAACTCCTCCGCCTCGTCGGGCCCGGTAAGCTGGCCGCCCCGGCCCTGGTCGGCCGGCTTCCTCTTCTTCTCGAAGTCCTGCTTGTGCGCGTCCGCCAGGATCCGCGTGAAGCTCCTCTTGCCGACCGTGTCGGCCCGCTGGCGCCGCCGCACCCCCAGCGCCTCCTCGCCCGGCGCCTGGCCCCCCTCCTCCGCCGCCGCGGCGGACGACCCCCCGTCCGCGCCCGCCGCGCCCCTCCGCGCGGACGCGGGCCCGGGCACCTCGACGCCGGTGGACCTGCCGCTCTGCGCGCGCCGCAGGACGTCGCCGGTCCAGCTGACCGCGGCCCTGGACGGGCTGGCGACGAGGCCGCCGTCGTCGTTTTCGCCGTCGTCATCCTGCTGCCGCTTCGCGCCGGCGTTCGACTCTGTGCTCAGCCTGCCGCTCGCGGGCGTCTCGACGCCGAGGTCGAGCTGGTACGGCAGGGGGACGTCCCTCGAGGCCTTGTACTGGGCGACGTTGGAGCAGTGCTCGTTCTCCACCCGGAGGAGCGTCCACATGCCCCTCCTCGTGACCTCGGAGAAGGCGATGAGGAAGGAGGCGATGCTGGAGTGCTGGGTGTCGTGGGTGAAGATGACGTAGAAGATCCAGTTGAAGCGGAGGATGGGGTCGATGATCATGATGAGGTAGTACGGCCAGCGCGACTTGAGGGCTGTGATGTCTCGCAGGTAGCGGTGGTGGGCATGTGACTGGAGGAGACTAAAATCCATGAAGACGTCCCAGAAGGCTGCACGGAGAGGGATATGTTAGTGGGGGCACGTTGGATACTTGATCATGAGAGCCTTCGCAACCCTCGAGGGGAAAGCGTACCTGTGTAGAATCCGTTGATCACAGAGAAGGTAATGTAGAGGGCTAAATTTTTGGTGTTGCCGTCTATACGGTAGACACTCAAGAACACGCCGGAAAGGATGCTAGCGGTATACTTCCCGCAGTTGACAAGGTGAGGAAAGACATTCCGGGTATCTCTGTAACGCCGAAGACTGCGTATTCGCTGTCAGTAGGTTGCTCCGCGCCCAGACCGAGCTGTGTCAGTTGCTTACCATTGCAAGAAACGCCAAATTGGGGGCAGGCACGCAAAGAACCCGAGCAACCGCGAGTGATTCGAGTTGCAGGCCGCAGGGTTTTCCCACGAGCGCGCGTATAAACAGAAAAATAGCTCGACATTCTTGGCTCTAGTTAGTCGTGCAGTCCTCCAGATACGGGTCGAGGAGCGGTACTTACACAAGTGGCATACGTCAGAGAGCAATACATGTCACCTAAGAAGAAATCACGAAACTCAACGGGGTATAGGCCTGCAAAGAACAAACGCCACTATGTGGCTGTCAGTCATCTCCAGAGGTATAACATGGCATGTAACAGGAGGGGGGGGGGTCAGTGAAGACGAATATAAAAGGAGGAAGGATACGAACATGTGAATACAGAAACCACTTTCTGCTCTTGTGCCACAGAATTGGAGCCGGCATAAACAGAATCGCAAACGTGATGAATATGAGCAGCACAGGATAGTAGAGGTACATGGCCGACGACCCGTATCTCGTAAAGTTTAGCCACATCATGAGGCCGAACAGGAACAGGAAGAAGCTGGGAAACTCCGCAAGCTGTCTCCAGTCCAACTGGTTCCGTGGGTCCAACTCGAAGATGAAGGGGTAATTCACGCGGTTCGCCGTCCAAATTTTGCAGTCCAAACAGAACAAGCTGAACAGATACAGCATGAGGAAGTATCCTCCGTAGATCTGCAGCACATAGCTGGTCTGCCTCCTCACTTCGGCATCATCGTCAAATAGGAGCTGTGCACCATGCACAAGCCCCTGGATGGCAAAGACGGCGCCCACTCCGATGAGTAGGCCGTTCCTGAAGGCGCTGCCAGACTCGTCTCGCTTCTTTCTGCTTAGGCTACGCAACTTCCCAGCGGCTATCTTGTGATTGCCACGTTCAAAGTATCTTGCGTACAGATCTTCAACTGCTTGGAGGTGGCCGTCCACGACGTCACTGTTGACGAACCAAGACTTGTTGACCTTTTCCGTCATGTAGCGATAGGCCGGTCTTGCATTGACCGTCTTGTCATACTTCTTGTTGAGTTTCCTGAAGGCCGTTCTATTCAGGAGTGCATATGACTTGAGCAGTTCGAGACCACGGTAGAATTCCTGCAGTGCCAGCTTGAGCTTCCTCTTGGCCGTGCGATACGGAACCTCGTCCTCTAGTGGGCGGCGGACGTAGTCACGCCTCTCGTCTCGGTTGGCCTCCGTATTGCTTGTTGTCTGTGTCATCTTCTGGAGGGCCTTGGAGTTGGGGCCCGGCTTGAAAATCTTGGCTTTCAGAGGCTCCAGGAGTGGACGGTGGCTACTCCCGTTGACCTCAGCAATCTTTCTCGCAAGATGGCCATTGGACTCGCCTTCACGCTTATGGCGCTTAGCCTCGGCGATTTCTGAAGTCCTCCGGTTGCGCATCTCATGAAGCTGATCCCGGAGCAAGACCAGTCGCTTGCCAGCGTGGTCTTCCTTCTGCCGGTAGAAGGCCTCGACCTTTTCGAGCTCGCCATCCATGAATTCGAAGAATTCTTGCTCCTTCTCGCGGACCTCATCCAGACCTTGCATGTGATACTCTCCCCGTGAGCGGTATCGATCCAGTGGTGGCCCGTTCACGGAAAACATCCTGCGTAACCTACTTCGGGGAGTTTGGATATCGCTGGGCGTGCGATTCGCAAGTGTTACAGCAGATGAGGGCCGTAGATGACCGGCGGTGGGTGCACGAGCCGATGAAGCCCCTGGCTGTGTTCCAGCCATGGAGGCACTCCGATTGAGAGCCAACCGGTTTAGTGAAACGCCAGAGTTCGTCCGCGTACTATGTGGCCGGTGCTGGGCCGGTGCGTCACTGACGTTGGATGGAACCTTCATCGCAGGAGCTGGAAGCTCAAAGTACTGGCCGTGCTGGGCGTGCGGGCCGGACTCCCTGATGGGGGCGGGAGCCTGCTCCGGGGGAGTGGCGACGAAACTGCCGTACTGCAAGTCCGACTCTGGTCCCTGGGTGAGCCCCTGGCGCTCGGCCTGAGTTGAGTCCCGGATGGAGATTGACCTAGGAAGACGACCGGAGACCATAGGCGCCGATTCTGCCCGCGCGTGGCCGTCGGCATCTTCGTCTGACGAACCATTGTCAGGTTGGTCACGGCGCTGGCCAGACGGGGGAGCCCTGGTGGATGGAGTGTCTGGTCTCTTTGGGGGGTTGAGAGACGGAGTGGCATCGGCACGGGCGAGGGCTCGTGAGATGGACTTGCACTTCTTCTTGCCCTGCTTGTAATTCAGGTACTTGATGCGCCACTCTGTGAGGCAGGTGGTGACTGGGTCAGCGCTGTGTACTAAGCAGATAGTGTGCTGTTTCCAGGTACTGTGCAGATGGATGGATGGATATCAAACAAGCAAGCAGGGGAAGGGAGGGCATCACTCACCAGGGACTAGATCTCTTTCCAGCTCCTTTGCGAATTTCATCGTGACGTCAGAAACGAGGTCTTGAGATTGAGAGTGGTGAAGCTCATGTCTCAAGCAACGAAACTTTATTTTGTAGCTGTGTCGTAGGAAGTCATCAATACAATAAGGGGGGTTCTACTTGGAGATGTGTTTGCTGTTCATGCTTGGAATCTCGCCCATCGGCCCTGCAGAGAGAGAGAGACACACACAAAGCGGTCTAGATACCAGGTAGGACGGTAGCCGCAACGTGAGCGCCCCCTGTGACCTGTAGTACGGTAAACGGGTAGCAAGGTAGCCCTTGGAATTAGGCCGGGGCGAGGTTGTTTATTTTGAACCGACCAACCAGAGCCCGTCTTTTCTCGGCTCTTCCCCACTAGTTCTTGTCATTCCGAATATCTTGCAGCCCGACATCTTGTTGTTTGCATATTGGGAAGACAACACCAACGGTCAACATGATGATGCGACACGGAGGGACGCCGCAGCATTGCCTCCATGGTATCTACCTATCTATGTATGCTATGAGCTTTAGTAGGAGCAACAGTGGCTACCTAGGTAGTCAGTCAGTCTACTTGACACAGCCTTGATTTTGTCTAGAAGCTAACAAGTACTTCTAGCTTGTTTTTGCCGAGACGCTTAATTCAAACGTACCTAGACAGCTAGAGTGCTGTGAAGTACTACTATGTAGGGTTCAGTCTTGAACATTGGGCTGGGATTCGAGGCCACATGCATGCATGAAATAGAGGCAACCGGTATGTATTTACCACAGTATTACTGTGTGTCAGGCACCAACCGAACAAATGATCCATGGATTCTTCTCAACGGGCCGAGTAATGCGGCAACGAACCAGCGAACAGACGAACCAAAGTCAACGCCTGCCTAGGTATCCCATGCCTCAGCTTATTTTAGTTGACAGTGCTGCGCACGCTCAGAATAGGACTTCCCCTATGACGTCGTCAGAAATCTCGCTTGACAGCCCTACTGTGTAAAGCACGGGTCAACATCCACGGTTGTCATCCATGGATGTTTCGATATCACCAGTTGTGACTACTCAGCCACTTTATTCCTTCCTTCCCTCGGCACATAGGGACCACAGTATCTTATACGCGTATATATGCGTGGAGTTGATATCGAACATCGACCGAAAAGCCAGAAAGGGAAAGACCCCTGTCCAGACCCATTGATATTCTGTCTGACATGTCTGGACGGCCTGGACGGATCCCCACCAACTGGGTCTTTAAATCTCGAGATCCAGATTTTAGGATGGCTGTTCTTCTAACAGCAGCCACGAAGCACCCTCCAACAGGTTTTTGTTGCAGGAGGAGGAGGAACAGAAGGGAGAAAAGAAGGTCAAAGAACACATCGTAGCCTCCAAGTGGGGGCATTGCGCATATTGCCACGCTGCTAACGCTGCCAACGCTGCCAACGCTGCCAGGAACGGAATCGAGCCTCTTTTTTCTCCCCCCCCCCCCCGATCGCTGGACCACAATCGGCACTGGGCGCCAGACATGTTCATACTCAGGAGGCTAGCTGGCTAGCCACCGAGTTCGAGTCCGACACCCGACATAGGCAGGCCACTGCCAAGGAAGAAATTCCACTTTACCGTTAAAAACCCAGAGACTAAAAAAAGTTTGAAAAGGTTGGCAACTTTGCGAGTCTTATAAGCGCCCGTTCCTGTTCCCTTTGAAGGGGGGAGGGGGGGGGCTAGGACATCGCAAAGCTTACCAGTCTCGCGATAGCCTCATTCGCGTCCCAGATGGGAAACTTCCGTGGCCAGCTCGGAACTTGTCCTCCGCCTCGGTACATTATCGAAGGGGGTCCCCCAAGTTTCAGGACACAAAACACTGCCCAGATGCCCACTAAACCTTTTGTTTCCAAAGGTGTCGTCCCCACCGCGCCTGCACCTCTGATCGGTGGCGATGACCTGATTCCGCGGGTCGCACCGGGCAGCCGTGTCGTGTCGACCGGGCGGCCCCACGGGCATCGCGAGTCGCGAGCCGCAAGCGCGCCCACGCAGCACCCAGGGCAGCAGGCGCTCGCAGCAGATCCGGGCTGCTGCGGGCAGTGCTGTCAGTCTAGCTGCCTAGAGCCGCAAAAGCCATGGATGGGCGGACCTGAACACGCGCCTGTCGTGTACGATCGATCACACGCCTCGTGGGATCGACACGAGGTCTTCGGGTGCTGCCGGGAGGCCGTGAGAAATCCTTCCCGGACACGGACAGTGCCTCGTGTGTTGCTTTCAGACGCTTCGGACACGCCATGCTGTCAAGGATCAGTGGTGAGGCTATTCAGAAATCCGAGGAAGGCCGTAGAGCCGGTTTGGATGTGTCAACCCATCTGCCCATCAAGATGCGCCCGCTAGCCATGTGTGCTGTATGTGCCCCTCAAGATGGTGGAACCAGCCCAATCCTGAGTCCGGCTGCTTCACGTGGGGGTTTGTAAACTCTAAATACACATATGTGTACGGTAGTACATATGTGAATTAGCCTCAAAGTATCTGTACCTTCTGGGCCACCTCTATCTCTCTGTGGGCTCACTAATGCGAGCAGCGACTCTTCAATTGGGCACCCTTATATTCCGGAGATGCGCGGGCTACTTACCGTACATTGGTCTGCATGCAATCATGCACGAACAGGGGGCCCCGGCGCGTGCGTGCTGAGAGAGCAAAGTCCGCAGCTCGCAAGCGAGCCTCTCAACAACAACAATTCCACTGCCGCTGAGCACACTCTCACCTGTGGCCAGTGTCTCCCACGGGGGAGGCGTTAGATGACAATTCACCACAAGATGTAACCTACCATCTGTGAAGCACACTGCAGCACCCGCAGGAACCACACCCCGCTTTCACTCTTTGCTTTCATCTGCACCTTCACGATAGTGGCGGCTGGGGCACCGAGCTACAAATCGGCACTGTTCACTCATAGCAGAAACGTGCTGACGCGGTCGATCATCACCAACAATCACGTACTGTTGACGATAAAGAACAAGTCACACAAGACCTGCCAGCGAGGGCTGCAGTCATGGCCTGACGTGTGGGCGTGAGCGAGGGCATTCCCACATTTGGCCTGCCAAAACCAGTGGTTCTTCTCCGGTTCTCAAGGGGAACAAAAAAGTGTGGGTATTCGGCATGAGATCAGCTTGATGGTGAGCCGGAGTCCGGGGTCGATACCGTGAGGGACAAAGAAAAAAAGGAGGCACTGGGGAGTGGGGAGAGCGTATAAGCCAACCGGATATTTGCAAGGTTGGTGATAGGAGATTCTATCATATACGGGCTTCCCTCCGAGAGAAGTCGCCAGAAATGTGCGCTCCTTGAACCGGTTTTTACCACCACCGTCCGGGCCAACTCCGGTTGCTGGCGACAGGCTTCTCGGAAAGTATATTGCGACTGAGGTTGGGAAACGATACTCCGCAGCCTTAGGTGCAGTACATACGTTACACATAGACCGAATGGGGAGTTTTCTTCGAGAGACAAGGCCTTCTGCTTCGCCGAATAGTTGCTTGTACCACCCGCGAGGAAGACCAGTAGGGGTCAGGGTTCCAGCGTATCCCGGAGACCTAGCCATCAGTGCATATTATCTATCTACATATCAAACTAGCTGGGTGGCAGAGCGGGCGCGATAGTACAGGCGCCGGTAAGAGGCGCTCCTCTTTTTACAATACATACGTGTGTGTATGGGGCTGGTGAGACAAGCCGGTCAGCCTCTTCGGTGCCTGCCGGTCCCCATTGCGGATAGCAAGCACATCATTTCTCAACCGGTGATGGTGGCTGGAAGCTAGGGATGTATGGAGCTGGAGCGCCGGGGAAGGGGGGAGCTTGGGATGTTAGGATGGTGTTGCTTCATCCGTGGGGCCGGCGGCCCATATTGTATGTATGTATGTAGGTCGTGGGCGTGCAGTAGGCTCGACGACCTCAGACAGAGATAATAAAAAAGAATGGTACACCACACCACAACAACTCGCGGCGGCCGGACCGAGACATCGTGGAGCGGTTCATCCCCACCTCCGCACTCAAGCTTGATAAAGAGTTCTGCGCCTGCATGCCCGTTGGGCTACTATGCGAGTGCCCTTGTCTCGAACCCATTGCATTCTTTCCCCAGCCTCCGGGAAAGGCCCCTCGCAAGGGCGGTCCGCATGCCTGGTTTTCCCTTGCCTTGGTGGTGCAGCCTTGACGGCTATCGATGTGTCACCGCTTTCTTCGTGCGTCTAGCCCTTACTGATAGGCTTATGTGATTGATGGTTGTTTCAATCAGTCAGTCCCCTTCTCTTTTTTTTTTAAAGGTTTTTTTTTTTTTTTTTTTTTTTGGTAGAGATATCAGATGCGATATCAAACTATCTTCAGACAAAGGTCTGGGCCCTCTCCTGCCCCTCCTGCTGTCGATCATGAAAGAGGTTCCCCATCGTCAGGAAAATTTGCTCTCGGTTTTTTCCGGAAGGGGTAATTTCTTCGCAACAGAAGAGTCTCGAGCGTGAAGCCCAACCCTGCAAGGTGGAAATCCTTAGGTCGCCAGATAGATGGTCTTCTTGTTGGGCTGATGAAATTTCGTATGGGGATTGTTCCAAAGCTCGATTAGCCCGCAAAAAACTCGGTTGGTGAAGAACCTTGGAAGCTTTTGGCCAAGGATTGCTTGGGGCGCTTAATGCTTCCCGCTACAGTACATGTACCGCTTTGTTGCTCTGTAGAGTCTCCATCTTTGGAGGGCACGGCACCTGGGCTCAGCTAAAATTCGAGCCAGCGCTATCTACAATTCCACATATACCAGTAGCTTCGACGAGGTGGCCTATCACCTGTTTCTCGTTACTCCCTAGTGTAGAGTAACAATCATGTCAATTCTGTGCGCCTCCCTACATCCTGGGGACGACAGAGATTGGCATATTTAGACTACCGTTTCGGATCAGACTCGAAGCGAAAAGGAATGCTCACGCCTCCTCCTCCTCCTCGGTGCCCCTTGTCTCCCACACACCCCCCGGTTCGTGAGCCGAGAGTGACCTAATTAGACTTGACTTTTTTGTCCTTTCATGGGATGCTTGGACTAGGGTCCCATCTCCAGGGCTTCGGTAAACGTCAATTGTCCGGAAACCCGCCGAAACACGGACAAGTCACGGATAATCCGCAGAATTGTACCAAAACAGTATGGAGAAGCCGCCTCGTGGGTGACAGTTCCAAAGATGTTTGCATGGGTGATAATCCTGTCTATGTATGTATGTTGTCTCCGGTCGCTTGCAGGACGAATCTCGATGAGATGCTGATTATTGCCGTGTCGAAGCGACCGGCTTACAACATCATTCGTCAATTGCGTACTAATAGTAGCCGCAAAGGAGGGAGGGGGGGGGTCGATCATCAACTGGAAACGTCTGGATCAATACACAGTACGTGCTCTTAAACGACTCGCAAAAAGTTCGCGAGACCCGGCGTTACATACAGAGGGCCGATTACATCAGATCCGGATCCGTCCCGATGATTGGACCGGCGATAAGCCCTCTTTTCCTTTGGGGGGTCACTCAGCCGTGCTTCAGCCTTGGAAACATTTTGTTTTAATTGGCAATTCTTTCATCATAATCATCATCATCATCATCAGAACGTGCTCGGATTCCCCGCCTGTCACGGCACCGTGTCCTGGGTCCGGGGGGGGGTGAAGCCAAGGGCCAGGGTTATAGGGCTCTATTACCTCACAGATCCATATATATCTCGGCCCGGATCTTCAAATGTTGTCGTTATTGCCAGCCCCTTGCCCTGTGAGAACAACCTTAATAGAGCCCGTCTGTGAGGGGGCAGTAACAAGAACAGGAGGAGGAGGGATGGGGTTCCCTTGAGACAGGCCGGCGACCTGGGCTTCGACCCGGGGAAGCTGATAGTAGCACGGCACAGTGTTTTGGAATCTATATGAGGACCTGCCAAAGGAGGAGGAGGAGGAGGAGGAGGAGGAGCAAAGATCAAGAATCAAATACCGCCGAGAGGCTTGCATGTTTGAAATCTACAATCCGTACAAGGAACAATACGCAGTTGGAGAATTCGGAGCCGAGGATGGGTGAGGTGAAGAATACCCAGCCCAGCTAGGTACCTAGGTACATACTACAGTGGGTGTATACCCAGGTACCTACTAGTACCTTAGGTACCTACTTAGTGCTGTACTGTAAACGGAATAATCCGTAGTTCTGGTACATACTTGAGTACATAGTACGGTCCCACAGCGTTGACGTGTTACTGTACCTGTACCTGGTACCTGGAGGGCCATCACACGAATGATCCATATTACAGACGACCTTGAACATCAATCACATCAATCAGTCAATCAATCAATCATTCAATCAATCAATCTGGGCAGCAGGCAGTGGAACCAAATACCGGCTCCACACGCATCCGCGCTAAATTCCCACCTCGGCCCAGTGACGCTATTCTGTTCTTGGGGGGGTTCCAAGAGCAGGGAGAGTCGAGAAACCGACCAGTTGCTGGCCAAATGCCAGCCAGTCAGTGGCCTTTTTCAAAAGCAGGCCTGTCCCTCCCCTCATCCAAGCCCACCCCCCACACCAGTACATATCTACCTACCTATCTACCTATCTACACCTTGCTGTCCTACACCACTGGACCTTGAACCTGATCCTTCTGCCTTGGATAGAAGTGCAGTTGGTCTGGTAGCGACCGGCCATAACAATCCTCACATATTGGGCAAAGACATCATCATTGTTTCCCTACCACAACCACCTGGACACACAACCACACCAACGGCGATTCGGTTTCTTCCCACCTGGGCAGTCTCCCACCAACAAAACGAGGACCAGGACCAGGACCAAGACCAACGCAACTGCTGTGTTGACCTCGGCTGCACCAACTGCAAATCAACCAGTACCTCCAGTTACGGATACGGACGACACAGTTATCGGTATCGGTATCGGGATCAGTACCACACCAGTTCCAGACCCTGGGCAGGGCCTGCCAAGACTGCAACGTTGGACCGTCAGTCATCATCCCAAAGGTGCCTTCTTTCTGCGCGACAGCTGGACCGATATCCATCCCACTCCCGTCTGTGTCAACACTGCCTGGTTTCCCGCCCTCCACACCCTCCCCAGCGCAAACTTTATCCGGCACAATTCAAAAACCCTGACCTCGCCCGTCCATGACTAAAACTGCTCCAATCCACTCACCTATCTTCTTCGCGGTACTCTGCTTTGTCCCGCTCTCTTTTTGTCGACTGACTGCTTTTACGACTCGTTGCATTGTCGGAAGCTCCCCCCGCTTGCCTTGTGGGAGAAAACGCCAGCTGCTCTAATCACCGCACGGCACTAAGCTTTCACTAAGCTTTTTTTGACGGCTTACCCAGTGAAGGAGCGAAGTTACGAACAAACCCAGCAGGCGATCGCAACGTCGCACGGTTTTTTTTCTTCCTTATCCATCGAACCGAGACCGGGACACTATTTCGTGCACGCGTTTGCCCTCGTTGGATCCGTTTACGAGTGCCGCACGACCAAGTCAAATCGGCCCAAGAAAGGAAATTGCGCCACGGCGCAGCAGCTTCACCCTCATTCTCCAGGGTGACGACTCCACTTCCCACAGCGGGCCTTAGGCCTGCTCATCATTTCCTACCCGAGGGTGCGACACGACGAAATAGCCCAACAGATCCCTATCTGGGCCGCTCTTCCAAATCTCTTGTTCACATAAGCCAGCACGGCACGATCCGTGCGACGGAGCTGAGCCACCAAAATGCTCGACGCTCAAATACCAAGGCGCCGCCCACTTGGAGATCCCGCTGGGCAACAAGTTTATTCACATTCACGCACCCGCACCCACTCGTCTAGCTTCTACCCGATGCAAGTCCATCAGCCCACAGCGATGCCGATGCACTTGGCCCAGCCACAACAGCCCCCCTACGGTCACAACCGCCGCTCTCCCTCAGTAGGGACCTTTAGCACCATCTCCAGTGGAGGAGGTGGAGACCGAGGGGCCCCTCCCCCCTCCGCCTATCGAAACTCCCCGCCCACCGTCCAGGCCGACCTGCGCCGCTCCACCTCATCCCGATCGAACGTATCCCTACAACCTGTTGGATATGTCGCCCTTCTACGAAAACAAAAGGCTACTGTATGGTGTGACCGGTCACAGTCAGAAGACCCTTACATGATGGCAAAGCAGAGACAGGCGAAGCAGAGGGCCTTGCAGGCTGTTGGCTCCGCGACGTTGGGCTCAGGCTCGTCCAGCGGCGGTCGCACATCGACTGGTCTGAGCAGCGCAGGAGGAAAGGTTGTGGGCAAGATACGTCACCACGGCAAGCCTGCGGTGGTCGGCTACACTCCCGATAATAACTACGTGGGCGTTGGAGGCGTACCACTTCGACTCAGTGCGACGGAGGTGGAAGGCGAGGATAGCGACGATGACGAGCTTGCGTCGCAAAGGCTGCACCACCGTAGGACGGGAAGCAGCGGGCGATCCAGCACGGCAGGCAGCAGCCAGGGACGTCGCGGCCTGAACTACCGATCATCAACCGGCAGCGGCCTACAGATGACGGGCGGAGGGTCACAAAACAGCAGGCGATGGGGCAGTGGAGGCGAGAACACGCCGGAGCGAAGCAGCAGTTTTGTTGCAGGCGAGACACCGGAGTTGCGTATCAACAACGATGCAGCGAGCGGCAGGAGTGGTAGCAGTGGAGAGCGCGCTGACGACGTGCCGGACCTGGGGTCCCACGCCCCGCGGCTGGCGAGTAATAGCATGATCAACTCGGCGCTTACGAGGGAGAAGAGCGTGAAGAACCCGGACGAGCTGCGCAGGAGAGGCAGCGTCGACGAGAGGACGATGACGCTTACCTCTGGAAGGCTGTTCATCGCCAACCCTGACTGATGAAATTATTAGTCCCACCACTGCTTTTTTTAATACTCTTTACCGCCACCCAAAAGTTTCTTTTGTCTATTTTTTGCCGGTTTCATTCGGAGAAGGAAATACCACCCAGTCGTTATTGATTTTATTTTTGTTTGTGCGAGGGGAAACTGTCCGCGGCGGGGAGAAAGCTGCGCAAAACGGAAACGGTCGTTCTTACTTTCTACTTTACATACATCATCACTGCATTGCTCGGCGTCTAGGGGGTTATTCGGAACAATTGAACTTTGGATGTCTTCTCAGCTGTGTGCTCTTTTGCCTTGGTACATTCGAGATCTGTGAGGGTCTCAAACAAAACATGTGAAAGCCATACTACTCCCACCCGTGGTCCTTCTTCGGGGGCTTGCTGCCAACCACCCTCGTAGTGTCCCTTTACCACGTAGGTCAACAGGATGTTGATTATACCAGCCCTAACAACCAAGCTTGATCCAGGCCAAACTCCCATGCCGCGTTGCTCAAGTGTCTACCTAGGTATGTAGTGGACTACGCACGCATCACTGCTCCCCGGCCTCCGCAGGAAAGACTCGAAAGCTTTGCGCCTGCTCCTTTGGTCGCAGGAGCTCGCAACTTCTCAGCCTGCAAGACTTCAGTCAATGATACCTAGATACCCCAAAAACGTAACAGCGTTCAAAATCACGGCATTGAGTACGTGACCACCCAAGTACGAGAGTGGGAGCGATGCGTATATGAGGGGGCTATAGAGTGGTACCTAATATGCTGTGGCCCGTGCGTCTCCAGCCTGACGCGTTCCTTCCACTTCCGACGCGAAACGCGACTTCCAGAAAAAGGGTCCACACTCAACCTTACACCTGCAGTTACCACCAGCAAGCAACCTTGAAACCTTGGAAGGCACGACACCTCGAAAGCCGCTGTTCGAACCCATCAATGCTGACGAAGCTTTCAAGTGAATCATATTGTCTTACATGGAGCTGATCAAAGGCTTCTTTTGTCCATCATCGGAACTGTAAGCTAGTACCAGCAGCCTCAAATTCGAGCAGCAGCCTGGAGCGCGTGTACCCTGTATTGTCCAGCCTGGCCCGAGGCCTTCTCCACTCCAATGCCTCTGATGTCCATATCACCAAACATCCAAGAGCTGGATTCGCCCAGCAGGAAACGAAACCACGAGGCGTATTCTGAGGAAGAGGCCCCCAGCAAAGGGTTGCCCCAACTGAATTTCGAGGAAGCTTCAGAAACAGGCAAGTACAAGGACGACCGCAACAACAGCAACGCCTCATCATATATCGAGGGAGCTGGAGCTAATTTCTTCCCAGACGCTTCTTCGCGACCTCCAACCTCTCTCACTGCGACACAATCCCCCCCGGCACAAAGTAGCCCAACAGCTCTCACCGAGGCGGGGAGCAGCACGCCTGCTGGAGACTCGGTTTCCCCCAATACCCCGACCCACCAGTCACTCCTGCCAGCCATATCTCCACCGCAAATAGCTTCTTCCGACAACACACATAGCCAGTCCACCGCAAAGATGCCTCCAGCCAAGTCCACCTTGCCCACGGGTCTCGCGCCGCCCGCCAAGAAGCGGAAGAGGCTTACTTCCGCGGAGAGGACCGCCCAGGAAGAGGACAAGGCCGCAAAAAAGGCCGAAGCCGACGCTGCAAAGAGGGCCAAGGAGGCTGAGAAGGAGCAGAAGCGGAAGGAAAGAGAGGAGGAGCTCGAGCGGAAGGCAAGGGAAAAGAGGGAGAAGGAGGAGGAGCTTGAGCAAAAGAAGAAGGAGAAAGAGGCCAAGGACCACGAGAGGGAGCAGAAAAGGAAAGAGAAGCAAGAGGCGGCCGAGGAGAAGGAGCGGAAGAAGCGAGAAAAACAAGAGGAGGAGGATCGGAAGAAGAAAGCCCAACGCAGCATTGACGGCTTCTTCACCAAGCACTCCTCAACCCCAAAGAAGGCCCAGACTGCCGTGGCCGACGTCGCCGTTGGAGCTAGGAGCCCATCGCCAGCCCAGGAGCAGACAGAGTATCAAAAGCTGGCTACACCGTTCTTCATCAAGGAGAACGTCAAGTTGGCAAGCAATCATGTGCTGGACTCGGAGACCCAGGCCGTCAAGACTTCTATCCTCGACGACTATTTGGCTGGGAGGAGGCCACCTTTCACAGCAAAGCCATTTGACCCCGTTAACACCCTCCACCTCCCAGCGCATTCTTCCCGGGGCAAATCTCACCCCAGCGTCAAAAGCCTCTTGTCTGAGCATACCGGTTTGGGATCAGGCCGTCTGGACCTTCCTACAGAAGCACAAAATTTCCGAACCAAGAATATTCAGCATTGGCTGAAACGCATTCCAGTCAAACACCTCAAATTCCACGAAGATGTACGGCCAGCCTACTATGGCACCGTAACGAGCGTTGAGTTTGTGGAAAGTCTAAAGAAGCTGGCAAGAAAACCAATGACCAAAGACCTTCCACTCAGCTACGATTATGATTCGGAGGCTGAATGGGTCGATGATGATGGCGAAGGCGACGATGTCAGCCTGATGGATGAGGATGATGTTGATGATGATGATGGCGAAGTGATGGACGATTTCCTCGATGACTCCGAGGATATCGGCCGAGGCCCAAGGTTTACCACAGGTGCAATGGAGCCTGAGAGCAGCGGTCTTTGTTTCGAAGACCGTACCCGGCGAAACCCACACCCACAGATGTACAAGTTCCGGATGGAATTCATGATCCGTCAGTAACTCCCACACCAAAGGCTTTATATACAATAACCCTTACTGACCCCTGCTGGAAATAGCGAACCTCGAGCATCACCATTCTGTTGATCCGTTCTCCACGGAGTACTGGGCGCCGGAACCCAAAGCGGCTGCACCCAAGACGTTTGCCATTGCTTGCAGAGCCCAAGGCAGCGGCGTCAAACCTGCTAGTGTTACCATGCCTCCACCACCAGTTCCTGCATCACCTTTCTCGACTATGCTCGGGGCTGGATCGGCAGCGGCTACTCCCCAGGCCTCGGGTTCCCAAGACCTCGTTAAACCAGATCGAATGGACGAGTTCAAGGCGATTGTGATGGAGTTCAACTTCCTCGCCAAGGCTGCTTTGGTAAGCACGCTGAAGAAGAAGCTGGGCAATTGCAGCCTCCCGGAGATCAAGGCCACGCTGGACTACATTGCCGAGAAGCCGAGTAAGAAGGGGGACTGGCAGATTAAGAGGGGCGTATGAGCATTGCTTGTGTATTTGCTTTTGCTTTGCAGTTGTGTATGGCGTCAGGGCGTCCGAGTCTGTTCATTGAAAGGGCAGGACAAGAAACTTCATGTAATAATGGCCATTTTTGGGCAGCATGAGCATATGAATAGTGATCAGGAGCTGTTCTAGTCTAGAGGCGTTCTGAAGATACCTGTCTTCTGGTTGGTTTTGGTGGGCACGTCAAGGTGCTCTTTACACGGTGTGTAATTGGGACCGCCCGGATGGCGTAGGGGAGCTGTGATGCAATCGGCATACTTTTGGACTGTGTCAACTACTATCGTCTCCTCAGCCGCGGTGGGAATAGGCGTGGTGTCCTTAGCATTTAGAGAGTTCTATTTATGAGATGCCATGATACATCAAGCAGGCAGTCTGCAACTATCCCACCAGGCTTGGGTGTCACTAAGTAGACCTTGGTTCAAGGAGACTCACAAACTCTGTGTTGCTTCCGACAGGTGAAGTCGAGCTCGTTGTACTCATATTTCCATCCGATCTCAGATTGTCAGACTCTCAGACTAACACACACGGTGTTTGATGATAGGGTACTAAGAATGCCATTGAAAAATAAGGATAAAAATCATCCCAGCAGACCTTGGGGATCTTGCCATATTTTTGATATCTCCTCCCCCACCGCCCCTTCCACTCCTCCTGCCTCCCCCGTACCTATTCTCCTTTGGGCTGGTTTCTTCTTGTGATAAAAACTGAACTATAAACCCAAAACCCATCGTGTTTGGTATCTTGGCTCGTGGTCGCGTTCGTCCGGGTTGATACATAGATACATTCCAGCGTATTAACTTCTCTCTTTCTTCGTCCTCCCCGCCCCCCCCCCCCAACCCCCCAAATTTGTCTTTCCCTCTCTAACGTCCACTAGATATGCCATAAAATGCTGGTATTCGTCCGTCCCGCCAAAAGGAGACCCAAAAAAAAGGGGGGGCCAGTGTGTTTGTTGTATGCCGAGGGGGCCAACCAAGGATGTCCAAAGCCGGTGGAATGGTTCACTAGTCATCCATCGGCTTGTCCTCCAGGGTCACGCCCCGGTGCTCGTCGGCAGCGGGGTCGGCCACGGGCGTCGGGTTGACGGGGATGCGCCGGCCGAGCGACGAGCGCGCGGGGTTGCGGCCGAGCGAGTTGCGCTTCTCGAGCGAGTCGTTGGACCGCAGGGTCTCGGAGCGGCTCCTGAGGGACGTGGGCGAGTCGGTCGTGGTGGTCGACTCGCTGCCGTTGGTGGCCGAGTCGGACGACGCGGCGGCGGCGCCGCCCTCGCCCGGGACCTCGAGGCTGGACCGCTTGATGCCGAGGATGGGGCCCATGCTCATGCGCGCCCGCTCCGACTTCTCGGTGGGGCTGGTCTGCACGGGGAACCGGCCGACGCTCCTGTCGCGGCGGTGCGAGCCGGTCGAGCCGGTGCCCCTGGGGCTGGGCGCCGGCGAGGGGGCCCTGCTGCGGGGCCCGCCGGCCTTCTCCAGCAGCGCGCGCTGGCGCTCCTCCTGGTGGATCCTCCGGTTGCTCTCGTCCGTGCTGATGGCGCGGGGGCGGTTGTTGGTGGTGCCCACGGATGTGCTGTGGCCCAGTGTCGACATGCGCTTCAGCTCGCTGAAGACGGCCGTCTTGTTGGCGAAGAGGTCGCGGAGCAGGCGGTAGGCGTGTTTCTCCTCCATGGTCAGGGACGTCTCCACGCGTGGCCGCAGGATGCAAGGTGCCAGGGAGGTTGCAAGGGCGTTGACGTATTCCTCATCAGCAGTCGTCAGCTCGATTAGTCTCGTAAAGTGGTTCATGCAAGCGTCGAGTGTGGCAATGTTAGTCAGCCTCAACTGGGACAGCGTCTGCTGCAAAACAGCAACACGATGGGCCTCGGAGGTGTCTTCACCAGGATTATTGTAAATAGTCCTGATGATCTCGTAGACGTGAGATGACACCAGGGAATCTGCGAATAGGTTAGCGACCTTGTGAAGGCTGGTAGTTTCTCAGGACGCCATGCTTACCAGGAAGTTCAAGCAGGTAAAGTTTAAGCAAACTTGCAACAGTGGGTATATCGAATTCAGAAAGGACATCAGGTGAGAAAGCGTTGCCGTCATTGACCTTATTCCGCAAAGCATGTGTTTGGGACAACGGAACATCCACCAACCACACTCCTCTCCTGGTCTCATCACCTTCGAGGTCAGGGTAGTGGTTGTCGAGGTAGGTCAAGATGGTTGTGACGATAATGGGGACGCGCTTCTTGTCCGCTCTGGCGCGGGCTTCCAGGTCAACGCCGAAGGTCTGGTCGTCGACCTTGTTGTAGTAGTTCTCGTAAACGATGACCTTGGGAGCAAAGCGACCGGTGCGGTAAGTCTCGAGGAGGTAACGGAGGTCTCCCTGGGGCTGTATTGTCTCTTGGAACAGCATCATGTTGTCAACAGCAGACTGGAGGCTGGGAATGACGTTGCTGATGCAGCCCGAGAAGTCCAGAATGACGGTCTTGATGGCCTTCAACCTGTCTAGCTCACAGCGCTCGAGGAACTTGAGATGCAGTGAGATGGACTCCTCCAGCTCACACCGCGACTCGTCCAGTTTCTTGACTCCGTCTCTGTACCTGTCGTCGGCCTCCTTCTGCTCCCTTCGCAAGCGGTCTGCTGGTGTCTCGCCGGCATGTGCGTTGTTGAGAGGGTTCCAGCCGGCCAAGTACTCGGAGACGGTACCTACGACGGGAGAATCGACAGCTTCGGAGCCGTTGGATGCCATGGAGAAGGTCCTTCCTACTACAGGCTTCTTTTCTGGCACGCCAGACATTTTGAACGCCTTCGGTCGCCACTGGTAGAACATTTTGGAGCTGTTTGCGAAGGTGTTTCCGACGTTTCCAACGAGCCTCAGGAAACCGTTGGATATGAGGTCCTGTCCAATCCTCTCGGCATAGCTGACGCTAGTTGTGTCCATATACTTTTGCAGGTACTCGACAATGTCCGCGCCGGCAGAGGTGTTCATGTACGTCCCGAGAATGGGCACTTTGGTATCCTGCAGTTTGATGTTGTTCAACATGTGCTCCAGTCGCTTCTTCAGCTCTGACGAATCGAATGTCTCGTCACCGATCTCGAAGACGGCGTCCTCGTCGCTCACTTCGCTCTCCTTGTTCGTGGAGACCTTGATTTCTGGTATTTTTGGTTTCGGGCTGTCTTGTGGGTCCTGGAATGCGAACTTGGTCTCCTCCTCGAGGTCCTCCACCAGGCGGCACTTGTTGAAATAGTTACTCCTCAGCTTCTTCACAAGCTCGGCCTGTTTATCGTGGGTCTTGATGCGGTTCTGTAGCTCGTCCTGAGAATCCTGTAGACGAGTCTCGTGGGCTTCGCACCATCTTGTGAAGGGGTTGACGACTAGATCCCTGATGTTCTGGGCAATCTTCTTGTGCTTCTTGGCGCCTTCGTCCATCTCGGTTCGGATACCCTCGTAGGCCTAGACGAAAAGATAACAAGTCAGTCAGGGGCTCGCGCGGAGGACATGTCGGGGAGAATCGCATACTTTCCGAACGCTGGCTCCATCGTCTTTGGCGAAGCCACCCTGGACTTTGTCGACGGCTGGGGCAATGTCGGAGAGGCGCTGACCGTAGACCTCTTCGGCCTCGGCGCGCATGCGCGCGACAGTGAGAACTTGTCTGTCTTCTACGACGCCTTGCTGCAACTTGCTAAACAGGACCCCAAGGCCTGCAAGGTGTCAGCGCGACATCGGCTCAAGCATGCGGTCACTTCTAAAGCCTACCTGCGGCGTAGTCGCCCGTCCAGAAGCTATCCTGGAAGCCAGGCATGTTGGGCTGATTTTGACGGAACCTGAGACAGGCTCCCTTTCGAAGTTCGCGGGTTGATCGCAACTAAGGACTCCGTAGATACATTGACGGTCTCGTTTGTCGAGCCCTTAAGAGGTTTTGAGAGAGTCGACCAAGCAACAAGGACTGTAGCCGAGATAGGCCAGGGGGCCACGGTTGAGGCTGAGTAGGTCCGAGTTGGGCGTAGGCTGTGGTGTGTGGATGATGACTGGTCGATTCGTGTGGCTCGTTAGGCTCGTGTATGTATCGTAGTTGATATGAGGCCTCTCTTTGTCTTGTTTTGAATCCTGGTGAATCACGAAGCAAACGGTTTGTGCAAAACTGGGCTAGTGACGGTCTCGTGGAACAATATACCAACATGAAAAGGGGTGCTCTTCTCGAAGTTGTTCTAAGAACCTTGGAAACGTTTCGCGATTGTGTTTGCGAAGCCGAAATTCCAACGGGCGTCTGCCACTACAGAATAGTTGGGGCCCACTAAGTTTCATTGGCTCGCGGTAACTTTGGGGTATTGGGTGGTCCACGAGGTATCTTAGCCAGCCGTGTCAGCCTACCCCTGACTAACACTTTCAGCGGCCTTGTTCGAATACGACCGCCAAATGAAACCTGAAACAGGCTCAAACCAAAGACCACGTTTTTTTTACCGTGACGTTTAAACGTTTTGTCGCCAGTTGGTACAGTGTGTGTCTCTCGCCTCTGCGACAGAACTTAAGCATTAAACTTTGGCAGCAGTTGAGATTGCAGAGCTGAACGCGGGCTATCTTGGCAACAGTATAGAATCAAAGAGTTGGATACAATACAACACAACACAATACAATACGATACGATACAGACACTTCGGGGTCCATAGATCCAATGTACAATGTACCACCTTCAGGAGTAAGCGGACCCGGCAGATCAACGGCGGATCAAATCCATATGCGCCGGCAACTACAGCCGGGGCCGAGTCACTCTTGTTTGTCTGTCTGTCGCTTATCAATCCCTCCCACGACTACTTAAGTATTCATTGATACTTGCTTGACTCGGACCTGAAGTTATTGGGGAGACGTCGACGACACTGACGACGCATCTAAGATTAATACAATACTTCTTTTCTTTCTTCAGTGTCCACATTCCATCTCGTGACAATTCCTTCATCCAACATCAATTCAATCGCCCCCGGAATAGGCGACCCCACCCGGGAAACCCCCTACGTACCCCATAAGTGCCATACCCCTAGCCTCGACATGTATCTCCACGAGAAGAGCCAGCCCTATGAGGAGGGCCTGGATAAGCGAGATGATGCTCAACCTTCCGCGGGTTCAGGCAAAAGCACGAGAACAAGATCCTTGACATGCCTTTTGCTGTTGGTCATCGTCCTCGGCACTCTGGCCAGACTGCCGCATCACTGTCTTGATGCCGTCAAGAACAAGCTGCCGCCAAAGGTCCTCACGGTCGAGGAACGTGTGAAGGAGATCCTCACTTCTACCCCTCTGATAGACGGACACAACGACTTGCCCATTTTGATACGATTCCTCTATGGCAACCACATCAATAATGAGACCTTTCAGACCCCATTCGAGACCGGCAAGTCGCCTGGCCATGTCGACCTGACCAGGCTCAGGGAGGGCATGAACGGAGGTGCTTTCTGGAGTGTCTTTTGGGAATGCCCGGATGACATGACCGACTTCAGCGACGAGATATATGCACCCATCGTCCAGGCCACTATCCAACAAGTCGACCTCGTGACAAGGCTGCAGGAACTGTACCCTGCCCAGTTCTCCTCAAAGGTCAACAGCAGCACTGCTCTTGCCGCCTTCAAGAAGGGCCAGCTTATCTCTCCTCTCGGAATTGAGGGACTTCATCAGATTGGTAACTCTGTCGCTAATCTCCGGCGGTTCTACGACCTCGGGGTGCGATATGCCACTCTTACTCACAACTGCCCCAACAAGTTCGCCGACTCCGCCATCTGGTCTAACCCTACGCGTAAGGCGCCCTCGTACTGGGGAGGCGTCTCCGAGGACGGCAAGCTTCTGGTCCACGAGATGAACCGCATTGGCATGATTGTCGACCTCAGCCACACTAGCGTTGACACACAACTGCATGTGCTGGGAGGTGGCAAGGACGGCTGGGAGGGCAGCAAGGCGCCCGTCATCTACAGCCATTCGTCGGCTCACAGCATCTGCCCGCACCCCAGGAACGTCCATGACAACGTCCTCCAGCTGGTCAAGGAGCGGAACAGCATCGTCATGGTGAACTTCTCGCCCGACTTTGTGTCGTGCGTCGAGGCTGACAACGAGAACGGCCTGCCGGACTTCTACCCGGCCAACTCTACGCTGGCTCACGTCGCAGAGCACATTCTCTACATCGGCAACCTGATCGGCTTTGACCACGTCGGTCTCGGGAGCGACTTTGACGGTATCCCCAGCACGCCCGAGGGCCTGGAGGATGTGTCCAAGTTCCCGGACCTCGTGGCCGAGTTGCTGAGACGGGGGGTGAGCGATGAGGATGCTGCCAAGATCGTCGGCGGAAACGTGCTGCGCGTGTGGAAGGAAATTGATGCTGTTGCACTCGAGCTGCAAGCAAAGGGCTATCCCACTTTGGAGGATGATCTGCCGCCCTTGAAGTTCGGGGCCTACTCAGACGTGATGGCATCCTTCTGAATATGATGGAGATCCAGCCCGGAGAAGGCAGTACGTCGTGAGGGGAAGTTTTTGTATATTTCCTGTGATTGTACAGTAGCTTTGTACATGACCATCATATGTCACCATCATGTGTCCCACGTAAGATCAGATACCATCGTGACCTAGTGAACACTCAATTCTCCGCAAAGCGGCCCAGGGGTTGCAAGATGCACCCTTTCAGCACTCTGTTCCACGAAAATCCCAACGCCCACATACGCAACCGCTCAACCACGTCTCTCCACCCTGTTCAACTTGTGCGCCGTCGAGTTCTGGTTCCTCGCCCTCTGGCCACGCACCGGCAGACCCATAGCGTGTCGCCTACCCCTGTAGGAACCCATGTCCTTCAGCCTCCTGATGTTGTCGTGCAGTATTTTCCTCGCATCGTTCTCAATCGTCATCGTCGAGAGCTCCGCCGTGAGCGCGAGCACGATCTTCGGCGACAGGGCCTCTAGCCTCTGGCGGGGGAATATCGAGTATTTGGCCATGATGCGCTGGGACACCTGGGGGCCCAGGGAGTAGAAGGACTCGAGAGCTTTCTAAAACCTGCGTTAGCCATGCTCGGAGGGGCCGCAGGAGACATCTGGTCGTGTAGGTAGGTGGGTTGTAAGTACCTTGACGAGCTTTTTCTCGCCGAAGTTGACGCCGAGGATGAAGACCTGCGTGGGGATTAGCTGCTGCTCGACCGGGGATCATCTGGGAGGGCACCTTACCATATTGACTGATTTCGACTCCCAATCACTGGGCAAAGGGGATCATTGAACGATTGACAGGCCAGTGTTGTAATGCGCCGGTCGCGAGACTATGGGCTGCGCTTCTTGCCGCGGCCGTTAATTTGCCGGCCCCGGACGGCTCAAAATCTGGAAGCTGAGAGGGTTAGGAGCTGACCCTAACCCTTCAAGCCCATTGAATCCAGACATGAGTCTCAGGGCTCGAAATGGGATTTCAAAGTCTCCTCTGCTTGAGAATTTCACACTTGCCAGCCAGCATTATCAAGAGGCATCGCCAGGATGCCGCCGAGCAAACCGCTACCGATCTCTGACGAGTTCGGATCCACGGAGGAATATGTGGACTCTATACTGAATTTCGCGGCAACCACCGACATATTCCAGATGTTATGTGGTGGAGTTCACATACTCGATTTCTTCACCAACGAGCCTGGCCTGTTCCAATGGATTCTCGAACCAGACTGGCAGGAGTTCCTTATGGACTGCGATCCCATGGTACTCCTGGACTTCCTTTTGAGGGATGACCTGGATGCACCGCCCTCGGGGCGTACCTGGCCGGACCCGCCAGAGTCTCTGCGCAAGTATGTCAAGGACATACGGCGGCACTCTCTTATACGGTCGTTCGTACCTGTCAAGCCGAGGCTGCCGATCATTCCGCGGCAAGTAGCCGTGGGCATGAATGTCAAGAAGGTTCACGAAGTTGTAAATTTTGCAGACTACGTGGACCGACTGGCCGCAGATATCACGCAGATGACTGAGACGGACATGACACACTTCGTCGATTTTGGCAGCGGCCAGAATTATCTGGGCCGGACGTTGGCCAGCGCTCCCTACTCCAAGAACATCGTGGCGGTCGAGAGTAAAGAGGGCAACCAGGCAGGCGCCAGGGAACTGGACGTCCTTGCAGGCATCGCCGCAACAGAGAAGGTGGTCAGGAACAAGAAGGTGTACCAGGGCATGCTGGACAACCAGAAGCTCGCCGGGGAGCTAAATGAAAAGGCCAAAAGACGAGCCGCGGAGATGCCCACGGCCGAACAGATCAAGGCAACGGAGCTCAGGCCAAGGAGAGAGCTGGAAGCCATATATCGGCCGGAAGAGGGCAAGGGCTTCATCAAGTATGTCACCGGACGGCTGGAGACAGGAGACTTGGCCAATGTGCTCAACAAGATTCACGATGCGGACGTTCCAGAGGAGGAGCGTAAGGAGCTTTCCTTGATGGCAATATCGATCCATTCCTGCGGAAACCTTTCGCATTTTGGAATCCGGTCTATGATCATGAACCCAAGCATCAAAGCCGTTGCCATCGTGGGCTGCTGCTACAACCTGCTCACAGAAAAACTTGGCCCCCCCACGTACAAGCTGCCATACATGCGACCCAGCTTGCAAGCCGTCAACGGGCGCGTTGTGCGGGAATCCCAAAAGTACGACCCGCAAGGCTTTCCCATGAGCGACCGGGTGTCGAACTACAAGGACCGTGGCATCCGTTTCAACATCACGGCCCGGATGATGGCCTGCCAGGCACCGCAGAACTGGACCGAGGTGGAATCCGACGGGTTCTTCACTCGTCACTTCTACCGCGCAGTGCTGCAGAAGATGTTCCTCGACAGGGGCGTCATATCCAAGGTCTACCACAACGGGACGGGCGCCGGCGAGGGTGGCCAGAAGGACGGGGGGAAAGATAAGGAGAGCCCCTTCAACGTGTCCACCAATCCAGTGGTCATGGGCTCACTTGGGAAGAGCTGCTTCAAGTCTTTCCACGCTTACGTGCGTGGCGCGATCAAGAAGTTGACGACCAACAGGGACTTCAGCCAGTACAGCAAGGTCATTGAGGAGAAGATGGGGGGCATCACCGACGAAGAAATCGAGGAGTATGCGAGGACGTATGGACCCCGGAAGAGGGAGTTGAGCGCGGTCTGGACAATGATGGCGTTCAGCGCCACCGTCGTCGAGTCGCTCATCGTGACGGACCGGTGGTTATTCCTCAAGGAGCATGAGGACATTGTGCAGGACTGCTGGGTAGAGTCGGTCTTTGACTACAACCAGAGCCCACGGAACCTGGTTGTGGTCGGCATCAAGAAGAAGGGAGCGGCGTGAGACAGACAGCTCCTAACTTCCAAGGATGTCAAGTCACGCCGCGGTCTACTTCAGCTCCATCTCAACCGCATCCCGGAACACATTCAAGCCCTCCCGTGGGTCTCCTACCAAGAACCTGAAATCCTGTTTATACCGGGTAGACCTGCTCTGGGCTGTCAGCTCGCACCCCAGCAACCCAGCACCCCCGCCCACCACCAACCATGTCCGGAGCTCCGCGTTTCAGCCTGTCCGCGCGGAAAGGCTCCTCAGCTCGGCTCAACGGGCTATCAATCGGTCAAACTATCCCGGGCTCGCGTAGGTTTCTGCAAGAGACATTCAGCAGGCCGTTCCCTGTGCGCCTGTTGGCTCGCCCGGGGGTGGGAACATAGGAGACTCGGCATAGGCGTGGTTATCTTCGGCATCCCGCGCAGGGAAATATCAAATCCTCCTGCAGGGTCACGACCACACACAGGAAGGGAAGCCCTGCGAGGGAAGAAGAAAAAGAGAAAACCTAAAACACGCGCGTTCGGCCCGCGTCGTGCAATGCAGCAGGGCGCGGGATGGACGTCTGTTCAGGGACCTTGCAGAATAGGCTGCCACGGTCCAACCGACAGCCCGCGGAGGGGTTAGCCCGAGACAGGCGTATGCATGTCTCGAGCGCGGATAGCAGGCTGAAGTCTGTGGACAGGACTATTGCCATATGTGCGCAGATTTTTCTTCTTCGCCCCCGGGGGCAAAGTAGGCTTTCCTCGGCCGGGGTGGGGGGGGGAGGGGGACCAGCTGTCCGGGATGGCTCTTCTCGCTTATCAAGCACGCCGTGGAGAGGACAACAACGGTTGGTGGGCGGGCGAGGCGGGCGACACAGCTGGAGGATTCTCCCAACGGTCGTCTGGCCTGCGACCTGATAATGATAGGCGCCTGTTGCGACAACTACAGTATAATCTGATCCTATCTTGTGGCGTCTTACTAGTGGGTGCGATGTGAGATCTTGGAGGCACTTTGCAGATCATCAGACCGGGAAAACGTCGGGATAAAGGCATTGCTATCCTTGAGGCGTGGCCCTTGTCGTCCGGTTCCCTTTCTTTTGGTTCTCTTCCTTTTTTGGCTCTTCCCTTCCTCTGTAAGACTTCCTTTGCCCTGTCCACGCCGATGGGCAAGAATACCATGTAACCCATGGAACAAACCTCTTTTTTTTTTCCACTCGCCGTGGCCCCTTTCTTCCGAGGCTATCCGCAGGTGATTCATCGACCGATCAATCGATGCCGGGACCCTGGAAACCCGCGGCTTGTGCAAAAATCTCTCTCCCGTCCTGAGAGAACAGAGACAAGGGTCTTTCAGTCCAACCCCCGCGGACAAGAGGGCATACTTGCAGGGCCGCAGGCCTATCCACAGTCCAAAGCCAACAATTACCTTCATAGCATTGTAGTGTACCATGTTTCTGACCAGGACGAATACAGCGCTCGGGGATAATCAGAAGGGGAAAGTGAGAGAGCGAGATAGAGAGAGAGAGAGAGAGAGAGATCCGTCGTCAACCGCGGCGACCGGGTATCATAGGTAGGTGGAGCCACGTCGTACATGGTAACGGCCAAAGTGGATATGATCCAGATCTGCGGCCATTGCGTTGATACGCCCTCGGGACCCTCAGACTCCCCTTTTGGGAAGCGAGGCTCAAGATCGCAGTTCGATGCCTACAGTAGCGTAGAAGCCAAAGAAGCCAAGCCAAGCCAAAGCAACTGCCACACCACAGTCCATGCAACAAGCAATGCCAGGGGCTGGGGGGCAGTTGCAATCATGGAATATGCATGTCTGTACGATTTGTACGGAGAGGGGGGGTGGTGGGTGCTGCTCGAGGTAGATCACCCGTCACACTGCATAAGAGGAGTAAGTATCGTGTACTGTACTGTGGACAGTGTGGTAGGAAGGCAGAAGGGGGGGGCGTGCGGGCTGTCATAACTGCCTCATTGGACGGCTCTGATTCGGCAGTTTCAGAAACGAGGACTGGGGCTATTTCTTTTATTGTTTTCAGCCGTGATCCTAGTGATTGGTGTGTCCGATATGTGACGGGTTTGGGGGTGGTTGGGGGGAAACAGGCAGACCAACTTGGTGTGTAGTGTAGTGTAGTGTAGTGTAGTGTAGTGTGTAGTGTAAAGCCACAGGGCTGGCAAAGTAGGGAATTTAAGGGGACATATACACGCCCAAATGCGGGGTGCGTCTCCAGCTTGACCACAATAGGGAAAAAAGCATGGGAAGCATGATAATGTTGGTGTTGGTGGCGGCGTTTACTTCCCAGGCGTTCGGGTGATACTAGACACGGCTCAGTCTTTAGCGGCGGACTATTCCAAGTTATTGTATCTACTGTGTATTGATCTGATTGATTGACTGACTGACTGATTTACGCCAGCACACCACACACGAACAACTGGGCTCTTATGAAGTCCTTTTTTCCTTCTCCCTCCGATGGACACCACTTGCTTTACACAAGTGTATGACGAACAGTGATTCAATCTCCGTAAGACGTTGAGGATGCCGTCATGGAATATCCCAATCGAGTCCAACCCGCAGGAGAACAAAACCCATGGCACACCAGAGCCATCTACATGTGCTGCTATGATGACAAGCAAGATAGTAGCGCGTCATCATTTTAACCGTGTAGTCTAGTAATCAATAATCAACAATATAGATATCCTATCCTATAAGGGCGACACGCCGAAGCGAGGGCCCCCTTCCAACAACATCAACAACAACAACAATAAACCACCCCCACGTTTACGGCTGGCTGTCTAAGTGTGCATGAGACCCTCACAAGTCTCATGCACGAAAGGACCCGAGCGGGAAGTCTCTTGCCCCTTGCTCGGCCTGTGCCTGTGCCTAGGCTGTCTGTCTGTCTTGTCCGTGCCTCTCTCTCTCTCCACTGCAGTGCGTGTGCAGGAAGACTGACTCCCTGCATCATCAGCGAGCAAAGAAGCGCCCTGCGTCACAGCAAGACTGCCTGCTGCTGGCTGCTGGCTGCTGGCACCACTCGCGAGGGCCGATATAAATTGCAGATACCGTCTTTTCTTGCCCGTGCATAACCCATGTCCCATGTGTGTGAGTGTGTGTGTGTGTGTGTGTGTGTGTCCCAGGCGATTACGAGCGTCTCAATTCAATCCAGTTGTAGTCAGTGCGGGTGGGGGTTGTGTGGTTGCGTTGCATCCCTTGTCCCTGCTCTGAGCCAGAGTAGTGCCTGTGAGAAGAGTGCGCAAGAAGAAGCACAAAAAATATTCATTTAAAAAAGAGGTATAAAAAAAACCCCAAAAGTAAAGAAAACGGAGACCGGGATGTCGAGACAACCCAAGAGACCGGGGAAGAGGCCAAAGTTTAATTCAACGATCCGGTACCAAAACCCCATACAAAGAAAGGATGAAATCAAACACACACAAGGTTCGCCCCGCCAAAGTCGCCGGCCGCGGCGTTATCGAGAGCCGTTTTGGACCTCGGGCAACCTATCTCACAATACCGGTTCTTTCTTTGTTTCTTTTGTCCCCTTTCATATCATCATACACATACACACACACACACACACACATACACGCTTACTTACGTACAAAGATACATACATACGTACTTACACACTTACATACACACTTACATACATACATACATATACAACACCTGGTACCTGCATCACCTCTCTGTCTATCCAGACAAGCCCTCGTCATACAAAGTCGTGTTGCTATACATACCTAAGTACATTTTGTCGCCCGTCCAGACTACTTTATCCCCTCGTCTTCCATCTCCTTCCTCCCCCCCCCTCGGAACCCATTATTTCCCGTCAACGGTCTTTCCTCCGGACCGGCCCCGGCAAAAGCGGATCCCATCCAGCGAGCGGAGCACCGAAGAGCCAGAACATTGGAGCCTCCGCGTTTCTTGTCCCATTGTTTCTTCTCGAGTCATCGCCCGACGCCAACAACAGCCATTGTTCAAAGACCGAATCCGGTGACTCGACGGCGCCAGCGCACCGCGCTGCAGGTGTTCCGGTTCCATCGCCCTCGACCTTGTCGATATTGGCCCAGGGATTGTACTCTCCGATTATTTGAGAAAACATCAACTCCTCTATTTCCATTCCCCCCAGCTCCTCTCCTCCTGCGCGCCGCGCCGAATCCAGGGTTATCCTGGTCCTAGAGATCGAGTAGTTCCGAGTACATCCCAGTCAAAGCATGAACAGGAGCGATTCCTGCCACTCAACCTATCGGTAGCCCACTATGGCCGAGGTTGGATTTCTGGTAAGTCACAAGACCAGTCCGCCTTCTGCAATCCTCTTGCGCCCGCCGCCCCCTTTCCTCCTCTTAGTTGCGAGTAGCTGCTCCATCCCTTGCATTCCCCGGCAGTCGAACGCACTTCACTGTATGAACAGAGGCGGAACGGTCGCCGATCGCGGGGCCCGCCGGTCGCCGTCCGGGCTGAGAACGAGTCCTTGTTGCCGTATGTGAGACCGACAACAGAACACGGGCCGGAATATTGGCTGGGGCGCGAGGCTGCTCGACAGTTCCACATACTGACAGCGTGTGGGTTAGGACGAAACGCTCAGCCTCATACACATCCCCCTGGGCCTCTACTCGCAGTTTGTACAGCCCATCGTCCGCATACTTCTCCCCCCGAGTCTGCACAATGGCGCCACGATCGAGGACAAGCTCGAGGGCCTCACCCTTGACCAGAAGCATGGCTTCCTCAACATCAGCGTGACGCCCATCGAGTGTTCGATAGTCTGCCACGACGCCTGGTCCAGGAAGTTCTTCGAGCCCATCATCAAGCAGTTGCCCAAGGACGCCGCCAAGGCCGTGTCCATGTCCAGGCAGTCGTACCTCGTCCTTCGGGTGTCGTCGCCAGGCATGGACGCCGGCCGCCGCGTTGTCGATCTGACGTCGCCCCTCGGGCTCGCCGGCATCCCCATCTTCTTCATCACGACCTATTATTCGGACTTCATCATCGTCCCGAGCAAGGACCGCCAGAGTGTGGTGCAGGTACTGCTCGCCGGGGGCTTCGAGTGCCCGGAGGACAGCAACTCTTCCTTTGTCTCGCCTGGGGCATTGTCCCACACGCGGGGCCTGAGCCAGGAGGCCGAAAAGCCGCCGTCTAGTCCCCCGCCGTCTAACGCTGCCGAGCTGCAAGCCCGGGCCTTCAAGTTGCTCAAGAAGCACAATGTTGCCCCACACGTCGAGCCCGACCTGCGCCTGGTCCAATGCTCTGGGAAGGACGTGTCGCATAACGAGGGCTACTCATGGCCTGCCAGGTCGTACACCGGAAATGGCAACAACCGCAAGGCCTGGGTAGACAAGGTCGACACCAAGTTCTATACCAGCCTGATCGCCGCCTTGGTCAGCCAACCCCGGTTCTTGTCAGTCACCCTGACGGAGGAGGACGAACCGTCGCTGCTTCTCGACAAGTGTCTGCTAGACACCTTCGGCGACTCGCTGATAGGGCCGATGGAAGCCGAGTTGGTGCCCATCTTTCTCGACCTGGTCGATCTCCCTTTCGACACCACGGGTATTGTGGCAGGCGTGGCAGGAAAGCTGGCCGAGGAGATGCAGATGGAACAAAACGCCGAGCTGTCATATCTCTCCACGGCCAAGACTGGCGCCGTGATATTATCCAGCGAACAGGCGGACCTTGCTTTGCAGGCTCTGAGCCCGCTGTTGCCCCAGGGACACTAATGCAGTCGAAATAATGACGGGGAAAAATTGTTGGAGTGATGGGCGAGCCCTACCAGACTTGTCTCGTCGGCCCTGGGCAGGGGAGTTTCACTTCTCTACGAAGTTTTGTCGATCGCATTGAATAGGGCAGCTTGATCAACTGTTTTGCATCTTCTGTATTGAGCTGGGCCCCGCATCTTTGGTTGGAAGGCCCCCTTTCGATCGGCGTCAGCTGGCGTTCCTGTAGCAGGCGACATGTATTTGCCTTTGTTTCTCTCTTATAGATACCTGGCCAAAAAATTCAGATGAATATTTCAAAGCAAAGGCGGTTCCTCGATGTGCCCGAGATTGTCGCTGCCCCGGCCGGTAATATGACGTGCCCTTCGTGCCCTTTCTTGATCTGGTTCGCGGAGCCCTCGGTTCAGCTCAGAAGAGCCACCACGAGCCGAGGACCCCCTCCGGCCTCACCGGCCTCACCTCCCATGCCCCTTCTTCTTGCCCGCGGCGGCAGGCGCCTCGCCCACGAGCCCGGCCTTGACGAAGGCGTCGCGGGCCACGGCGTTGATCAGGGCGAAGCGCCTCGGCCCGAGCTTCTGGCCGCCGTACCACCGCGTGACGACCACCATCGTGTCCCACAGGCCCATGAGCTGCATCAGGTGCAGCAGCCGGCCCCCGGCGGCCGCCTCCCCGTCGTCGTCGCAGTCCTGGTAGCTCGCCCCGCCGGGGCCCCGCACCCGCCACGCCGTGATGTTGTGCGACGCCGCGCGCGCCCGCCGGTCCGTCGCCAGGAGGTGCCGCACGTAGCCGGCCGCCTCGTCCGGCGACCCCACGGGCGCGCACCGCGCCACAAAGGTGGACCGCAGCTCGACGGCCGGGTCCGAGAGGACCCACGGCGGTTCCGGGCCGAGGGCGTCGTCGGGCCCGGCCGCCGCCGCCGCCTGCGCCTGCGCCTCGTCTCGCGCCTCGGCCGCGGCCGCGTCGTCGGGGGGTGGCGACGAGCCCCGGTCCAGCCCCGCCTCCTCCTGCAGCCGCTTCAGCTCCTCGACCGCGTCGAACAGGCACACCTGGCCCGGCTGGTAGACGTCCCCCAGGGCGCTGCGGAAGAGCTCCAGGTCCCGGCTCGCCACGCCGCGCCTGCCGCCCGAGCTGTTGGTGCTGATGACGCTCGGGGGCGCGTCGGGGTAGTCTGCGGGGAACTGCAGCCTCAGGGACACGGTCTCGTCCGGGAGGGCGAGGATGTAGATGCCCGTGTCCTCTCCGGCCTGGACGAGGCTCCCGTCGCCGTAGATCGAGTTGATGGCCTCGACCTCGTCGGCGAGCTCCTCCGACATGGCTGGCGATGCTGACGGTGGTACGGCGTGTGACCCGACCAGGTTGGGTGTTCGAAAGGTTGGGATGCAAGCCCGACTTGTTTACAAGCCTTCCTTTCGCCAAGACTCTCAAATCGATTGGCCGGCTTTGGTTTGAACTTTGTGGCGTCCTAGCCTCACAGTCTTGTCCCAACGTTGAAGCTGTTGGTTGAATCAGGCTGGAAAATAGGAAGGTGAGAAGTGAGGGTCCATGGTTAGCGCATTGGGTTTAAGAACAATCCGCTGATCAACGCTAACCCTCAAAAGGTGGTATCCACCTGGTCACCTTCTTCAACGACATTGAACTTCACTTATAGTATACCTGGCAAATATATGATTTGACTTCAACTGGAAGATGAGATCTTGACCGAACTCTGTCATCATATAACGTGCTTCTGATTTCGCGTTCGAACCCTCGTATCGCTTCGTTGTGCAGCTTGTGTCTACACGCGGGTCACGTCAGATGGAGCATGAGGTCGTAATAAACAGCCCTTGTTGGACTGTAGAATATATGTCGTCAGGCCTCTCAGTCATCAGGGTGTAAGAGATTAATATGGTGTCCTAGCTATTACCTATAGACTCATACGATCGTAACCTCGTTACATCGTTCCAGCACAACAAATTATGTGTAAAGGAATCCGTCAGAGATAACACTCCCCTCTTTCCTGCCTTCCTTCCTTCCTTCTTCCTGGGTATCCTGAATCCAAATCAAAACTATGACGCCGTCCCGTTAGAACTCAACTGCTGAGAGTACGTCACATCTTGCGACGTGTAGTTGTTCAACCTCAGCTCGAGCTCCTCGTCAGATATATCATCGCGTGTCCAGAGCTTTCCGTCCTCGGCCTGGTCCCTCTTCTTGAATGGTATATACGTGCTCTGGGACGCGGCGTCGCAGCCTGTGTATTGGAAGTAGTGCGTGTGAGCTGTGCCGTCCAGACCACTGGTACCCGCATTGCAGGTGGTGTTGGCATAGCCGAGGCAGACGTCGATCCCGCTGATGTCGTAGTCTATATTGGTGTTTGGGCCAGACTCTAGCCAGTACTCTGGACTGGTGTGATAGTAACCGAAGAGCCAGATGGGCGGCAGACGAGGTACTGGGTCATCAAAGTGCGTTGCGCGATACTCAGCGCCGGCTTGGCTGGTGACATACTTGGCGAAGGCGAGATTACCGACACGTGGTGAGCCATAGGTGTAGAGGTCACTGGCGTAGCCCAGGTTCCTGAGCTCCACAACTGCAAGCGTGCCCACTGCGGCACCCAACGAGTGGCCCGTCACAACGAGGGTGTAGTCCGGGTACGTGGCGAACGCTTGCTTGACGTACTTGATGATATTCGCCGAGACCTCGTTCCAGGAATCCTTGAAACCATCATGAACTAGGCAACCTTCTGTGTAGTCGCATGATACCTGGACGAAATCGAGATCTGCCATCCAGTTGCGCAAGGAGGAAGAGCCACGGAAGGCGACAACTATCTCCTCCCTGACCGTGTCGACCGCCACGTAACCTTCCATGTTGAGAACAGTCGTGTTTGGCACACTGCCGATCACGGTCGCACCATTAGCCTGTTCGACTTCTTGATTAGCATCTAGGTCGAGGCAAACGTAGAGTTGCACAAAGAACAGAACCACTAACCATAACATCGGGGCAACCAGTCTCACAGGTCACGCGTGCCCCGGCAGCATCTTCGCTGTTGCAATAGGCAGAGGCAGCGTACTGGATGTAGTACTTGATGTTATCGAAGACCGCCGTTGTCAACGTGACAGTGCCTGGGCAGCACCCCGGTTAGTTAGAGGCACCACCATAAAATGCCCCGGCTCGGTTAGCCTTACCATCATGAGACTGAATACCCCCTTCCGAAGCAAGAGGAGACGCCGCTACCAAGGCCGAGGCCAAAAAGAGGGACGACGCGACGGACAGCCTCATCTTGCCTTGTAGAACAGCACGGTATGATGGTGATGGGCTTCAAGCAGGTAGGATCTCCAGGGGAAAGAACTCTGCTTTCACAACACCATGAGACCAAGGGGAAAACCACAAACCTCGAGAGTTGTGCGGCACCGACCCCATCTTATATGCAGCAAGTCATCATGGACTCGGGGGCCGAAGATCCTTTTGGAATTGGGGGGTCACTGCCTGGGCACTACCTGACTGACAGTGAAGGCGGTTGTTCCTGAAGATCCAACCTCGGGATGAGACAACTTAGTCCACTCCCTCTTCCTTACTCCAATAGGAAGTCCAGATTCTTCTATTGAGGGTGGGATGCGTGCATCCGTAGTGAGCTGGGACCGGAGTAATAAAGTGACTGCCGCTCATGAGCCAGCTCAAAAGGGTAGAGAGGCCCGGAATGGCGGAGAGGAACAGGGGTGGAGGATGAAGGAGGGTAGTAAGACCGCCGGACTTGGGCGCACCTGACATCTTCCTCTCGCATCTGAACTTATCTAGTGACGAGGCTACCGCGCGTGGCTGGCTGCGTATCACATCAGCGCGTATGTTCATCCATAGATATTCCATGTCATCATCTTGTCAAGTGTTATGGAGCTGATCGACAGTCTCTTCATGAAGGTGGTACGACAAGTGTGGCAGTGTCAAGGTACGAATACCCTGGATGGGCCGTAGTTCGACCAGTTGTAGGGAATCAAGCCCACTACAGATACACTGAGCAACCGTAGGCACAGGGTCTCTCGGTTCTGGGTTTATGACTAGGGTCGTTGGACTTGGCATCTGTACGATGTGGTTGCGTTGCATCACGCATGACGGTAGTTAGCTGGATAGCGCCGGCCGTCGTTGTCGATATGTTTGGGAACCCCGGGTGTGCGCCGAAAGCAGGTGGCCGGTGTTGTCGGCAGCGGCCTACTTACGAAACAATGTCGGACCCTGTGGAGATGTGGGTTGATGCCATCGTCACCATGTATTGTGCACGCAGAATCCGGGAGTCGGGCTGTTCTGTTGTATCTTCTCGAAGGCCATGGAACCCGGATCTTGGTACAAGATCTGCGTCTTGGCCTCTGTCTTGGCCCGTGGTTTTGTGGTCCTGTGGCATGATCCGATTCATACTTGGCTTGGTGAGAATCCGGGAAGAAGTCGTCTCAATAGGTTTTGACCTTTGAAAGCCCCGTACACTACCGAAGTCCGACCGGCCATGTACGGAGCGGTGTGTACAGACCAAAGGTCTGTGTAAAAATTGCGTGAGTAGATACGACGAGACAATACGGAGGAGTGATTCGATTGAACGATGAGGAAACGCGCAAGATATTGAAAAGTGAAACTATGCACATGCGACCAGCAGAGAGGTCGTCTACATCGGGAAGGGAAGGACCTCCGTCCACCTACCTATCTACCTACCTACCTACCTAGGTAGATAGGCATCATGTAACTACCCACCTGCAGTACATATGTTAGGTACCTAGGTAGGTAAACGGTCAATTCAGACTCCACCTGGACAGTTCCATGGGTGCAGAACGTGGGGATGACATTGGATAGGAAGGCACGAAGGCACAGAGGTGATATAACTTTTGATGGGTAACATGAGGCTGCTGCTGTCACCCACTAGAGTCACAACGGAATAGCGCGACACACCAGCGCAAATAGGAAGGAGGAGGGAGGAGGAGGGAGGAGGAGGAAGGAGGAGGAAGGAGGAAGGAGGAGGGAGGAGGAGGGAGGAGGAGGAAGGAGGAGGAAGGAGGAAGGAGGAAGGAGGAAATGAGTACACCAAGTTCATGCGCGTCATTGATTTCCAATGTTGTGGCCATCGACTGCACGCGCAACAACTTCCCAGTTTGGACAACCTTGCGGACTGTATTCTTCCGTGCGTGCAGGCGACGACTTACATTCAATCGTTGAAAGGACCCTTTCAACGGCTTCAGAATGTGCACCGCAGTTTGTGGGTTAACACAGCTTTGTTGGTTCGCGAACCGGCATTGCATTGCGCACAAATGAACTGCCGGACCGACTTTGCATGGTCCGGGGTGCAGCGAGGCGGGGCCATGTAAACCGATGGATCAATAACGGTCACAGGTAAAATGACCACTCATAAGAGTATAAAAGAGATCGGGATATATGTACCCCTACATTACCCTAGGTAGTACTGGTAGTCTGCAAGAGAATGGCGCCCGGGAGAGTCGGGACTGGACTTTGCTGCTCCATACTGCACGTTTGGACCCCGAACGAATGACATGCTCCAAGCACACGGGGAAGATGCCAGGTCAGGAAGGACGCCTAAATCTTACTCTTCTCTTGATCTGAGAGCCCCACTCTCCAGTGTCTACATATAGTGATCTTGGGGCCACGACTGTCACATTGGGAGGTGGAGATGCACGGTATATGCTGTCCTCTGATGGATGAGATATTAACGCTCGGGTGAGGCTGGAGGCTGATGATTTAAACTCCCGACAGCATAGCACGCAACGACGTACATACCTAGGTATATGCCTACTTAGGTATGTAGTGTTAGGTGATGCTTCAGATCGCAGCGGCTGCAACATCATTCGTGGATTATCCACGAAAACCAAGCTCGTCGACAGTTTCTCTGGCCCACATTACGAGGAACACTTACATACCAAGGTATCTTAACCTAGGTACCTACTTAGGGTACTTACTTACACAAGCAGCAAATTACGAGCGAGCTGAAAGCCTCCCCCGCACGCGGCCAATCCATACCCTGCATGTTCTGTAGGAACAACCCGTGGACTATTGAATGTAAGATCATCCCAAAGTTCACACATGACTGGAAGAAGAAAAAAAAAGAGTTTCCCTAGTCCGCAGGAATGATTTCGCGAGGTCATGAACTTTGGAGAGGTGTACTTGGCGCAGTGCTTGTCCACATGCGGCTAACATCTCTCATCCAGTGCATCCGTCGGCAGGCGCTTTCACTACACTATTAGAGACTATTGTGTCGTATCATGCGAGGTGCTCTGGCAGTCGATCGATATATAAATACGGCTCTATAATATCGTATAGTATGGGGCTCTGCACCGTTGCGGAGAGTGGGATCAGCGGGCAGGCCTTATGCACGCCTGACAGCTTGACAGATGTTACCATGTTAGGACGAGACAAGAGACAGAAGCCCACTAGACAAGACCATCTGACCTGTCACTGATGGCCACTCTTCCGATCCTCTCGTGACTTCCGTCCACTCAGAGCACCTCTCTACATGATATGCGGGCTAAGACCCCCAGGCTCTTGGCTACACAGCATGAACGAACACACACGGCAGGGTCGGTCTATGACAATCATGCTCTTTACCCGGCCTGAGCCGACTGCCATCCTCGGATCCCCGACGAGACATGTCAGAAGGTATAAAAGTTGCTTTCGGCCGAAATGGCCTTCAAAGTACCGAGGCGCGCTCGCCCCGCGTCTCCTAGAGGTTGTGCTGTGCCCAAGCAATATTGTGGCTGCGAGGATTATCCAGGTGGTTAATACGTTCCTTAACTTCAAGTTTCATGGCGCGAAACAGCAGCGCCTGGTCCCGCGGACTCATCGTCGGGAGCCTATTTGCTATATCAACGCAAGGTGCGAGTGTCGGCCGACGGGCAGCAGTACCAGATGGATATGTTGCGGCCCCTTACTACCCGACCCCTTATACGGGCTGGATCGACAGCTGGTCCGACAGTGTTCAGAAGGCCAAGGCTCTTGTCGACACCATGACTCTAGCTGAGAAGGCCAACATCACGGCTGGCACAGGTATCTACATGGGTGAGTTCTACTCCCGAATCGTACCACTTATCTTGCTCGGTTGGCTAATATGTATCAGAGTGAGTGTCTCCCAAGTATCTGCGCTCTGGACAACACGAACTGACAGCACAGGGTCTGCGTTGGCATGACAGGAAGTGCTCCTCGAGTTGGCTTTCCGCAATTGTGTATCCAGGACTCGGCGCTCGGCGTACGAGAGACAGACCACAGCACCGTCTTCCCGCCTGGTATAACTACAGGGGCGACTTTCGATAAGAGCCTGATGTATGAGCGTGGGGTGGCCATCGGCCAGGAGTTCCGAGGCAAAGGTTGCAATGTCTATCTTGGTCCTACCGTCGGGCCTATAGGACGCAAACCACGCGATGGAAGGAGTTGGGAGAGTTTCGGTGCCGACCCTGTGCTGCAAGCTGTCGCGGGAAGTCTGACGATAAAGGGGTGAGTATCGTTCAAAGGCCCACCATTCCTGTTTGGCCTTCGACTCAAAGGTGACCAACTTGGGGCTCATACTGATCCCGAGAGCCTGGTAGTGTCCAAGAGCAAGGAGTGATGGCCACGATCAAGCATTTAATAGGAAACGAACAAGAAGAGTGGCGCATGTATAATCCCATTCAAGCGGCTTACAGTGCCAACATTGGTAGGTTTTTAGAAAACTTAAAGAAACAAGTATGCTGGGGTTCGGCGACTTCGCACTAACAACCAAAAGACGACAGGACTATGCACGAGCTGTACCTCTGGCCGTTCGCAGAGGGAGTCCATGCCGGTGTGGTGTCGGCTATGGGGGCGTACAACGCCGTTAACGGATCCGCTTCCACACAAAACAGCTATCTGATCAACAACTTGCTGAAGGATGAACTCGGCTTTCAGGGGTTCATTATGTCAGATTGGTTGGCGCAGATGTCGGGAGTCCCTGCAGCCCTTGCAGGTCTCGATATGGCGATGCCAGGCGATACGATGATCCCGCTCTTGGGATTTTCGTACTGGATGTACGAGATGACCACAGCCGTATTGAACGGCTCCATGCCAGTGGACAGGCTGGACGACGCAGCCACCAGGATCGTTGCGGCATGGTATCAGATGGGACAAAACGAGGACTATCCGGAGCCCAACTTCTCTTCCTACACCACGACTGAAACCGGCCCTCTACACCCAGCCTCGCTGACTGGCCCTTACGGTGTCGTCAACCAGTTTGTGGACGTTCGAGCCGACCATGCAACAGTCGCTCGCCAGGTCGCCCAAGACGCCATCACCCTGCTGAAGAACGACGGCGATCTCCTGCCGCTCTCCGCCGACACGCCGCTGTTCCTCTTCGGCACTGACCAGCAGGTCAACCCGGCCGGCGCAAACGCCTGCCTCGACCGCTCCTGCGACACAGGCACCCTCGGGATGGGCTGGGGCAGCGGGACCGCTCGCTACGAGACCTTCGACGACCCTCTCACTGCGATCAAAGCCAACGCTGCGAACGTCACTTCATACTATACTGATCTGTTCCCTATCTTAGAGGTCGGGACTCCGAGCTCTGACGACGTTGCGATTGTTTTCATATCGTCTGACGCTGGCGAGAACTCCTACACCGTCGAGGGGAATGCCGGAGACCGTAGCAGCTCTGGTCTGGTTTCGTGGCACAACGGCGACGAGCTCGTCAAGGCTGCTGCTGCCAAGTACAGCAACGTCGTTGTGGTTGTCCATACTGTTGGGCCTCTCATAGTTGAGCCGTGGATCGACCTGGACTCCGTCAAGGCCGTCCTCTTTGCGCACTTGCCTGGCCAAGAGGCAGGAGAGTCTCTGACCAACGTCCTGTTCGGGAGTGTCTCTCCTAGCGGGCACCTGCCGTACACGATCCCCGTTGCGGAAAATGACTACCCTGACAGCGTGAGCCTTACCGGGTTTGGTCTCGGCCAGATCCAGGATACCTACACCGAGGGACTGTAAGTAACCAGACCACCCGCATATGATCTCTCCATACCCCAGACCGCTCACAGTATCACTCATAGTTACATCGACTACCGCTACCTCAACTCCGCCGGCACCAAGCCTCGCTACGCCTTCGGCCACGGCCTCTCCTACACCAACTTCACCTACACCAACGCGACCATCACCAAGGTGACCCAGCTCACCACGCTCCCGCCCGCGCGCGCCGCCAAGACCGGGCTGCCCGACTACAACACCA
Source organism: Cytospora piceicola (assembly GCA_023375675.1). Taxonomy (NCBI): domain Eukaryota; kingdom Fungi; phylum Ascomycota; class Sordariomycetes; order Diaporthales; family Cytosporaceae; genus Cytospora; species Cytospora piceicola. The sequence continues at coordinate 149,001 of JALQBC010000036.1, read as the reverse complement.
CCATCCCGGCCGCCTCCGAGGCCTACCAGCCCCCAGACTACAGCCGGTTCTACGTCTGGCGGTACCTCTACCCGTGGCTGACCGAGCTCGAGGCCGACGCCGCGGCCGCCGTCGGCGCCGCCGTCGCCAGCGGGGAGACGGCCGGGTACGCCTACCCGGACGGGTACAGCTCCGACCAGACCGCGGGCCCGGCGGCCGGCGGCGGCCTGGGCGGGAACGAGGCCCTGTGGGACACGGCGTACACGGTCTCGGTCTCGGTGACCAACACGGGCGCCCGCAACTTCTCCGGCAAGGCGGTCGCGCAGGCCTATGTGCAGTTCCCTGGCGACAGTGCCTACGACACGCCGGCCGTCCAGCTGCGGGACTTTGAGAAGACGGGCGCGCTGGCCCCCGGGGAGAGCCAGACGGTGGAGCTGACTTTTACGAGGAAGGACGTGAGCGTGTGGGATGTCGTGGAGCAGAACTGGGTGGTGCCGGTGGTGGACGGGGCGTATAAATTCTGGGTTGGCGAGGCGAGTAATGCTTTGCACCTGGCGTGTGACGCGAGCACGCTGGAGTGTGAGGATGGCTTGGATTCGCCGGTATGAGGATGACTGATTGTTGATTGATGAGTGATGATTCTTCGGCTGTGGTGTGTTTGTGTCAATACTTCTTGTATACCCCAGAGGGTATGGCTTTCTGGCCACTTCAGTAATATACACAAAAAGGAGCGAGTTTTCTCGTATCATATTCACATCGCCAGGCAATTCACGTCTCCGTGACCCTTGCTTGTATAAGATGAATTTTGGGATGGTCTCATACGTCAGGAGACACGATCCGGTGAGGGACATGCCTCTGGCTGGACATCCCCGGCCTTTATAGCGAATGCCACCTCAACTACGGGCCACCGCGTCGACCGATCGGTGAGGTGACTTGACTCAAGGTGTATTGGTCAGTGACAGAAAATATACATGGAACAACCTCTGGCTCCTATGTTTATCCCCGAATGTCCCTCCATATGCTGCGGGACAGGTGACTGCTGCTCGCCCATCCGCCAGCCATCCAACGGACTCCAAGTCCGCCATATACGTCCAAAGCCCCTCAAAGAGTCGTTGTGCATGGTACCCTCTCAAACAGAAGGGCCCCCACCACACAAGCCTAGCCAGGCCCGTTTTGTCCCCTTCCTATCCATGGGCCGGGGGTGTATACCACCACCACCACCCTTAGGCACTCAGCATCTTCCTCCCCTTGCCCTTCCTCCTCAGCAACATCTTGCGCCCGCTCCTCGTGCGGATCCTACTGAGGAACCCGTGTCGCCGCTGCCGAATCAGCCTCGACGGCCTGTTCATGTTCATGTAGTTACGGGGCCCGCAGCGGATCTGGCAGGCGATGCCGGCGAGGGCCGGGTTCGACGTGATGGCCGCCACCGGGACGACGTCTGCCATGGCGGCGTCCCCTAGTACTGAGGTCGCCGCGGGTGTTGGCGTGAAGAAGCTGGGGAGAGCGGTTGATCGCCTCGTGAAGATGGATGACGGCGTGGAAGTGGATGGGCGTAGGCTGGGGAGGGAGGAGAAGGATCTAGTAGGCAGGAGGGACAACTGTCAGCTTCGTTGGTTCTTCTAGGGTAGGGTAGCCATAGGCAAAAACGTGGTCGCGAACCTGGTGGTGAAGCCTGGTTGGCGCGCGGCGTCACGGACGGCTGCCCGGAGCGCAGACTGAGCGAAGAGGCGCGACATTGTTGCCGATGGACGAGCTGTCGCTTTCCGTTTTGTATATCGAAGGTCCTGAACTGTTGAGTGAGCCTCGGTAGACTCTTCGCGTGCGCTTCGGACTGTCCGTCGGGGGTTTGCGCTCGCTGATTTGTCGGCCGGCCGGCTTGGTGGTGATGCTCGAAGTTGAAGCTCTTCGATCCACAAAATTTCTGGGCTAGACCCTAACCCTTTTCACTGTTGTTGGCGGAGGGGGGGGGGGGGGTTGCATAAAAAACACAGCCCCAGTCATTCTTACGATACGGTAGATTTGGGAAAACATCAACATTGCATGATACAGCCATTTGAAAATTATTGGGTTGGATACTCCAAATCCATGTGTATATAATTTCCATGGCTACTAAGTAAATACGCCCGGATCCACCATCGAAAAGGAATTCAGGTGCTAAGTGCCTGTATTCTCTATTTCTATTTATGAGATTCCGGTCAAGAATGATTCACGCTGGTACGAGCATCTCACAGCTCATCTCTTCCCGTCGCCTTCGCGACACTGTCTTTCTCGTCTACGACTGCAACCTTCTCTGTAGGTTGCCAGTCCAGGGCCTTCAGTCTCTCCGACAGAATTGGATGCGAGAAGTGGTAGCTAGCATACATCGAGTCGGCATCCATGGTGCTGAGGTTCTGAACCTGAAGTTTGATAAGCGACTTTGCGAGCTCCTCAGAGTACCCCAGGTTCTGCGCAAAGGCATCAGCCTGGAACTCGTATCGCCGGCTCAGAACATTCATGCCAAGCTTGATAAGCACATCCATAGGAGCCAAGACATCAGAGAACAGAATGAACCCAATGATGATGGGCTGTATACTCTTGAAACCAAAGTCGGCGTACAGGGACTGGTTGTTGATGAAGACGGAGAACAACGAGAAGATGTAGAAGAAGTGGAACTATGGACGTCAGCTTTGGTCGGTTTCATTTGCCAGATGGGAGTCATGTATTTCTTACCTGAGAGATGCCGAAAAGTCTCGTAGTGTGACCTAGACTCCAGTGGCCCAACTCGTGGGCCAAGACAGCAACGACCTCTTGAGTCTCACTCTTCTCAATCAGAGTGTCATAGATGACAATGTGCTTCTTCCAAGGCATGCCAAAGAAATACGCGTTGCTGTGTGCGCTCCGCTTGCTGCCATCGATGACGTATAGCTCGTTGAGAGGGAACTTGAGCTTAGCGGCGAGAGCCTCAACTCCAGTCTTCAGGTTACCGGGCTCCAGAGGGGTGAGCTTGTTGAAGAGGGGCATAATGGCAATGGGCCAGATCGTGATCATGACGACCTGAAGGCCAGCGCCAAACATCCAAAGGTAATAAAAGAAGTTGTCACCAGTCTTTTGAATGATTGCAAGGAAAGCAGCCAGAATGGGAGGCGTCAAGACAAAGGTCAGACCCAGCGACTTGATCATATCCGTCACGAAGAGCTGTGGGGTTTGCTTGTTGAAGCCGAACTTTTCCTCCAAGACAAATGTGCTGTAGACAGAGCTGGGTAGAGACATGACCTGGTTGATGACCGTGAAAGCCAAGACGAAGATGATCGAGTGTGTAATTTCACCGGAGAAACGAGCGGGCGCAAACTGAAGAAGCAGGTGACCGGTCCATGACCAGAGTTTCGGGAGAATATCGAACTGAATGAAGGCAATGTTGGTGACCTGACCCCAGATACCGTTGATGAAGTTGAACTTGGCTTTGGCGCGACCGTATGCTTGGCTCTTGTCGTATGTTTCCTGTGAAATTTCCTGTTGCAAAACCGTTGGTGGCTTCGTCTTCTTCAAAACCTGGTATTGGCGGAGAGAAAGGAAACCCTCGAAGAGATATTGCGCAAGGGAGAATCCGATAATCAGCTTCTTCCAAGGGAAGAGAGGCCGGTCAAGGAATTTGGCGAGGCGCTGTGAATCAGGTGGTTAGCGGACCGTAGAACGGTACAATTTAGGGTAATTCCAAGTTTTCCATTGACTCACCTGTAAGAAATCCATGGCGAGATGCTCTGCGCGTATTCGCGACTGCAAGAGAAAGGAAAGAGAAATGTAATCACGTCCGCATTGCAGGACGTATTGTTAAAGTTGTCGGGAGTCAGGATGCGGCTGCTTACTGTGTAAAGGGCCGGCGAGGACAAGGTGTCTCTGCGGGTCGCTGACTTGCCGGTCTTGGGAGGAGCCAGGTATTTTGAGGTGTTTGATTGGACCGGATTGACTAATAGTGGACCAGACGCCTCGGGAAGTACCAAAGGTACCTAGGTATTTATAACTTCCAAGGTTCCAAGGTTCCAATGACTGCGGAGGTACCATATCTCGTTTCCTCACTCCGAGGTCATCAATACCCAGTCGAACAATTCAAGTACCTATTTAAGTACTTACCTACTTAGGTACGTACCTACGCAGGCAGCACTTACAATATGCATGTCACTCGCGGAAGCCGTTACTATTGTTTCAGATGCGAGATTCATCTGTGCTTGATACTCCAAGGCACCTGGGGTTGCTGAACAGATTACATGCTATAATACAGGCCATTGACTTAAATGAAACAAAACCAGAAGTGCCTTTGTTACCTTGAACAAAGCAGCCAACGCATGTCATCCTGATGAAGAACTCCTTACTCAAATGGCACGCCGTCCTATTCCCTTGACCAATGCTAAGTTCCGGATCATCTTGTTCGGCTCATGCCTCTAGACTGGCAGCAGGGGCTCGTTCTCCGTGGGACGCGTCCTTCGTGGGACTCGAAGATTTACCTTGATCCGTTCAAGCAGCTGCTCTTCGGTGTCGCTGTCTTGCGGGTGGAGGTTTCGCTGTTGATGGTTAACTGGTTAAGTCGCGCCGTAATATGGGTAATTCACATACTGCAGCCAGCCATCTTCTCATTTCCTCTTTCGTCCACGTCTCAGGATCCCCCGTAGGATCAGGCTGGGAGGGGAACATGTCTCCTCCCCATATTGACCACACTCCTACAGCTGTGATAAGGCCACCGAAGGCTACTTGTCATCAGTGTTTGTTTCCACACAAGCCCCCAAGATAGATGTAGTCCAGAAATAGCATGCAGCGAACTGGACTTATATGGTTCCGACTTACCCAAGAACATGTTCTGTAAAATCGTTAGTAACACACCCTGGTAACTTTTGCATAATTCGGAATGTTGTACTGACCTTGGACCTCATTGCATTATCAAGAGGGGTCATTTCAACGATTGCTTCCATATGGAAATAGGTACTATGCGTGTGAGAAGTATGTAGTATACGGAGTAAGCATGTGCGGAAGAGCCGGCAGAGTTTAGGTGTACTGTAGGTGATGACCCAGGTAGTGATTTATAGCAATAGAAAACTGGGCTCAAGAACAACTCAGCTCCGTAAAGACACTTATACCTTTACCAGTATCCAATATTGAAGGTCAAGCTCCTCTTATAGTCTGCAAGTCGCAGCAAATGGCAGCCGGGGAAGTCGTGACTGCAGCTGGAGGGTGACGTTTCCCTACTCGCAGCCTGCGCCACATATTCGGCAGGACCACGTCACAGCCACACGACACCTTCTGACCCTGCCTGGACCCCTGGCGCTCCCGAGCCCGAGGTCGCCCTGGTTCGAGACTAACCCCTGCAATCCCTCTTTCTTTCGCGGGGCCACAAAAATTCAAAGTCATCGCCCAAAATTCCGCTTCAGCCACAACCTCAATCCTCCGCCAAACCGACGACGACGACAATTCTCAATCCAGCACAATCTTTGCAGGAATTCCGTCAGATATCCGTCAAAATGGCCCAGGAAGTTAGCGACATCAAGAAGGTACGAATTTGCAGCCCGCTCTCGTTGATTGCGTGCAGAAACACGGCTAACACACTCTAATCTAGTTCATCGAGATCTGCCGGCGAAAGGATGCCTCCTGTATGTTGCGACTATGTTGAACGAGAACACTGAGCTTCGGACAAGGATAATGATCTAACGATGCCCGAATTACACAGCCGCCCGGATCAAGAAGAACAAGAAGAGCTCCCTGATCAAGTTCAAGGTCCGATGCTCTAAGCACCTGTACACCCTGGCCCTGAAGGACGCCGAGAAGGCCGAGAAGCTCAAGCAGTCTCTCCCTCCCAGTACGACTTCCCAGAACTCGACTAGGAAGAATCACATTATACTAACCCAAGGAAAACAGACCTGCAGATCAAGGAGGTGACCAAGCGCGAGAAGAAGATCAAGGCATAAATCAGCAACACGTTTTGACGGGTGACGACGGTTGAGCGAGGGATTGAGGAGGCAAAACTGATGGCATCTACACTTTGAAAGAAATGGGAAAGGCCATCTCGTCCGGGGATGGACGAAAGGGATTCATCACTGGGCGTCTAGGAATACCTTGCAATTGAAGCTCACGCAAGCCACAAAGCGGCTGTCTCGATTCACCCTTCTTCGACCGAGACCCCATTATATGGAGTTGAGTGTGTGACTATAGGACATGAGGACAGGAAACGGAAATGGAACGATAACATCGACCACAACACCACAATGGATCGCCATTACGAGAATCTGCGATAATGGCGAACCTCGAAGCCAGTGATGAAATCTAACAAGTCCTGGTACTTCGCAGAGCTCTCGTGTTCGCCGAAGTCTATGTGTCTCTCAATATGAGGCCATCCGACGACGACAGCCCATTCAACAGCGCGACTGCCTTCCTCAACATCCGTCTTCCATGCTCCCCTTACTGCGAACGGCCTCGCGAAGTCTTCCAGCAAAACCTTAACCTCCTTGAACTTGTTCTCGAACGCCTCCTTGCCCTCAGGAGCGACGAAATGACGAGTGAAACTAATTACAGGACTACTCAACAACCCGACCTCTAGATCTTCACTCCTCTTGTTCGAAACCGACGTGAACACATCTCCTTCTAGAAACCACATATCCCCGTTCGGCTTCCCATCCTCCATCGCCAGGTGAGGTGTGATGGTGGGAAGCACCCGTAGGTGCTCTTCACTTACAGCCCACTGTCCATATGATTTCTTGTCTTTCCACTTTGCGGTCATCATCATCACAGACGGGTCTTCGATCTGCTGGAATAACCAGGTCCCATCAAAGTCGAGGTCTGGCTTGGACGCGGCCCAGCTATTGATGTTCTTGGTGTCTTCCGTGAAGATGGTTTCCAGCGAGTCTGGGAGGGGTGATGAAGAGGCTTGGAGGATGGCTACTTCGGTGATAGCCATGGTGTGTCTGAGCAGGTTTGGTGGGCCGATGGTATAACACGCTCTATGGAGATATGGCTCAAGTGTTCAATTGCTTTGAGTCCCTTTATCATATATTCGTGCCAGACTGGAAACCATGCCAGTTGCGGTCCTGAATAATCAGTTACAGTGGTATCACTACAGGGAGACGGCGTCGGCGATTTTCGGGTAAGCATGCTGCTTGTCACCCGTACCGAGGAGAGCCAGCCAGCCATGCCATCACCACTTCAGCTGACTGGACGTGCATTGATTCGCGCTGAGCAAGGTTAGCCTGGTTCGCACGGTTCTTGGTCATCCTGACCATGTTGTCCACCATGTTGTCCACCATACCTTGGGATCGTTTACTGCAGTGTCAGCTCGACACGGGAGGTGTGGTAGATTTCAAGGGCCGGGTCAGCTATGTTACGTTGGATGCATAAGTCTACAAAGGAAGGGAGGCCATGAGTATGTGAATAGACAAAAAAGGGAAAGAAAAGGCAAAAGGAGTTCGGCCGCGCATTTGCGCAGCCTACGTCTCTCTCTCCGAGAGGGAGCATCACTCAGGCGTCCAGGTTGGTGCTGTAATGGTAGATTATACCACTACACCATCACCCGGTGATGGAAGCAAGGAAATGCTTGGTTTATAAGGGCAGGTTTGGCTGCTGGTGAAGTCAAGCTGGGCACGTGTCGCCGTTGAATGGTAGTCATCGCCTTACGGCGTAACGGCGTGCCGAAAATACATTCCCCGGCTGGATAGGCTGACCATACTCTTGGAAAGATAGGCCAACCTAACGGCGCTGAATGTTTGATGATATTCACTCACCCATACCGGAAACGTACTCGCTGCGTTGATGATGGCCCATTTACGTTGTCACCACAAGCTGTCAGCAAGCCTCCATGCAGTCATCCCATAGCATAGCCCGACCGTTCCGAGCACTTAGAAGTCCAGGATAATAGCGCTAAGAGTTTGTAACACACTGTGTAGATTAGTTGCGCTGTAGGGGTGAAGCCAACGTTACTTTGATTCCAGTCGTAAACCACTGCGGTAGGAGGCCACGATTTGAGTATTTGATGCCTTGGTCTCACAGAGCTGTGCTTCTATCTACCTAGGTAGGTACCTAGGTACCTTGCCGATGGCGTCTACCTGCTGCAGGCGCATGGCGCTACCTACTTCGGGTGTGCGGGTGGATACGCACGAATCGACCCAACGACGCGGCGAGCTTCCGGTCAATGGTCAGATTTTGGTGAGTGCATCTTACCTGCATCCTCACGAACCGTCGTTGGCACATCATGATCTTGGACGCATCAGCAAAACATTTGGTCTAGACAGCAACACCTGTATACCTACTGAATACTTTTTAAGTACATATAATAACCTTGGGACTCTTGAGAGCTAAATCACAGTTTGCAGGAGCCAATGAAACCGGCGCCGTAGTTGATTTGCAATCCTTGTCGGTGCCATCCGTGAACTACCGTAACGCTTCCGTGCCACGTCCCTTCCCAATCCCAACAAAGAAAGGAAGGGTCCTCACTCGGCCAGCGCTGGTCCCCTTTGGCCCCCATAATTTACTAGCCAGTTTCTCCATATTAACCTGGGGTTGTTGTCGGTCGGCCGTCCGATGTCCTTGCTGGTCTTGCAACACCATGGCCTAAAGAAGAGAAGGCATCGCGATCTGCTCATAAATAGTACCCCTTTTCCCCGTCTTTGTCTTGGATTGCCGTCCTGATTGCTCAACTCCTGCGCCACTTCCGTCAAGCACAACCTCGATATCACACTACTTCGAGTTTCCCTGCTACTCCGATTTATATATCACCTGCGAACATCAACAAGGGACCTGGTCCACCTCCACCGAAGATCCACCTGACGTTTGGACCTCCGAACGGCATTGCTGAGGATTAGCATCTGATTCAATCCCACCTACGACCATTGCGACAACTTGAAAGTTTGCGAAACAGAGCCAAACGAGTATGGCGACAACGGCCAATGGCACGCACGAAGACGTGGAGCATCACCCCCTTACCAATGGCACCGGCAAGACCAATGGAAAGGGTCTCCATAGCAAGAGTTTGTCGCGCAGGATCTCCAGCCCCATGATGCCAGCGTTCATGGTCTCTGCGCCTGGTAAGGTCATCGTGTTTGGTGAACATGCTGTTGTTCATGGCAAGGTGAGCAAGAGATACATGAGATGTGCGCCATGCGCGCGCATAGAGTTACAATCGCAAGTAGTCTGACCCCAATTCGTTCACTAGGCGGCCATAGCTGCCGCAATCGCCCTCCGATCATACCTTCTGGTCACCACGCTGTCCAAGTCGAAGCGCACTGTCTCACTGATATTCCCCGACGTCGACATGTCGCATACGTGGAACATAGACGCCCTGCCGTGGGCCGCGTTCTCCCACCCGTCCAAGAAGAAGAACTACTACGATCTCATCACGAGCCTCGACCCCGAGTTGATCGACGCTATCCAGCCTCACCTGGAAGACATCTCCCCCAATAAACCAGATGCCATCCGCAAGATTCACAGGAATTCGGCCATGTCGTTCCTGTACATATTCCTCTCCCTGGCCAACCAATCATTTCCAGGGTGCTCATACGCACTACGATCTACTATACCCATTGGCGCAGGGCTGGGAAGCAGCGCGTCGATTGCTGTTTGCCTGTCAGCCGCACTGCTCCTACAGCTACGCGCGCTGTCAGGCCCGCATCCTGACCAGCCGGACGAGGAAGCTCGTCTGCAGGTGGAGAGGATCAACAGGTGGGCGTTTGTGTGTGAGATGGCCATGCACGGGAACCCGTCTGGCGTCGACAACACAGTGGCCACGCAAGGAAAGGCAGTCGTCTTCCAGCGGACTGATTACACCAAACCTCCGTCTGTGAGACCGTTGTGGGACTTCCCGGAGCTGCCTCTTCTACTGGTGGACACCAAGCAGCCGAAATCAACGGCACATGAGGTCGCCAAGGTCGGGAAGCTCAAGGACTCACATCCCAAGCTTGTGGGCGGTATCCTGGATACCATTGACAAGGTTTCGAGGACGGCAGAGGCCCTCTTACAAGAGGAGGATTTTGACAGTACGGAACTGGAGAGCCTGCGGAGGCTTGGCGAGCTTATGACTTTGAATCACGGACAGCTTGTGTCTCTGGGCGTATCACATCCACGGCTGGAGAGGATACGAGCCCTAGTAGATCACGAGGACATTGGCTGGACGAAGCTGACGGGAGCTGGAGGTGGTGGCTGCTCAATCACACTGTTGCGACCAGACGCACCACGAGAGAAGCTCGACAGGCTGGAAGAGCAACTGAAAGAGGAGGGCTACGAGAAATTCGAGACGGTACTGGGTGGCGATGGCGTTGGCGTGCTCTACCCGGCCGTCATCAAGAACGGCATGGACGAGGATGACAGTGGTGGCATGGAAATCGACCTGGAGAACTTCCTAAATGCCGAGGATAATGAAGGCGTGGAGAGATTAGTCGGGGTCCACGGGGGCGTCGGAGAAAGAGAAGGATGGAAGTTCTGGAGGGTCGAGAGTCACTAGTAGTGCCCATCGTCCACAGAGCTCGAGGGACCGCCGATCATGTCGTAGACTGCCTCTTGAAGAGATATATTCTTCAATCTTCGGGTCAATCATACAGTCAGATTGGCAATGTACAATATTCTCCAGGGCTCTCGTTCCTGTCGCCTTACCGGCCTACATTAGATACTTTTTACTTTAGGGTACTACACATAATACGCTAATGTGAGCAAGAGGAGAATTTGGAATAAGAGAAGGGTTGATTCAACTGGGAACTATATTTCCCGTTCTATTCCAACTGTTCACTACAAATATCAGTCCTGGTTGATAATAGCCTTGAGGCTGTATAGGCTCTGAAGTCTGACACTTGTCAAGGGAAACTGTCAATATTCCAACTCCGGCGACCGTAAATCTTGGGACGCGGGACAGCCAAGATGGTAATAAATTGAAAACAGGTAGACAAAAGAACGGCGCAGTAGCAAAATGTTGGCGTTCTGGTAAGGATTGTCGCTTGGTATTGTTCTCCCAAAGCAGCCCCGCAACCAAGAGGTTGAAGCCAGGAGTGATTGACACATGGAGCTCGAATGTGGAGAGCTCCCGGCTGCAGACAGCGTTCCCTGACAGTACACAAGCTTCAAGGAAGTTCAGACCAACCCTTTCCACAAGCAACCATGCCGCCTAAGTCAAAGGCAGCGCCGAAACAAAAGGACCAAGAAAGTGAGGATTCCCCATTACTCCCCTCATCAATCTTCTCACATCAAATGCATCGCAGGTGTATCTGTTCTTTTTAGACTCGGCTGACAGTAGTACCACCCCCCCCCCCCCACAGCCAAACCCCAAGACGACCAACTTCCCCAGACCGTCTACGAGCGCAGTGCCCAAGTCTACATCCAAGGCCACCCCTACGCCACCTCTTTAGCTTCAGGAGGACACAGCGGCCTCTCGCCCGCCGACCGCACTCTCTGGACCAGCGCCCACTTCGCGCGAACACCCGCCCTCCTCAAGCGCCTGGGCAACAAGGCACAGAAGGACGTCTGGAAGTGCGTCAACGAAGCCGGCGGCCTCCCCCTCAGAGTAGCCAAGCCACCCAGCCCCACCAACGGCAGCGGGCCAGCCTCCATCCAGGGCATCAGCGCCGGGCGTTCCGCCGAGTTCAGCTGGGGCCGGGACAGATTCGGCGCGGACCTGGGAGACTACACGCCCGACCAGCTCGCGCAGCGGACGGAGAGGGCCCTGCAGCTTGCGGCGCTGGAGGTGCAGCGCGGCGCCTTCTCGGACAAGAGGGAGCGGGAGCGGGAGAGGTGGGTTGATCAGAAGACCAAGGAGGTGGTCACCGTGACGCCGGACGAGATCGAGGAGGAGAAGCTGCGGAGGAAGGAGATCGCCAGGCTCAGGATGGAGCTCTACGGTGAGCGGACGGGCGCCTATGCGTCGAACCCGGTCTGGGACGACATCGTCCCCATTCCGGTGGAGGACGGCGAGGGGGCTCTGGCTGCTATCGCGTACCCGGAGGACTACGCTGAAGGTATGTTGATTGTACCCGGAGGACAGGCAGGGTATATATGCTGACAAGTCGTAGCTATTTCCTACCTTCGAGCCGTCATGGCCAAGAAGGAGCACTCGCCTCGCTGCCTCCGCCTCACAGAGGACATCATCTCCATGAACCCAGCCCACTACACCGTCTGGCTGTACCGCTTCTCCATCGTGCAGGCCCTGAAGCTGCCCATCCCGGAGGAGATCCAGTGGCTCAACGAGGTGTCCCTCGAGAACCTCAAGAACTACCAGATCTGGCACCACCGCCGGCTCCTCATGGACTTCTACTACCCCGAGGTCGAGCACAAGCCCGACGAGAGGGCCAGCCTGGCCAGGGCCGAGCAGGACTTCCTCGCCCAGATCCTCGCCGAGGACACCAAGAACTACCACGTCTGGTCGTACCGCCAGTACCTCGTGCCCAAGCTGGGCGTGTTCGGCGAGTCCGAGGTCCGGGCCGCCGAGGCGCTGGTCGACGAGGACGTGAGGAACAACTCGGCGTGGTCGCACCGCTTCTTCATCGTCTTCTCCGACCCGGCGCACACCACGCCCGGCAGCCTGCCCACCGAGCACGACCCCAGGGTCCCCGCCGGGGTCATCGACCGGGAGGTGCGGTACGCGCAGGACAAGGTCCTGCTGGCGCCGCAGAACCAGAGCCCCTGGAATTACCTCCGGGGCGTGCTGGTCAAGGGAGGGCGGAAGATTGGGAGTGTGGATGATTTCCTCCGGCAGTTTGTCAGTGACGTTGGGGTCGAGGACACGGAGAAGGTTACGAGCACGCATGCGTTGGAGCTGTTGGCGGAGAGCTATGCTGAGAAGGGAGAGAATGAAAAGGCGGACTTGTGTTTGAGGCGCCTGGGAGAGAAGTGGGACCGGATACGACTCGGCTACTGGGAATGGAGGAGGCAGATGCTCAACGAAGAGGCTGCATAGGGTATAAGCCATAGCGAGGTGGCACATGAGATTGTTTGGTGAGCTTTAGTTGGTATTTGTAGTAAATGGGTCTCTGATTTAGAGACCAATATGTATGGCTTCTGGAGCCTCAGACGTGATAGCAGTTTCCATTTTGTCAGTCACCGTCCCCGAATCCATCCTTCAGATCGTAGGTGGTGGCCTGACTGTTGATGCGCTGTGTGGAACTAACTTCTTCCAGTCGCTTTCAATCCTGAATCTTCCACTGTCGCACCGTGCGTACCCTATGTTTCCCCAGCCGCCGTTGATGCGCTTCGTACTTCTTCCGTGTCCGACATCAACGTTTCCGGCCACTTATCCTCCCGGCCTTCGACCTCCTCTGCAAAAGTCGAGGCGGCTTGCCCGTCTCGCATGTGCAATGATTCCCTGGGCACGGCCCCTTCTACTACACCCGCATTCGCTCATTACCCGAATCGTGGCGGCACCCAAGGGGAAACACGCCCTCGGACACTCGTCCTAGCCGGGCCCCACGGGTGGTGCCCTTCTTGCAATTTCCAAAGATGTTGTATTCCTTCTCGACCGGCGCACCGTACTAGAGCGTCCTGTAGTTCTGCGAGGATATCAAGAATCTCTTTGCGTTGCGCGGCGGGTTGCGGCCCCTCACGTCCCAGTTCGGCACCAGCACGAACACCTCGTGGAACCTCTTGTGCTGGGTGTCGGGGGCCGAGCCGAGGTGCACGACGCCCTGGACGCTGACCACCATGGAGATCCGCCCGCCGTTCTTGTCCGGGCCCCGGCTGAGTATGTGCTCCGGGCAGGCGAGCCCGTAGTCGTTGTTGATGACCTGCGTGTCGAAGCCGTCGACCTCGTAGCGCACCTTCAGGGCCGACGTCCTGCTGCTGCTGCTGCTGGAGACGTCTGCGCCGTTGGCCTTGTTGAGGGCCCCGCGCTGCTCGTCCAGTAGCGCCTCGTACTCGGCCGGGCTGGTCAGAACGGCGCCGTTGATGGTAATGTCGGCGGTGATGCCTGCGTTGGTGTATTTGCTCGACGAGTTGACATAGAAGGAGGCGAGGGTGCGGTGGTCGTTCAGGTCGTTGTAGTACCACTCGACGAAGCTCTGCGCTCCCTCCGAGGAGACCTTGACGTCGATCTCTTGAGAGGGATACGCCATAGTGGATTCGGTTCCGGTATGTTGGAGGAGGAGGCTTGCTGCATCGGCTGATAGCCGTGGTGTACGCTACCGGGTCGCTGTTTGACTGAATGGGTTGGACGGTAATGAGGCGTAGAATACGGGTGGATAGATGGTATTTAGAGTGCTTGACGGTTCGCTGGGTGTGTAGAGACGCGAGGAAACGAGTTGGCTGTCTTAATGTTGATGGAGACTTTTATTGTTGACTTTCACGAAAGTGGACAGTGCGGCGCATTGCAACAGGCGGCCGTCCCGGGGGAATTAGTGGGACATTTAGCGGCCGTCACCTTATCTGACAGTTATCGCAGCATTGAACTTACACATGGCTTATCGATTGGGCTTTTGTGACTGGAAGCTCTTTATAGAAGCCCTTTTGACTGTGGTGTTTTGTCTCCTGATTGTCAGATCACAGGAGTAGGATGAGACTCGATGGACAGAATACTTCATCTTCCAGCTAGCAGGCTGGCGAGTCTACGCTCAGCTGCTCTCCGACGACCTGTCTGGACATGTTCGTCGTGCCGTTACAATGTTCCCTTCAGATCGCCTAGATCTCGCGGTTATGCGACTGCTCCAGCAGCGGTTGCAGGGACACCGGCCGCACAACCGGCAGCAGGCCTGGATACGAAGCCATTTTATGTGACGACGCCGATATTCTACGTCAATGCTTCACCACACATTGGTCATATGTACACCATGATCCTCGCCGATGTGCTGAAAAGGTGGCATGCGCTTAAAGGCCAGAAGTCTCTCCTCCTGACAGGCACAGACGAGCATGGGATGAAAGTCCAACAGGCCGCAGCCAACAACGACACGCCGCCGAAGAAATGGTGCGACATCCAGGCCGAGAAGTTCAAGGACCTGGCTGCCAAGATCCACATGGCCAACGACTTCTTCATCCGGACAACGGACGAGGACCACAAGGAGGCCGTCCGGCATTTTTGGTTCTTACTCAAGGAGAAAGGACTGATTTACGAGTCCAAGCACGAGGGCTGGTACTGTGTGAGCGATGAGACTTTCTACCCCGAGTCTATGCTTGAGAGGAAAGTCGACCCTATGACCGGCGAGGTGTCTGTTGCTTCCATTGAGACTGGAAATTTGGTGGAGTGGACAGAAGAGAAGAACTACCACTTCCGAATGACGGCCTTGAAGGACCAACTCCTTGATTTCTATGAGAAAAACCCCGAGTGGATTGTCCCAAAGGCGAGGATGCGCGAGGTGGTGGAGTGGGTGAAGAACAACCTCGAGGATCTTTCAATATCGAGGCCGTCAAGTCGCTTGACCTGGGGTATTCGCGTTCCTGGAGACGAAAGTCAGACCATTTACGTCTGGGTTGACGCTCTTATAAACTACCTTACCAAGGCTGGCTTCCCAAGCTGGATACCAGGCAAAGAATTCGAGGGCGGATGGCCAGCGGACGTGCACGTCATAGGGAAGGACATTCTTCGTTTCCACGGCGTGTACTGGCCCGCTCTCCTGCTGGCTGTAGACATCCCACCACCAAAAAAGCTCCTCAGCCACGCACATTGGACAATGAGTGGCAAGAAGATGTCTAAGTCCGTAGGCAATGTCGTCAATCCGTACTACGCCATCGAACGGTGGGGGCTCGACACGATGAGATTCTTCATGATGCACGACGGCGGCATCGACAACGATGCAGACTACGACAACCATATTATTGCGGAGAGGTACAAGAAGCTCCTCCAGGGCACCTTTGGAAATCTCTTGAGCCGGGTTGTGCGCAGCAAGGCGTGGAATTTGAGGGAGTGTGTCCAGGCCGCTCCCATACTGTCTACTGACTTTCACGCATCAAGGCTTGAAGAACGCGAGGCCGAGCTTATCCGTGTTCAGGAGGCACACATAGCTGGCCTTTGTCAAGTTATGGAGACGTATATGGAAAAGCCAGATCCTCGACGGGCGCTCAAAGAGCTCGTCGAAGTAGGATTCGAGGTAAGCAAAAACGCACCATCTCAATCGCGACCGAGACTGAATTACTGACACAAATAATAGACCAACAGATTCATTACTGAAATGGCACCTTGGTCCATAGGAAAGAAGCTTCCCGATGCAAAACCAGAGGAACAGCTGAGGCTGAGGAATCTGAGGGGCCGGACGATTTATGTCACGGCGGAGTCGCTGCGTAATATGGGCATCCTACTGCAGCCCTTCATACCGGACAAGGCAGCGCATTTGCTAGATGTACTGGGTGTCTCGGAGACGAAGAGAACTTTCGAGTATTTGGGCCTGGGCAAGGATCATACTTATGGAAAGCCGCTGAGAAACCCCGGGACGACTGCTCATGATGGGTTGTTCCCTCCTCTCGAGGTGGAAACTTGAAGCATTCCAACCGAGACGAGTGGAGCCAGAATTCATGTTGTATATGTACAGGCATATAAGCCGTTGTGACCGAGGAGCCTTCTACTTAGCTCATGTAAAATATGTATAAATATGGTTCATAAGACAGCAAAGCTCTGCGTGGAATCCCTTGCAACTATATAGCTGGGAAGTATTGGTGTCGAGTGCATGTTTGCTTGGCCTGTTTGCGTGTTTCTCACTGTGGCCAACCAACCGCCCAAAAATCTGGGGAGCCGCAAATGAGATCCGGAATTTTCACCTTTAACAGATCTCATTCGCTCTCAACCAGCAACACCAAAACCTCATCATGAAACTGAACGAAAACACAGGCAAGCGGCCCATAGGTCTCGGCTTGGGTTTTCCATTTTGATTGGAGCTAACATGACAGACTGAGAACAGCAATTTCAACTCCCAAGGTGCTGCTTGTGCCATACGACCGCCGTCATGTCCCGCGATACCACGAATGGATGAGTGATCCTGTAAGTTCTCAATCATATCAGCCCCAATTTTCGTGCTCGGAATCCTGCTATTTAGTGAGGGGTCTTTGCATCATCCTTCAACATAACTGACGTTCAGTATCAGGCCATACAGGAAGCCACGGCTTCTGAGCCGCTCACGCTGGAGGAGGAATACGAGAACCAAGAATCCTGGCGCGAGTCGCACGACAAACTTACCTTCATTTTATGCCAGCCCTTCACGGGCGGCGACGGGTCCAAGACATTGGTCCATGCGGGCGAGGTGGATATCCCTGACAAGATGATCGGCGATATCAACTTCTTCCTCTACCCCTGGGACGAGGAGGAGGATGAGCAGCACGGGGCCAATGCGAACGCTCAAGCCCAGCAGAGTTACTGCACCGGTGAGGTCGACATCATGATCGCGAGCCAGAACGACCGGGGACGAGGACTCGGGAAAGTTGCCGTCTCGACGTTCCTACATTATATATGGTCGAACCTCGACGCAATTCTCGGCGAGTACCAGTCCTCATCCTCTGGGCAGATGGAGGGGGCACCGCGGCTGAAGCTCAAGCTTTTCATGGCCAAGATCAAGGCAACAAATGCGCACAGCATCTCGCTATTCAAGAGCCTTGGGTTCGTGCAGGAGGGGGACGTTAATTACTTTGGAGAGATCAAATTGGTGCTGGAGGACCTTGATCGCCTGGCGTTGCCACCCGATGGGCACCGAGTGCTAGACTACAGCCGGCCAGTCAATTGACTACACTCTGATGTGAAAGCCGTTGGTCCTTCTTGATACAGAACACCTCTTTGTATCGCAGGTCATGGTCTCTAATGCATTGCAGAGTCTCGAACATCACGTGTTCATTATCGAGCCAGAGGAAACCGTAAATCTAATATTACTCCTTCTCTCCAGGATTTCTCTTCTCAGCCTCATTGTCACTTCCCTGGCCATCGCCGCTCACCGCAGGACTCGAAGACTCTCCGCCTGGAGCGGCCTTCGACATCTTCTTGCTAACCTCCGCTGCAAAGTTGTTCAGCTTCTGCGGCTCACCAGTGGATGTCCGAGGTACATCGTCCTTTGTGTCACTGGAGAAGCATTGGATGGACGCAGGACCAGGTGCAATCACTACAGGATCATTAGCCCGTCCGTTTCCTAGTTTTGAGATGAACGATGCCTTGTCAGTTTGGTAAGATCTAGGAAGCTTACCAGCTGCGCGGGCTATTGTCGTCTTGCAGAGGGCGAGGGAGGGCGCGGCTGTTGCTCGCTTGACGAGTGTCCTAGGGGTTGTCATTGTGATATGTACGTGTTGGTGTTGGTATCAGACAAGGCAGTTCTCGGGGCTACAGCAGTGCGGGCGATAATAAATCAGTTCACTTGGCACATGGGATCAAAAGCTGTGAGGCCGGCTTTAAGTATGAGCCCCTGGCTCTTGATACCTATCTCGATCGAGTCTATTATCTTGCTATATGCTGCTGAGCGTAATCGATCACCATCTGCGTCATCTTCTCATCATGTTTGTTGGACTCTTGCCAGCCGTCTCCACAAAAATGCAGCTTATCCAGGACGACCGGAAGATCGACAATACATAGTCAGTGTCTCGACCAAAGAGCTCCTCATCCTCCATCGTATGGGATAGTGGACATCTAGGTGTCCGCTTAATTCCCGGATATCTATGTGGCCCGAGACTTGAGCCCCTAAACCAATAACCGACACATGTTCTAAACACTAAACTCCTTCCTGTATTTCTCCAACATGCTCAGATTAATATTGGAGCCGCCGCAGACAACAAGGACGACATTCTTGTCGGCCCAGTCCTCATCCGTCAACCCTTTACCAAGATAATTCCTCAGATCGCCATTGTAGACAGCCGCAATCGTCGCGCCGCAGGCACTCTCCACCAATATCCTCGCATCGTCCAGGAACCTCGTCATCGCAACCACGGCCTCCCGGTCCGTAACCACCGCACTTATCAGGTCCGCGCCGAAGCGCCGTGTCCACGCAAACGCTTCCTCCGCAACTCGGGTTGCACCCAGGGACGTCGCGATGGTAGTGATGGCGGGCAGCGTGACCAGCTCCCCGGCCTTGACGCTCGCGTTGAGGCTGTCTCCGCCTTTCGTTTCCACGGCCAGGACCTTCGGTCGTCCGTAGCCCGAATTCCGGAGCCTGTGGACGCCCTGCATGATGCCGCACAGCAAGCCGCCCCCGCCAACGCTGCACACGATACCATCGAACTTCAGGTGGGGCGACCGCGGCATCTGTGTCTCCAGCTCGTCGACCATCGTCTCCGCGCCGTCCCAAATGTCCTTGTGGTCAAAGGGCGGCACGTAGACCGCTCTCGACCCGGGGTGGCCCCTCTCAAACTCAGGCATGCTGGCCTCCCGCAGGTGCCTGTCTGCCGCGGCCCAGTTCTCCCCGACCTGGACCACGTCGGCGCCGAGGTCGCGGAGTTTGCCCACCATGAGCGGCGACGTGGTCAACGGGACGACGACGGTCGCGGGCCGGCCGAGGGTCCTGGCCGCCGTCGCGCAGGCCAGACCCGCGTTGCCGCCTGAGGACGAGTAGAAGTGGACGTCTTCTGAAGCGGACGACGGGGTGGCTGGGGCGGACTCAACGGCCCGGAACATGAGGTTGCCTATGCCGCGAGACTTGAAGGACCCTGAGGGCTGGAGGTTCTCCAGTTTGAGGTAGATATTGCTATTGAGTTATCAGCATCTATTCCCGGAGGAGCGGGTATATCGCAGCTTTGGGGAATAACGCTAACCAGCCAGCTGCCTGGGATAAAGGCGCCGAATAGATACATGGTGTCTCTATCCATGGTATCGGGGGGTGATTGGACGCTGATCCCATTTCAAAGATATTTCGAGGTCTTAAAATGCTGTACTGGGTTCATCGTCTGAGCCAGCCCAGAGAACGTATTGGCTGAGGAGGCTCGAATATATAGATAGGTACTCGAGTGTATGTCGTTGACTACAAATATCTACTTAACACAACAGGACACTGCGCAGATGCGCATTCCGGAAGAGATGTGGGCCGGGGCCGGATCCCGGAGCCGAGCCTCTGACACCGGCCAACCTATCGGCTCCGAGACCGGCATTGCCGTATTTGGCATATTGACGACCTCGGTCACTCCAACTCCAACTGCGTACCTACCACATCAATCACAAGATACGATATAAGCTTTATTGCCTCGCTCTCACTTATCTAAGTCCTATCGTCTATTCTGGAACACGGCCACCAGCAGCTGAACGCTCTTGATGTCTGCTGGCCAGCTGGGTGGAGGTCGACAAACTCCTCGATTATGAGGGCGTCCGCAGCGTAATCGATCATTCGCTCGACTGCGCGACCTCCAGGCCAGCGGAAGCATCGAGATATCACCACTACTTTTCTTACTCAACAAGCGTTACCTCTTGCTGCCAACCGGTTTCGTGGGGCTGCAAGTGTTAGCCCAGGAAAGGGCTTGCTTGCTCGTCTTGGGTAGGGTGCTCGGGGGGTGGGGGGGGGGGCCGATCAACACTAGAGACTGGAGTTAGTTGCTCCAGGTGGAGTGTCAATTGTTTTCCTTCATTTATTGAGTGTGTCTCTGGGAGTTTGGAGCCTGATGCATACTGGAATGGAATATGATCCCAAATGGTTGAGGAAGTTGCAAGACTCAAAAGCCAGATCACAACCACATCTCCCCAACTCATCAATACTGCGGCACAACTAGCTATGAAAGTGGTATATGTACGGGATGTATGTTCATGTCAAGCCAAGTAAAGTGTTGTTTCCAGGTGGAGGAATTGTGTCAAGTATCTCGAAGATCTAGAGTTACCGGATGCCATGACCCTGTGAGAACATCACTATACAAATAGGAAAGTGAGTTATGGCTGTTGCTTAGCTAGGGAAGGTAATGAATCAGTTGCAGGTAATAAAGCCTGCATGTTTGAAGCACATCCTTGTGTACAATTGGATATGCTACGGGAGAATAGCTTCACATAACACTGGCAGTTCTGTGCTCTTGTGGCCTGATGGTTGAGCCTGGAGCTTGGGGAGGCACAGTGCCTTTCATGAAGGGGTATAGAAATAAATAAAAAAGATGGTTCCAAAATAGGATGTTACTACTTGTCCAGGACCAACTCTGGATTATTATAGCCATCCATGAGATCGTATGACAGATGGAGATACCATGGAGGATGAACGACATCATAGGGGAGGGGGGTTAGATAGACGACATCATAGCATACATCAGGCCGGATAAATAGAATTATAGAAGAAACTGCATCTATCGTACGGTGGGGAAGTATCTCTTGCTAGCAGTCTCTTGTATGGACTTCAGTCACCCAGCAAACCCAACTTCAACCCACCTTTCCGGCTCGTTGCCAACCCCCTTCCCAATCCACCACTGTGGTTACCACCACAAACAAGTAACACAGCAGTCCATCTCTGACAGTCAACCCTCCGGATACATCCCATTTCCTCTCTGAATACACTCAAGTGCTCACAGAGGCTTCAGCTTACATGCTCAGTATAACACTCCAAGCTGGCATTTGATGAATCACTAGCTGTGGTACCAAACCAACATTGCTCTTCCAGCCCTGTCAAGCTTAGATGAACATCTAGGAATCATCATTCTCGGAGTAAGTCCCACAAGAAAACATTGTCAAGAACTCTCCCATTCTTAGAGTCCACATGCAAGCAGCCCCCTCTCCTTGTTTCTCCCGGGATCCCAATCCAGACCATCAAGGTAGCTTGACACCATGTCTGACACCCTAAAGACAACTTCAGGATGCCTCCACCACTATGGGATTTAATCAAGGGGGATGCCATCAAGGGGGATGCTGGCTCAAAGCAAAACCGTACCAGTACGGCGCAGCAACTCGATTATGCAAGGACGGAGCCTCAATCCAGAGCAACCACCAATCGTTTCGGCAACGCAGCATCCCTTCCCACGTTTGCCCTACCCCTCGGTCAAACGCGAAAGAGACCCGCAAAGGACGAACCCCAGAGCGAGTCTAACAAGCGCCCCCGAGGCTCTCCAAACAAGGCAGAGGATCCTGATATCCAAATAACGGCGACACGCAAGATTTCGGGTGCTTTCGACAACAACCGAGTTCGCACTGCCCCATCCACCCCGGCCAAGCCGTCCACCGGATCCTCACAGTACACTCCTGGCTTTCTCTCGAACATTACCGTGACGCCTTTTCGATACAAGCACTTCGTACCTGACACTGTCCCTGTCCGCCAGAAGCCTGAGTTCATCGACCTCACACTGCAGGATGGCCCCACTAGTCCACTGGCTTCTCGTCTCCACAAGCCTCGCGTGGTTATCGACTTGACAAGTGAAGCTGATTTCTATACTGCATCGGCTCGTCCACAGAATCCAAACACCAGTCGGGTTCTAAGACCTGTCACAGCCCTTGAGCCCACCACCCCGTCCCGCGCTAGCCGCAGTGCGCCTTCCCATAACCTTGGCTTGCCTAATCCGGTGCCCAATAACGACCTTGCCTTTGACCTGCCTCGACGAGGTGCGATCAGACAGGGAAATGTCGTTCATGGACCCGAGACTACAAACCAGGGGCCCAAGAGACCCAGCAGCTCCCACGAGGAGGCACTGGCAGTCCCTGTCAGCCATGAGCGACCTGCACCGGTGTCCAGGGGTGGTGGCGCTGACCCCATTACGCCTCGGAGGGATGCCGTTAGCGACAGGAGCGTCGAAGCAAAGGCCAGCAACACCGACGAGCGACCGGAGGCATCGAGCCATCATGGTGGTGAGGCATCCAACACCATCATCATTCCAACAGTGATGGTTAAGACTGGTTCTGCACCCAAATCGTCCAACGATGATGTCTTTGTCGATGACGGGCAGCCCCTGGGCCAGGGCGAAGCGAGCGAAGATTCCCCTGTCGATGACAACGATGATGGCAGTGACGGAGACTGGACCCCATGCAAGCGCTCGCGAAGGTCCCGCGCCGCGGGGTCCTCACTCCCAAGATCCCCTCGCTTTCTCAAGCCCATGAAGATAGTCACCCTGCAGGCGCGATCCGAGAAGGCCCGCCAGTTCCTGGTACGGCTGGCGCAGCGCCCCGAGCTCCCCATCGGCGACAAGTGCTTCTTCATGCGCCTGCCCCTGGAGGTCCTCCAGCTGATCTACCGCCACCTCCTGCGCCCCCAGGGTACCATCCAGGTCCTGAACAGCTGGTCGCAGCTGTCCAGGATCCAGAAGCGGGAGGGGCTGTGTCCGGCGATCCTCTCGGTGAGCAGGCCTATCTTCGAGAAGGCTGTGTGGGTGCTCTATGCTGAGAATGTGTTCCAATACTTGGTGAGGGACACCAAGGATGATAAGATGGTCCATACACCCAGTTCGCGCGACATCGCTGTTGAGAAATACGCCCGTTACTTCCGCAATTTGGAGCTTCTGGTCGAGTGGAATAGGTCGGAGGCTAAATATGGTGATGCGCTGGCTCGGGGGCTTGATTTTCTGAATGACACTGGCGTCTGTCTTCAAAAGCTGACCATCAACATTTCTCCTCGCATTCAGGAGGACAACACTATCTCCATGGCCGGGTGGTTCGAGAAAGGCGGTCTGGTCAACGCCGGCCTGAAGGCCCTGAACACTTGTTTTGTTCAAATCCACTTGTCCATCCCGAATACCAACTCCGACACGTCCAAGAATTTGCGTTGCATAATCGACAAGCGCTCCGAGGTGAGCGATCTCGAGGTATACCAAAGAAGAAATCTTCAACGCGACGGTGGCAGCTTCAGCCTCAGTGAGGAGGAGACGCGTGATCTCATTCGATATGAGCAGGCTGAAAAGGCCAACAGTCGGCTTGACCAGCTCAGCTCCCAGATCAGCAATGCCTGTCACGGCACTGAGCTGGCAGTTCAACAGGAGTGGTTCGAGCAGTTCGAGGCGGCTTGGGGTCGGCCTGATTATGCTAATCAAGAAGTGGGCGACAATCTGAACGAGGACGACGACTACATTTACGAGGACGCTGACGCCTGATACTTTCAGGGGGGCTGTATGCCATATTGTCTCGTAAAGTCTCGCCATTTCTGCTACACGGGTAAGCAGACGCTATACAAGTCGGAAGCGGAGATGATGCATATACTCAGGAAGTGCAACATGGCTGGAATGATAGTACCTGTAGGATAAGACATGGAGCCTGCATGAGGAAGGCATACGAGTAAATGAGCAAATGCACCTTTTTAATAAAAATCCGATCCCGATTGCTTTTGTGTGTATGTCTGACCTTCCCATATTCCTCTTTGGTGGTATCACGATGCCAAAATCAAATGCAAATGCAAAGGCAAGCAGCTCTACAAAAGATGATGCCCTCCTTCCAGGTCCGCCCGAATTTTCTCCATAAATACAAATAAAGCATAGTGCGCTATGATGTCGCGATCTTGACCAGCGACACCTCTAGCGTCTCCGAGTCGACCAGTACGATCTCTTTGGATTCGGAGAACGATGGCACGGCAATGAGACGGACTGATTGTCCATCGGTTCCCTGTATGACTTTTGTGCCAAACTCGGGCTGACACCCAACGAAGTAGACGTGAGGACAGTCATTCATTACGAACGGATCGTCGTCTTGGAAGGGATAGCACCCTGATAGTCTTGTCAGCAGACTGGCTCAACATCGTGCGGCCCAACTCGCCAGAAAAGGGACTTACATAGCGTGTCTGGTGCGGTTGGCGCACTACACCGCCACCGACACATGGCCTCCATCATCCCCACCCGGTCCTCACTGTCGATGTACTTGAAGATATCGTCTACGTTCTGGCCACCCGTGCCGAGTACCCTCCAACCATCGAGCTCTCCCTCCCAGGGATTCGTGACCGGATCAAACCACCCAGGCTCCTTCGACCCCGGCGTAGGAGCAAACTCTCTCGACCGCGGGAACATGGCTGTATGCACAGGCTGCTGGGGGAAGCTCGCGTTGGCCGGGTCGTGCTCGCCCGGGAGCATGGTCACCGGGATGTTGGGCAGGAGCTCCGAGAGGAAGTCGTCGAGCTGCTGCGAGGGCTGGGCGTTGTAGGCGCTGGCGTCGTAGCCGTACTTCTTCTGCGCGGCCTTCTTGTCCCCGGCCGTCTCGCCGGTCCGGGGGTTCGCGGCGGCTATCGAGTTGCCCGCGATGATCAGCCGGCTGATGTGAGAGATCTCGGCCTGTGCGCGCGGGTCCAGGGCCTCGCCGAGGAGGTAGTCGAGGAGGAGGTTGAGCTCGAGGGCGTAGGAGGAGTCCGTGCCGGAGAAGTTGAGGCCCGACACGATGGCGATCTTGCCGCCTGTGCCGGGCGACGACGCATCTGTCATCTCGATGTCTTCGGACCTGGCCGCCTTCTTTCCCTTGGTCGCGCCGTTGGCGGTTGGCGGTTTTGATAGAGCCCATCTTTCTGGCTGAGGAGGCAGATCCGCAAACTTCATGTCGATAACCTCGAAGTCCCCTTCCGCGTTCTCCGTACCCACCACGGCGATAATGCACCCCGTCACCAGCATGAATGCGCTCAGCACATTCCCGGTAAGCCGAATCCGGCCCGAGTCGTCCTCCAGCATCACAGCATCGCGCTCGTCATCCGAAAAGTACCTCTTGACGGACGTGGGCGCGGAGATCCAGCGGTCCTTGGACACGTCGTCCAGAATATTCGGTTTCAGGGGCATGTCCCTGTATACAGTCCCGGTGACCCAGCACAGCTCGCCCTGGCGCACATCCAGGACTCGGTCGACCTTCTTGGCCGTCTCCCCGCCAATGACGGTGCCCTCCCACGCGGCCGCGGCGACCTCCTCGACGGCGGGCCTGATCTTGGTGAGGCGCAGGAAGTAGGTGTCGGCATATTGTTGCTGGTAGCTACGGCCTTTCTCGAGCTGGAACGTATCGAGGGGCTTATAGGTGGAATGGAGACGTTCGAAGGGCTCCTCCGGCGCATCGCCCCTGCAGTTTTATTAGCCATTGACTCCGTAGATATGATTCTGTTTCCACATACGAAGGCCTCTGGAGTAAACTCGATTCAATTTCCTCGAGAGTCACCATTTTCGCCGTTTTGGTCCGCTGTAAAACTGGAGAAACGAGTGTAGAAGGCAGTTCAGGGCTCAGCATGAAGTTCAGAGACGCGTCGCGCTGAAGAGGAACGGCTTAAGCGCGTAAATGGGCCCTGAAACCCGCGTGTTGGCTGATTGGCCCAGGCCCTGTTTAGCGTGGGGTAAGGCTAGCCCGACAGCCGACCGGGGGGGGGGGGGTTGATTCGCAAGGCTCAGAAAAATTTCCAGTTGCGATTCAAACAACCTCTTCGCAGATCCTGTACTAGACAATACATTCAACTTTTTGTCGCATCACAACACAGCACGGCAAAATGGATTCAAATATGGTAGGAGCAACAGGCTTCGAGCCAGACATGGCTCAGGTCAAAGTCACATTCACCACAACCGAGGATGGCTACCAATTGCCTGAAACCAAGAGGCAGCTGCTTGTCCCTGCCGGTACGACCAAACCCACCCACTCAACCCCATCCTGACGCTTTACTTGCGGTCCGCATCTAGTGAACCACTTGGGATATATAGACCAGATAACTGACAACAAGTACAGACGTAAGACGTCTCGGCCTCTCTCGCATCCTCAACTCCGAGTCCATGCTCGGCACCCCCCAACCCGTCCCCTTCGACTTCCTCATCAACGGCACCTTCCTCACCACCACCCTCGAAGACTACCTCCAAGAACAGGGCCTCTCCTTCGAGTCAAACATCACCCTCCAATACGTCCGCAGCTTGATCCCCCCCAAGTACGAGGCCTCTTTCGAGCACGATGACTGGGTCAGCGCCGTCGACGTTCTCTCCTCCACCTCCGCCGCGGGTCACTGGTCCGGCGAGAGCTTCACGGCCGGACACGACAGGATACTCTCCGCTTCCTACGACGGCCTCCTGAGGATATGGAACGCCTCCGGCGACGTTATCGCGACCTCGGTCGCGGGCAGCCACGGCGGACACAACGCGAGCATCAAGGCGGCCAAGTTCCTCTCCTCCACACAGGTCGCCTCCGCCGGTCTCGACCGCACCGTGCGGGTCTGGAAGTACACCGAGGACGACGAGCACTCCTCGGGCGAGCTGAAGCCCACCCTCGAGCTGTACGGGCACAAGGCGAGCGTCGACTCGGTCGAGGTGGACGGCGCCTCCAGGCGGGTCCTCACCGCGTCCGTCGACGGCTCCATCGGCCTCTGGAGCACCTCCAAGGCCACGGCGCCCGCCGCGCCCGCGGAGCTGCTGCCCGGCAGCGCGCACCTCAGCAAGCGGAGGAAACTCACCGCCGGCGCCTCGGCGCCCCAGCGCGGCGCGCTGCACCTCGCGCCCTTCCACAAGGCCCCCGCCTCGGCGGCCGTCTTCGACCCCCGGGACCGGACCGTCGCCTACAGCGCCGGCCTGGACCACGACCTGCACACCATCGACCTGACCACCATGACCAAGGTCAGCACGATACCGTCGTCCAGCGCCCTGCTGTCCCTCTGCGCCCTGCCGGGCCCGTCGGGGAGCCCGCTCCTGGCGGCCGGGACCGCGTCGCGGAACGTGGTGCTGGTCGACCCCCGGGAGTCGCAGGCCCGGACGTCGGTCATGACGCTGCGCGGGCACGTCAACAAGGTCGTGTCGCTGGCGAGGTGTCCGGACAACGAGCACTCGCTCGTCTCCGCATCACATGACGGCACGTGCCGCATCTGGGACCTGAGGAGCGTGCGGCCTGCCACGACCAAGGAGGACGCCGCCGGTGGCGGTGTCAGCGAGGCGGTGTATACGATCGACCGGGAGAGCAAGGGAGGCAAGAAGCGACCGCTGGCCGGCGAGGGCTGCAAGGTGTTCAGTGTGGTCTGGGACCCGACCTGGGGCATTGTGAGTGGTGGTGAGGATAAGAGGGTGCAGATCAATAGGGGACGGGATGTTATCGCTCCTTGAGAATGAGCGTGGAAGTGGGAAACGGAAAAAAATTGTGTTTTGAGGATGATAGATGATCAGTGAATATACCCCAATAGACTGAGATCCGGATCCGTATTCGAGTAGACTTGGAAAGGCGATTACTCCCTCCTGGTATCTTGTAAACAACGCCGTCTATTGTGCATCCACATGTGTCCACCCGGTCTTTCACAACGTGGTTCTTCTTCCGTCTACTCCTCTTCTTTCTCATATACCATCACAGTGGACTCTTCGGACGAAGCAGCGACTTTCTCCATCAACTTGACCAGCCCTTTGTAAGCCTTTTGAGCAATATCCTTTGGGAACTCATCGAGCACCTCCGTCCTTAACCGTACCGTATCGAAAGGCTGCTTCTCCTGCTTCACCGTCTGCAGAATATACCCCCTCACCGTGGTGGGCAACAGCGGAGGCTCCCGCAGCATTGCCCCGATGCTCCCGAGGTCCAGATCAGCGTTGTGACGCCATATGAAATATGCCCTCATGGCTGCAGCGCCTGCCGTGGTCTTGCCGTTTGGCTGAGTGGCTTTGTACTCCGCCAGCCAAGTTTCCGCAGCTACAACCCGGGGGTCTTTCGGTGGTGCCGTGGGCTCCGATGCTTTCGCGGCTGACTTTCTGGGTGTCGATGGCTTGGTAGTTGGCTTGCTGCTGGTAGCTTCCTCGTCGTCCTCTTCAACTTGCATGCCCTCTGCTGGTGTCGATGCTTTCGCAACTGACTTTTTTGGTGCCGATGACTTTGTCCTTGTCTGGGTGGTTGGCTTGCTGATGATTACTTCCCCATCATCCTCTGCCACTTGGAGACTCTGTGCTAGCTTGAGGCGCAGGCGTTCCCTTACTGCCTCTAAGCGTTCCTCCTCTGCCTTGAGGTATTCAACAGACGAATCTTCACATTGCGCTGATTCTGCCTCTGACACAGTCTCGCTCTCCAGCTCTGCAGCATTAGCCTCGTCTGAGCTTGAGGTCCCGATGCCAACGGCAAGAGGAATGGGCCGATCTAGTTCCGCGTGAAAGGGGAGCGGTGGGGTTGGGTTCAGTTGCTCGCGTTGGTGATTGAGCGTAGCAAATAAATGCACTGCCGCGTAGGCATCGGAGGCCGAGTAGACAATCTGATCCATCGACAACGCCTGGGACCACTCGCTCGCCCTCACGCCCTGGCCTTTGAAAAGGGGCAGGCGTAGAATCTCCTTGACTTGGTCTGCCAGTGATACGAATTTCTTGTTGATCAGGTCAAGCCTACCGTTCGCCGAGTACTTGACCTGCCTAAACAAATGGCTCAGCTCAAATAAGCCCCGGGACTCGACTTTCAGGTACTTTTTCAGTCGATTGCAGTCGCCTTTGATCCACACCCCGACCTTTGTAATGTCGGGGTTCTCCATGATCTTCCTGAGAGTCGGCGTCGCCAGTTCGTCCTTCGAAGGATACAAGGCCAAGTGCAAGAGCGCAATGCGGCTTTGGCTTGCGATCTGCACCAGCGAGACATTTCTCCGGGGTGACGCGTACTTGTAGCCGTCAGGAGACCATTCAAGGTCAAAGCCAATGACTTTCTCTTCCAGAAAATATTGAAGTACCCTCTCGGCCGTGTGGGCGCTTTTGCAATAATGTACTTTGACTCTCGTTTCGGTATTTTCGCCGTCCTTCTCGCCGTCTGGTCCACGGTAGAGGGTGTACGACCAGAATGATTCGGGCGTGTTTTCAGCCGCTGCGCTTGCGGCATGGAAGGCTTCCTCGGGCATTTGATAGTCCAAAGGTGTGAATGGAGGACCGCTCGGTATTTCTTTGCCACTTGCCGCGGCAACCACACCGTTTGGTTCTTCCTGCGTCTTCATACCCGCGCCGTTCAAGCCAATTCCTCCGTCTTGCGTTTCAGTGTCCCCGGTAGTCGTGTACGTCGATATCAGGCGGGCTGTCTCTGTAGATGCCCCTCCAAGGCTACGCTCTTTGGACGATTTCCGTGATACACTCTTGCCACGCCCCGCTTTCGACTCCAGGATGTTCGACACGTCGCAAGCGATCTCTTCTTCAGCGCCAGTCGGGCCGGTCCCAAGCTCTTTGACAGCGGAAGCCTCTGTGAAAAATCGAGCGGCATCGAGGGTGGGATACAAGGGTTGCTGGAAGACGAGGCCCTGGTTAGGGTGCCAAAGCCTCCAATTCGCGGGATGTTTGCGGCCATCCATCTTGGATCGAATATATCTACGGAGATAACAGAGTTACATTAGAACCCAGTGAGCAGAGAACAGCCAGGAGCGTCCTGTAACTCACAGTGAACGGCAGGTCACAACCCGTCGGAGAGCAAACAGGCCCGGTTGGCCATTTGCAAGAATCATGACGCGCGGTCGCGAGGAAAGCGATGCGCCATGCTGCCCAAATATCATACCAGGACCATGGATTCGTATGTATCGCGAAGTACCTTGATTGCCCCGGATTCAAGAACAGGCAGAAGCGCAGGGGTATGTTCGAGTCGAGTCGAGTGCGGCGGGGGAGACGCGTTAGAGTCGAAGTTGGTTACACGGTAAGCAGGTGAGTGGACCCGTTCTGGCGGTTAATTGATATGCAACGTTTGCACTAAAGGGTACGTACCGTAACCCGCTTTCACCGATAGCACCGATATTGCGATTCACGGCTCCAGTTTGCAATTGTCGGACATCATCAATCCATTTCAGCAGACACATATTCACTCTGACGATTCAAAACTCATCGAATACTTTCGTGTACCACTTCTCGCTCGCTCATTATCACCGAATCAGTGAACATGGCGTCTCAGGTGCAGCCTCTGGGTAAGCTTTTACGTACCACAACCCTCGCGAGGCAAACGCTGACCAGACAATGAATGACAGAGCTCGTCGACAAGTGTGTCGGATCCAGAATATGGGTCATCATGAAGGGTGACAGGGGTTCGTACGCTTCCATCACAAGGCTCTTGACTTCCACTAACGCCCGTTTACAGAGTTCAGCGGCACCCTTCTGGGTTTCGATGACTACGTCAACATCGTCCTCGAGGACGTGACTGAATTGTGAGATCCTCACTCGTTGCACGTGCTTGGTATGGAGATTCGGAGATTGACTGGGAAACGCAGTGGCTACGACGGCAACTCGACCAAGCTGTCCAAGATCCTGCTGAATGGCAACAACATATGCATGGTATGACCAGCTAAGCCCCCGATGGCAAGGCTCGTACACTGACTGACATACTTGCAGCTGATCCCAGGAGGCGAGGGACCATTGGCACAGTCATAAGGAAAGGCAGAAGGGGGCTCACAACAACGAAGCCATGATGATGTCGGGAACGGCAGTGCTTTTAGGGTGGCGTAGAAGGCACATTTGATATCCACATGAGAAGATGGGTCAAGGGTCAACGAAAGAGGCAGAACGAATTAGGAGCCAGATGCTCTTGATGATGGAGAGATGCTGGCGTGCACACCGTGATGAGCCGGTAAATACAAAAGACACCATTTTCACGATTCCTTCGAGCAGCCTCGTATCGTCGAGTGGCCTTGTATGCCAGTGGAGTCCAAGGGATTGTTTTTAGGGCATGTGCCAATACATTCAATGATTTTGTAAACCCTATAAAGCCGTTTACCGCCTGTTCCGCCCCCAACGCCGAGAAGAGAAGATCAAGTACCAGGTCTGGCAAACCTGTCACGACCTTCGAATCAACAAATCAATATGGCCCCGACAGCAATGAATCACCCTAGTAACCACCGTTCGCACCGTTGCCATCGCCATTGGTCGCGGGACCGGCGGCTGCCATGCGGCGCAGCTCGTACTCGCGGGTGAACTCGCGGCCAAGCTGAGCAAACTGAGCAATGAGGTTCTTGCAGACCTCGAGCATGGCCTCCTTGGGGGTGATGGTACCGTCAGTCTGGACGCGGATGAAGAGCTCAGGCACATTAGGGTGGGCAACTATTTCAAACAAGCCAAGGTTAGCAGTTGACTTCGCAATAAGTTCAGGTACATGTCGAAGGGTAGGCGTCTTGCTTACTCTTATATCCAGCCATCAAGATGTGGGGGTGTTGCTTCAGGTGCTCGGCGACCAGGTTTCCGAGGGTGTGGTCCTCCTTCTTCAGCAGGAAATCGGAGCAGTTGGACATGCCTGATCACCGGTCAGTTTCTCCACAGTCCCATGAGACGGTCGCTCGCCCGGCAGGAACGAGGCGGGGCTCGTGAACAGTGACATACGAGGGAAAGGAGTCTCAGTGATCTTCTTCTCGCCATCTCCGAGCAAGAAGAGCTCAAACCTGGAATTTGATTAGTACCTAGGTATTTATGGACGCATCCTATGCTGCAACAAATATGATGGGGGAAGGTAGGTACTGCTCAGGAATGTTGTCGTGTCGCGAGTTTCGAGTAGTCATCTTGGAACAGGGAAAGGGTATTGGAACGTTGGTTCAGTGCAGTGATTGTGATGATGATGTTGATGATTGTGGTAGTGCTCAGAAGCTTGACGACGAGAAGGGGTATATCGTGCAGCTAGGGAAGGCACCAAGGGCCTGAAGGTCTTCCTGCTCTGCTAGCGTGCCTAACCACCAGTGAAGTACCTGGGCAATCATGAAGAGCGTATCTGCTCAATGAGAATTGGGGTTGCCAGGAAGCTTGATCTCCAAGGTGAGAGAGGAAGGGTTGGCATCCACCTCCTTCAGCCAGCTGGTTCCCCCTAATTGCTCGTGGGCCACGCCAGCTCATGTCCAACTTTCCATAGACTTTCGGGGGCTGCCCACTAGACTTCCACTTGGATTACGCCTTTGATGATATCTGAGCCGAGAATGGTGGCCCTTGGATCTCAGCAAGTCCCTCGACCATAAACTGTGAAGAGCCTTCAATTCCTCCAATGACACTCCAGGGGGCGAGACAGACAACCCAACTTACCTATCGGGAGCGTTCATGGTGCCGATGAGACTGCCACTCAGCCAAGGAGCAAGATATTAAGCCAAAAATACAAGCGGGGTGGAAGGTTTGTGTATGACCTTGACAACCAGATTGATGACACCGATGATAACCAACTTGGAGGTGAAGAAAGCGCGGGAAGATGGAGACAGAGATGGAGTCTGGTAGTTTGAAATTCAAACCGGAAGTGGAAAAGGTTGAGGCTCTTCAGGCGGGCACTAGTGGTTGGTTTGCCGCATACTGCCGCTGTCGCAGGGCTAGTGGTGCCCATGCTTCAGCACAAGAGACCCCTGTCAGTGAGTCGGAATTCACTATGATCCCCATCTACGAATCATCTACGGCATAAGATCATAACGTATCAACCTTGAAACATGATGGATGGTTGGTTTGGGAAGCCCCTCTGCTTCAGTGACAAGAACTGCCGATGAAGATGAACCATTAATTCTCACTCATCATAATCAATTTACTGCAAAATGTACCTAGGTATTTACATGAGGCCTAAGGCCTGCTGGGTTGAGTATATATCTCTTCAATCTCTTGTCCGCATTCTATTCAAGTCAGCCCTGGAATCTCCCACCGAGGTCTACCTATTGTAACATCCATCAAATGCTCATATCAGACGATGCAAAACCTCCCACCAGAATCTTACATGCCACAAAAGGAAAGACATGTCTTTCGTATGTCATGTCTATACTTAGTATATAGCCGTTTCCGCAAATGCCGCGTTCGCTCATAATCTATGCATTGCCCCGGTCACAGTAACCTGGCAGGGAAGGGCCAGTCTCTCCACCGGCCCAACTTGAAAGGGTGAGGGCCGTCGTGTAAGCCATAGCACAGAAGCCAAATATACAGAGGATAATATCAGAAATCTTCCACCAGCGATTCCTCGCAACGGCTCTGTAGTGCAACATGGGCTAGAAACAAAGTCAGCATTTTGCAGTAGGGAAGCAGGGAGGAATAAAGATGAGAACTCACCGGGTAGATGTAGACAAGCGGGATGCAGGCAAAGTTGCCCACCAGCGCCACAAACTTGTCCAGATCATCCGCACCACCCCACGCGATAATAGCACAAAGGACGACAAAGGCGAAGCGGAAGCCGTTCTTCTGCCACTTGATGTAAGGGTTATACTTTCCACTTCGTGTGAACAGGCCGTTCTCTAATATTCTGATGGCAGGGAAGATCTGCAGCGGCGTAGAAAGCATGATGGCGATCGAGTACAGGAACTGCACGCCGTTCACAAGCTTGTTGTCCTGTGGCAGGTTGAGCAGGACTACGGTCTCGGTTGCTGAACCGTACGCCGCGTACGAGATGGCACCCATGACTGTGAAGAGCAACGTGATGATGATCATGACGACGAACATGACCTTGGGGAATTTCCTCGGGTCGGCCATGGACTCCTGGATCGGGATGATGAGGCCAATACCTTCGAAAGTAAAGATAGCTGTTCCGATGAAGAGGGTCCAGTCGTTCTTGTTGAACAGGATTATATCGGCCAGACCATACTTGTCAAGCGTCAGGACGTCATAGTAGAAGAGGTAACCCAAGCCGAGGATGATGAAGGCGTCGGCGATGAATGCTGTGAAACTGAGCTTGTTGATGTCGCGGAACAGGGAGAATGGCAGGAAAATGATCATTTGCATGAGGATCAGCCATTTAACCTGGATGTGTGTCTGGCAGTCCGACACGGCGAGGATGAAGGCCTGTAGGTTCTCAGACGTGAAGACGATGTAGGCCGCCACAAACCCGATCTGGCTGATGACAATGGATGACAAGATCAGGTTGCGCAACCATTTTCCGTAGAGAATCCCACCCATATCACCGAAAGATCCCTCGATCTTCAAGCGCGAAGTGACCAACAGAACGAAACAGTAGTAGCTGAGTGCAGCGACTCCAAGCAGTACTAGATTGCTGAAGACCATACCACCATTGAGGTAGGCACGGGGCAAGAAGAGAACACCGGTTCCGACGAAGGACTTGAGCAGTACCAGAGCCGCGCCCGTAGGACTGGCTTTTCCGCTGCCGCCGCGGTGCTTCCTCCTCCGTTTCCTGTGTGAGGGTGTCAACAACGCACTGTCCTCCATCGGCTCGCGCTCCATGTCTGAGGAGTCGTCGCTCTCCCACTCGTCCTCGCCCGAGGAGAAGAACTCGCCCGGCTTCAGCACCTCATCGTCCTCCTCGAGCTCTTCACCGGCGAAGTGGCCGTATATGCTCAGGAACTCGAGGAAGTTCGAGGTGAACACCTGAGGTTGTGCCCGAGTAGGTCCCACGCCGTACTCCAGCCCATCGCCGTTGGGCGCAGGGCTACCGACCGAACGCCGGAGGTAGTTACGCCTGAAGCCGCCGGGCACCTTGATGTTATGGATGTCCAAGACTTCCTCCTCGGGATCGGGCCGCGGCATGCTGAAACTCTTGCTGCGCTGGACCTTGTTCGTGGCTTCTTCCGTCCACTTGTAAATAGGACGGGTGATGTCTCCGCCCTGTAGCCGCAGGCTAGAGAACTCCTCATCCATTCCAGTTTCGGGTTGTTTGCCCTTTCCGCCGGCATCGCTCGGCTTCCTGTTGCCCAGGTCATCGGACTGGCCGTTACCATCGGACGGCTGGACCAAATGTCTCCTGATAATCTCGGGGTCCTCGTAAGCGCCGTTGCGCCCCCGTGTGTCGAAAGAGCCGTAGTTGGTCGGGGTCGCAGACGCGGGGAATTGACCGCTGGATGCGCTCGGGGATTGGGGTCGGGCAGCAGGAGGAGTACCGAAACGAGGTGGTGAAGCCCCGAGCGAGTTTGACAAAGCCGCGGCAAGCGCAGAGATGCCAGGCCCGGGCACGGCGCTTGTGCCAGTTGCGCCGGGGAGAGGCGTCACGTCGCCAGAGTTGCTGCCGCCGACATCCACAGAGCTTCTTTGTGCTGATACGCTCCGACCGATTGGAGGTGTGCCGTATTGCTGGCTCGGGATACGGCCAGCCAGGCGGGCAGTTGTATCGGCACGGGGGATGGAGGTGCCATATGAACGGCTGCGAAAAGAGCCTGGCGACGCAGATCGGGGGATCTCCAAGGGCGGCTGGCCCGTTGGGTCTTTGCCGTTATTTGACATGGTGCTTATCTCCTGTTGTGCTGTGGCGACAGGAAAATATTGTTGTCGTAGGTGCCAAGTCGAATGCTCCAAAAGGGTGAGGCTGGAAGCTTATCAAAGACGGGAAGCTTGAGCTCAGCTTATCTATATACTTGGGTATCTATATACGTGAGGAGCAGAGTGGATAAGTCTGTCTGCCTGACAGGCAGCATGGAGAAGAGACGTAAAGAGTGTACCGAAGTATAATAATGTTCAAAAATTATCTTACACCACTGCCACTGAGACACACAGTTATATGTATGAGAATTCATGGAAAATGTCTAGAACGAAAGCATATCGTGTCCATGCCTCTTGAGTATTTCTTCAGGAATCTGACTCGGCTTAGCTGCCTTAGGTACCTCAGTACCGGGCTGCACCAGTGAGCAGCTCGTGATCGTGATAGGACCTGTGGGTAGCGGCCAAGGCTCAGCTGACACACGCCTAATCCTCGTGTCTTACTCCGCCGGACAGGAACTGGTTCTCACTTAGCGTCTCCCACTAACAGGAGACGGGACATCTCTGCCGCTTGAACTGTTAGTTACCAAACACACCTGCAGTTCATCACCATTTATGCCCTCGAAGTAACCCCCACGAGACATGCCATCCCACCCACTCGTTTCCTCCTGACCTATTTCCATGGCTGTCAACGCAATGAACATAACCTGGGCTGGTGGCTTGCATCAAGTACGTTCACGGCGGCATCCAACGCAGCAGCCTTGCAAGACGGCTCTCGCTGCCATAGTGGTTATCACATGAGCAGTGCAGCACCGCTAACTGGGCAAACCAAACTCTCGCATCTCGTTCTTGTTGCTTCTCTTGTGGCTTGATCTCAGGACAGAGGTCGACTGGCCTTCATTGTGCACCTTAATTGGTCGATTGATAAGATTCACCCCTTATCGCAATGTCGTGGTTGTCAGGTGCATCGTCGTGTTTTGACCGGCCGTCAGTAGATAAGAGGAAGAGGGCGGCGACGTGTGTGATACTGCACTTGCTTGGGTTGATACGGTTGTTACTGACCCGCTGAATACTGTCGATGGGGCAGTAACACATTCTGTCTCCCGGCCTCTGACTACCTAGGTACCGTACCTACTGAGTAGCTAGGTAGGTACCTAGGTGGCTACGTAGGTATATCCCACTGGAAGCTGGCTATCACCCTCTTGATTGGGACTTTACTATGTAACCTCAAGCAGACATGCATAATATGCGATTTCACAAAAACAACATGCTCTTCATGCAGCCTCTTTTACCCTTCGCCGTTTTCTCACGGGCTTACAATTGTTTTCTTTTCGCTACCTCCTCTCATGATTTTCAATGTTCGTACTCAGAAGTATCTAAAGCACAAAAAACGGTGAGATCGTGGCCAAGCAGTGGAGCCGAAGCTGCTGTACGACTGACAGTATACACAGTATTTACTGATCCGTATGTGCATCGGCCCCGCGCACACTTCCGCGCACACAGCGGCAGCGACTGCAACACAACCCACCGCCGTTAAAAGCGCTTGCAGGAAATGACATGCCTCTCCGCTCCCCGCCTTGTTTGGGCCAAGTAGGCCAATGCAATGTGATCGTTGACCTCGGTGGCATCCAAGCAGGGCTTGCTCCATTTATCTGGCATATGCGTGCAACTTACCATCTCAACCAAGCAGTCTGGGCCTATTTCACTACCTGCAGTCCTCCTACTTTGTGTGTTTCAGTGTGAGTGATCTCATCGAAACAAACACATGTTATTGCCTCCCCAAGGGCGGCTGGTACGACCACACGGTTCGAAAAAAAAGCGACAAATTCAAGGAGACTCCTTGAAATTGGTTATTCCAATCGTTGTGTTCTATTCGACATCATTGCCACCCCTCTGCACATCATGTCCAGGTTTTAGTGAGATAACCACTCTCTCAACGATACTGGACGGAACTCGTCTTATCGTGGCAAGGACTCAGAGTCATCTCACGGCCTCCAAGATCTTGCCAATCCATTATTGATGTCCTTCTTCGCGTCCGCATTGTGGAGGATAAGATGGATCAACCAAAGGGGGGCAAGAGGCACAAGCTGGGAACGGTCTCAGGGGTCTATATCCCTGTGTGCCTAAACATCTTCAGCATACTTCTTTTCCTCCGATTTGGTATGATCCTGGGCCAAGTCGGCATGTTGGGCATGCTAGGTACGTCCACCCGCATAGCACGTAGCGCTTGAGAGCTGGTTGGTCTATTGACTCTGGTTCTGGCAGGCTTACTGCTTGTGTCCTATCTGGTCGGCATCATCACCACCCTCAGCCTATCCGCCGTCGCCTCAAATGGTGAGGTCAAGGGAGGTGGCGCCTATTATTTGATCTCGAGATCGCTAGGCCCTGAGTTTGGGGGGTCCATTGGGCTTCTCTTTTATCTTGCCCAAGTCCTGAACACATCTCTCAACATTGTCGGTCTCATCGCAGTTTTGAAGTTGAATTTCGAACAGACAATGCCACATGGGTACTGGCAAAACTACTTTCTTCAGACCATCGCATTGGTCGCTTGTACCACACTATCTCTGGCCGGCAGTGGCATGTTCGCAAGAGCCAGCAATGCACTACTCGTCATCCTTGGTGCTGCGATCCTAAGCATCCCGATATCTGCTCTTTTTAGGAAACCGTTCGAGGACCCCAACCTCGATATCAAATTCACAGGCCTCAGTGTGGCCACCCTGCAATCCAACCTTTGGCCACACATGCAAGGGAAACATTACGGAGGCATTGCCATATTTCGCGACCTTTTTGGAATACTGTTCCCAGCTACAAGTGGTAAGTCACTCCCGGTTGATCGACAAATGGCACAACTGACAAGACGTCAGGTATTTTCGCTGGAGCCTCGATGTCAGGTGACCTGAGAAACCCCAGCAAAGCAATACCAAAAGGCACATTGTACGCAACCTTGACAACGTCAGTAGCATATATCTTGGTCATTGTGTCTATGGCGGCCAGCACTGGCCATGGCTCTTTGTTACGGAACGCAAACATCATCCAAGATACTAATCTTTACGCGCCAACAATCCTTGCTGGGGAATTGGCGGTCACATTCTTCTCTGCGTTGATGGGTATTGTAGGAGCGTCAAAGCTAATGCAGGCTCTCGCTCGCGATAAGCTATTTCCTGGACTGTCTCTGCTTGGCCGTGGCCTCAATAAAGGCGACGAGCCTGTCGCCGCTATTTTCTTGACGTACGTGTTAGCCCAAATTGCTCTACTTGCAGACCTGGATCAACTCGCTTCGTTGATCTCTATATTCTATCAGGTAAGTCATGTGTTCTTCGACCAGTCGTCCTGGTCTGTAAACAACCCGGTCGGCTTTGGCGGTACTTTGACATATATTCGAGCCCCATTGGAGACTCTTTTCACGTTTGGCTCACGCAACTAATCCACACCAGTTGACATTCTTCACTATGAACTTGGCCTGTTTCCTGCTTAAAGTCGCGTCCACGCCCAACTTTAGACCTGGCTTCAAGTTCTTTAGTTGGCAGAGTGCCTTCGCTGGCGCCATATTGTCAGGGGCGGCCATGTTCTTTGTCGACGAGACATCAGCTGCCACGGCCGTCTGTCTTCTGGTCTTTCTCTTCCTACTGCTGCACTATCTTTCGCCTCCGAAACATTGGGGCGATGTCAGTCAAAACTTGATATATCACCAGGTTAGAAAGTATCTGCTCAGGCTGAGGCCTGAGCACATTAAGTTTTGGAGACCTCAGATCATACTACTGGTCAACGATCCCCGGAGCCAGACACGCCTGATTCAGTTCTGCAACTCGATGAAGAAAGGGGCGTTGTATATCCTTGGACACGTTATTGTAACAGATGACTTTAATGAAGGGGCTCAGGAAGCTAAGTCTCAGCAGCAAGCCTGGACCAGATATATCTCTGAATACTCAAGAGTCAAGGCCTTTTTGCAACTGACAATGTCCCCAGCCATCACATGGGGGGTCAGAAATCTGATCTTATCAGCCGGCTTGGGAGGCATGCGGCCAAACATAGCCGTCATCGGGTTTTACAATCTCGAGGAGCTTCGTCGAGCAAATCCACTGCTGCAAGTTCCGGAACCTCCTAACTCTCATCAACCAAATCGCAAACTCTCAGTAAAGGAAGGCAAAGTCCCACGGAGACGTCGTGGAGACACTTCGTCTCGGATCTTGGGAGATTCCCTGCCTACAGACTCCATTCGCAGAGAAGGCTCGATGAGTGCGAGCAATTATCTCACAATTCTCGAGGACCTCGCGCTGAGGTTCAAAATGAACGTTGCTGTTGGAAAGGGCTTCCAGACGCTCGAAACACCCCGCAACGATGGAGGCAATACAAAGAAATACATCGATCTTTGGCCCATACAAATGTCTGCTGAACTGCAAGCGGAAGGCAAAAGTGTTCTGACAACGAATTTTGACACATGTATGATAATATCAACCTCGGCGAAAAGACACGAGGCTTGGGCTAATATGTTTTAGACACACTGATTCTACAACTAGGTTATATCCTGCACTCGGTTCCAGCATGGAAGCGGGTCTACCATTTGCGGGTTGTAGTCTTCGTCGAGTACGAAGAAGAAGTGGAAGCTGAACGAGGGCGTGTCAAAGCTTTACTCGAAAAGTTAAGAATCGAAGCTGACGTGCTGGTATTTTGGCTAGCAAATGGTACTCTCGCCACATACGAGACCATCATATCAGGACATGCCTCAGACCCGGTCACTGAAAACATGCTCAATCATTGCCTGAGAGAGGAAGAGTGGTGGGAAGAACTACGAACACTCAGGGACCGGAAAACCATGAGCGCGTCGCAAGAACTTGATTCTCTTGCTAACATTGTCGAATCAACCGCTGGCAGGCCGGGCATTTTCAACCCCCATAACGAGCCAGAAGACTATGGGGAGTACAGGCGCCACAGTATCACACGTCTCACGGAGCTCCCGAAGAGGCCAACTGTGTCCACACTAGCTCGTCTGGGTGTTGTCAACCTTGGTATCCACACGGCGAACCTGATACCAAACGTTTTCAACAGCAACTCGGACAGTGGCGGTGACTCAGGAAGCGAGACCGATAGCGATTCTAATTCCAATGATGAGGATGCCGATTTCAACGACGATGGCAGTGTAGCTAGCGAAGGCGAATATTTGAAACCTGTCCGGCGGCCCCTGTTATCTTCTCCAGGGCGACGAAGAAGTTATAACGACGCTCACATCAGGGAGCCCGTGGCTCGCCGCAAGGCAGTGCAAGTCGACAGGATAGCGAGGTCCACAGAATCGTCGGTGCCGAGAAGCTACGGGACAATTCGGTCAATATCTCCCAACACATACGACGTGGATGACCTCGCTGAGTCCTCTACTTACTACCATGACACGGCAGCAACATCTCCTGGGGCCTTACTGGATAGGCCAGCTACTCCTCGAAGAGGGCTGAGCCGCAATACGTCAACGAATAGGACAACTACCGAAGCTGATGTGCCCAAGCCAGTGCGGCCAGCGTACTCACGACAACCCAGTCATGCTACGAGATTTTCAAGCCAGATTATCCCACATACCGAGATCACAGAGTTAGAGGGAGGGACTGGGCCCGTTCTCGGGTTTGTAGAAGCAGAACCCCCCAGAGGACGGCCTAGGCCTTCTAGGACAACTTCACAAACTCGAGCCTCAAACCGCCGACTTCCCGAGACGAGGGCTACGACTGAAGACGACGCTGGACGAGAAGTCTCTTTCGCCCCGGGACTGGAAAGCATGCCTCCATCTCCTGAAGAAGCCGCTACGGACGTCTCGATCAACATACCAGATCTTCTTGCGTCCAACAAACTGAAGCCGAGGCTCGGCGACAATGACAGCGGCTACAGCGATGACAGCCGTAGTCTACCACTGTCGTTCAACGATCTGCCCAGCCGGGCCCAGTACCTCATCCTCAATGATCTGATGCGCAAGAACAGTAGTGACACGGCGGTCTTGCTGACAACGCTCCCGATTCCTGCGGAGGGTACTTGCAGAAGTGAAGAGGCGAGCGTTGCATATCTATCGGACGTCGAGGTCCTCTGCCATGATTTGCCTCCTGTGCTGCTTGTGCTCAGTAACAATATGACGTAGGTTCTGCTTTTCTTATATTCCTAGTTTGCTCTCGCGTATCGTGTGGATATGAGAGTCCTCAGTGAGGGCTCTTGCATCACCTCTCTCAACTCAGTGGCGAACAACTTGTCCAAATTGCTAACCCTGGTTGTTATTGCAGAGTGACGGTCAGCCTGTAGACTTGGGAGTAGTGGGATACCCAGCTCCAACTACGGCTTGTCGACCATCAGCGATCTCCCGGAAAATCTTGAGGAGGATTTGACACAGTGAAAGGGGGTTGCGATATGCTCCAGATTCGAACCCCCACGGCGAGCTGCGTCTGCCTCCCAATGAAATTGACTGTATGGATTAATTTGTCTGGATAGTCTCAGTTATTTGCAGTGTGATAATTGCGCCATGAGTACTACCTCCTGGGCCACTCTACAATAAAATTGTCTTCTGGGAAAATCAAATTCTTTAGAATACATTCTTGGGTCAATTTCGAAGTCCCGATATTTGGTTAGGTGAATTCGAACGATTTACATCGCATAATATGTTTGTCTCAGTCACTATGTTGATGACAAGGGATGACTGTTGCCTTTGATAGGCGTTCGTTGAAGGACGTCATGTCTTACACAATTGCAAGCAACTAGGGAGAAAGGCAGCTACAGAGTCACATTGATATTGCAGCATGGTGAGCTCGAGAATTGCTATATTCATATGGATTCCTCTCTTCATTATGGACTCGAGAGGCCGTGTTGGCCAAACTTCCCACATAGACAAAGCCAGC
Source organism: Cytospora piceicola (assembly GCA_023375675.1). Taxonomy (NCBI): domain Eukaryota; kingdom Fungi; phylum Ascomycota; class Sordariomycetes; order Diaporthales; family Cytosporaceae; genus Cytospora; species Cytospora piceicola. The sequence continues at coordinate 106,426 of JALQBC010000036.1, read as the reverse complement.
GATTCACGAGGCTGGACCTTGACAAGGTCCTTTGTTGTTCACGCGGCTCGACCACGAGGACGAGAAGCGGGATTCGAACATATATTTTGTTCCGGCTTTCGTTCTGCTCTGATAAACCTACTAGGAAACGCCAGACCATACCTTGACTAAACCTACGTTCGCCATGGGTTCATCATACTATGACCAGATGCACAAAGACCAAGCATCTACGTCCTCGAAGCCCAGCGCTTCGAGCCACAACACTACCAACAACAACAGCAATAGCAATAGCAGGTCTATTGCCACAAACACCGCCAAAGTCCTCAACAAGATCAACACCCTCGTCCGCCCGCCGGATTCCTTCCTCAAGTCCCGGCCAAGTCCCAAGAGGCCGCCCCCTCCTCCGCCGCCGCCGCCTGCTGAGCGCTTCCAGATGGTGCACACGCCGGACCGTGCGCCGGCTGCCATCCCCATGTGGGAGATACCGAGAACGGAGCCCGAGTACAGAGCCGCGCTCACGAAGATGAGGATGCAGGACCGGCTCCGGGTTGAAGGAGGGGAAGGGGACCAGGAGCAGACCGGCGAGGCAGCCCCGGGCATGGGGGCCGGCTTGCATGATCGATTCCCTTCTGGTTTCAGGTGCGTCTGTGACTCCGTAAATGCGCGGATCAACGAGAGGAGGAAAGGGGTGATTGAGGTACCGAACTTGAAGAAGACACCAGCTAACCCTCGCAACGAGCATTGCAGCCCGAGATCAGTGCCGAGCATGCACTCGTTGAGGGTGGAGAGCGCTACATTCGAGAGACCCCGAGGAGGCCTCACGACATCGTCATCCACCCCGATGGTGTCTACCCCGGCGTCGGCGAGGTTTCCACCGAGGGTCATGAGCGTGGAGGCCCTCCGCGCGCCCCGACCGCTCTCGGAACGCGCCCTGATCCCTCTGGGCCAGCGGGCCAGTCGGAGCGAGTACGCTCCAGAGAAGACGATTAACAAGCCGATTACGCCGGTCGCCTCCCCTGCCATGGCACCCAAAAGTAGCAGCAGCGGTAACTTGGCTGAGGGTGTCGAGAACGGCAGAACCGCCATCGACTCGGGCACCAAGGCGGGGCGGAGAACGCCACGCATGTGGAGTTTCGATAGTATTGCGACTAGTGACGGCGAAGACGCCGCTGAAAGTAGCAGGCCTGGAGTGCCGTCAGCGCGGCAGACCGGCGCCTCGTCCCAGGCCAAAGACACGGGGCGCGCGGCGGCAAGGACCCCGGGGACGACGGAGTGCTATGTGTGCCAGGAGCCCTGCAAGCCAGGGGCGGGCCTCTGCGCCGAGTGCAAGAGCCGGTTCCAGCCGCTGGGGGAGGTGTTTGAGGACTCGGAATCGGAGTACGAGGACGAGCCGGTCGGCGCCTCTCACCCCGCGCCCGAGCGGAGCCCCCCGGCTGTCCCTGCCACGCCGCCAAGGCCAGGGCGGGCCGGCGACGGCTTTTCGCCTCGCGCGGGTGCCCGGGGGGCCAGCTCGAGGGGCTCTTCCGGGCAGTCGTCTGCCTCGAAGCGCTTGCGGGACCTGGCCTCGAGGTCGACGAGTGTCTCGCCCACGCCACACCTCGCCCACAACATGCAGCTCAAGGTTGTGCCGTACCCGATGATCCGCCAGTTCTCCGTCGGCTCGTCGGCCAGGGAGAGGGAAGAACACGATCGATCAGCCTTGTACCATATCGAGCAGACCATGAAGCCCCGGGAGCCGATGACGCCTGGTGCCGCCCCGGGACCGGGCCGCGATGCCATCCGCGTGGGAAGTGTGCATTCTGGCGAGGGGTCGCTCGCTGGTAAACACAACGGTAGCCCGGGCGAGCGAGTTGAGGATGCGCAGCAGCAGGGTCGAAGCCGAAGCAGCTATGGCGACTGGTTTCGATACTATGAGAAGACGAAGGAGGATGAAGAGGGCAGCGGGTATGTCTTTGTACCTTATGAACTGGTCAGCCCGATAACCAACTGTGACCTTTTTAGCAAACATCGAAACAGGACGTCAGCAAGATCGAGCACGTATGACCTGATCTATTCGATATACAACGAGTATTGCGACCAGCAGGAAGACGAAGAGCATGGCGGCATGATTTGATTAGTCCGGCAGTCGGAGAGAAAAGTGAGAGATTCAAACCCAAAACCAGTTGTTGAGCCGGAGGTTGGTAAGTTTTCCCTTTGATTGAGACATCATGTCGACTGACTGGCTAGGCTTACCATATCAGCCTGTCTGTAATGGTTTGTAGCCTGAAGTCGATTCGGGGCCCCGGTGGATTTCAGCGTAGCCAAAACACCAGCCATCTTCGCATCAGCGAAGCAAAAATAGAGGTTCATCCGAGGTCCGTGGTAGTATGGTTCAGGGTTTCTATATGCCGTCTTTCTATTTAAGCGGAATGTTGCCAAAAGTCTATTTGCAGTTCTTGTGTCTTTGTGGTGTGGATGTCCAATTGTGGCGCTCGTTCATGCGATTTTGGTGACGGTAAGCTCTCCTTTGCCCTCGCCCTCCAACTCTATCAGGCCCCCGCTCTCAAGCTTCGTCTTCCATTTCGTGCTCTCGTAACGGGCCAGGATCATGGTCATGCGCAGAATCTTCTGGTTACTAGACTCGTGCTCTGTGACCTCGTCGGGCACAGATGTGAATGTCCACCTGCCAAAAGCCCAGTTTAGAATGTACCTGTTTTGCGGGTGTGGTGCTGGATCGGCTTGGTCCTTATCCGAGCCTTTCAGTGTGGCTGTGGATGTCAACACGGCCTTTATCCGGTAAACCTCGTCTTTGGGTGTTGTTTTCAGGAACGTCTGCAAAGCGTCTGCATTCACGCTTGAGCCATTGGGTCCAGTAAGTTCGATGGACAGCACCTCAACTTCAGACTGGTGACTCTTGTCATGGTCATGGCCATGGTCATGTTTGTGGCCAACCGGCTCCTCAGTCATCGATTGCGCTAGACCGCCGTCGATACCGAAGACGAGGTCCATAGACACCCGTCCCTTATCACTCTTGACCCAGGCGGTATCTGTCTCCAGGTCGCCGACACGGTCCAAGCAGGTGTCGAATTTGCGCTCATCACAGTTCTCCCATCTATGAACAGAGTTAGCTTCACCGGATCTAATACGGGGATGGATGAGCCAAATGAGTTTCCATACTTGTTGAAGACGATCAGGTCTGTATACTTGGCCTGCAATCTCGCAGTGACACTCGTATCCTCATAACCCTCCCAGTTCTCCACATCGATTACACTCACCACGCCATCCAGGACATAGTCCCCGGTCTGGCGAGCGATGCGGTTGATCTCCATTGCCAACGTGGCAGGGAAGGCCGATCCAGAAGTCTCGATGATGATGCGGTCCGGGGTCACCTGGTCCTGGAGTTCCTTGAGCGCCTCGCCGATCTGGCCTACGAGGTTGCAGCAGATGCAGCCGTTGAGCATCTCGCGCACGCCGGATATGGCATTGGAGGAGGCGAGCTGCGAGTCGATGGCGAGGTCTCCGAACTCATTCTTGAGGAGGGCGAGTTTGTAGTCGGGGTTTGTGGCGCGGAGTTGGGGGATGAGGTTGAGGATGAGGGAAGTCTTGCCGGACCCGAGGAAGCCCGTGATGATGGTTATAGGAATGGGCGCCATCTTGGGGATGTTCTGACGATGTTCTGACGATGTTCTCGCCTGTGAGACGTTGGTAAGGGAGAAGTAAGACGTGAAGAATTAAAAAGTGATGACCTAGACGTTGTCGTGTGATGTATGTACGTCTAAGGCCAGGTCAGGTCAGGTCAGTTCAGGTCAAGTCAGGTCATCGGTTCATGAAATTGCCGCGATGATATGACCGCTCTCGGCGACCGGGTCGGCCAAAAATATAAATTTAAGGTTATCGATTACCGGGTTATCGCCCGGCAGGGCCGATGCAGTGGGGGCCGGGGCGGCTTGTCCCCTGTAAGACCCCATCAAGTCGTCGAGCTGTAAATGATCCATTCTCTGCTGCAGTGTCTACGCAAGTAGAGAACTGTCAAAAGTATCGAGGAATGCAAGCCAACAGTTGCTAATGTGAGGATTATAGCTGGACGGATTGGAGCAGTTTCCTTTCCAGTCGACGTACAGGCGCTGTAGAACCATGGTACAACGTTAGACTCAAGCCACACACAAGTGAACACTTACTGTGTAGAACCTACGGACGTCATCTATTGAGGACCTTGGTGATGTCATATCCACCTGCCCGTACTGTGTAGTTGAGCAGCTGGGTTTCCAATCCCTTCTTCAATTAACACCTCCATCCTCTTCAATAAGAAATCCAAACGTGTGCATATTCCCGAGTCATTGCCTCCAATCTACCAGATCAAATTACATACCGTTATCTCTCACCTAATCCCCAAAGCACCGTTACTATGTCTCAAAACAACGCCAACGCCAACGCCAACACGGCTGAGGGAGCCAACGGCAACCCTCCGTTGACCTACAAGCAACAGCTCGACAATGCCGCCTCGAAGGTCAAGTATCCCAAACCTGAGGAGAAAGTGGGGGTTGTGGACCAAGTTGTCGAGAAAGGTATGATATCCGTCCACTTTCTCCACGAGACTTAGGCTCACATTGAGATGTGATGTAAAAGTGTCCCAGTACGTTCCCGCAGTTGGCAGCGTCCTTGGAAAGGAACAGAAGAAGGAGGATTCTCCCCCTGAGAGTGTTTCTGAAGCCCCAGGAGCGCCCGCGAGACCACACCACGATACTCAGATTGAGGAGTTCGTCAGGGATCAACATCGCAGTCAGGAGAATGCCCTAGCGCTTGGCAAACAGTGATTACAGCTCGGCTTGGTTTCGATAGGGAAGAGCTGTTTGGTTTGGCGTTCATCATGTGGTGGAGCGGGGTTGTAAGATCAATGCATGTGTAACATTAGCAAAGGCGTAGGTGGGAAGCTGGCATGAGGCTATCGTCAAAAAGAAGACTGGTCGATTTCGATCACAATTACGATTACGATTACGAAGTTGGGCAGCTCAAGTTACTCTTATCCATACCCGAGCACCCTGACCAACGTGGACAACAAGCCAAACTAAGGACACCACCACTCTTCAAACCGTGCATTACAGCAAGAATTGACTGGCTACAGCCGCAAGGGCAAGGGCTCCCAGCACCAGCACAGGACTACTCTTCAACCTAGGCGCACCGGCAGTGTGGTATGTCGAGCTCGTCGCATCGGTTCCGGTTTTTGACCCCAGCATGGACTTGCCATCAGAGTCATGTCCCATGTTGGACCAAGAGGAGCCGCCCTCGGAGGAAAAGCTAGGATTAGCCACAGCAATGGCAGCATCACTACTTAAGTTTATCCCAGATAAGCCAGTTCCGAAGAGCTGACCCAACAACAGCAGCAGCAGCAATACCATTGTCCGTATTGGACCCAGAGAAACCACTTCCAGGGGTAGAGCCAGGTCCAGCAGTAGCAGCACCCACCACGGGGGCCGCCAAAGCTGGTGTAGCAGTGACACCATTGCCATGGATCTTGACGGACTTGGTCTGGATAGCCTGCTTCACGGGGCAGGTGACAGTCCGGGTCTTGTGCTCGCACACGTCGCAAGTGACGATTGTCCTGATGGAATCTGGCGGGACGGGTGGCTGGGTCCCCGTAGCTGGGTCACCTGTGCACACCTTCCTAATCGTGCAGGTCGCGGTCCATTCTGTCGTGGGACAGGCGGCCGGTGCTGTGAAACAGTATTGGGTGGCGGCGAAGGTAGTGGGTTCCGGTTGCTGTGAGGTGCCCGCGAGAACGGTAGTCCCGACCGCGACGGGCTGTGGGCGTGCAGGAGAGGAAGACATCCGATATTGGCTGACCGAGACTGGACGTGAGGTGTCACTGGCTGGCCCGGAGGCATCACGGCAAACACGACAAGTACGACGAGGAACACTCAGGACATGTTGTCGGTAGTTTTGGTGCGGGATAGCAAGATAAGGAGGGCAAGTAGGTATACGGCGAGTCGATTGAAACCCAAAGGAGCGACTTAGGGTCAGTGAGCATTAGTAGACATGAAGACCTTTTTGGTGTTTTCGCACCAATGTCAAGAATGGAAGGCTTGTTCCTAAGTGAGGGACAGCATAGTTACCGTGGCATGCAAGAAGGTTCCGCAACCAGAAGTCTCCTCTCGCGGTTGTATGGTTCTATTTGAGGCAGAGGGCCAGAACACCGGTCGACGAAGACAAAGACGAAGACGAAGTTGCCATGGAGACAGACTAATGCCTTGCCCGAGCCACACACAACCGTAAGGAAGGACTAGAAACGGGAGGACGCCTCCCTCAGCCCTACCGCGGCAGAATCGCCGGGCAGGTGTGCGCGCACACACAGGCAGATATGGTCAATTGAAAGAATCAAGAGAGAAGACTGGGCTGAAAGGAAATCCAAGGCCAATCATCAAACCTTTTCAGGACAAATGAGAGTTCAGACGTCCCCTGAACACGAAGACGGCCGAGCTTCATCGTCGCGTTGCGAACGTGCCTATGCCAGGCGGAAACATCCTCAACCAGCACCGTGTACCAGCAAACCAGATACAGGAAAGCATTACACTCATCGTAGACATATATGCATACATGCTCTCAACAGCCGCGAGACATTTAGCATGGTGTTTACTACCATCGGCTCTATCCGGCTCTAGCTTCAACCATGACGGTCTCATCTGAGATAATCCCGCCAGGGTTGAAACCGGCATGCACAGAGGGCAATTAAGCAGGAGTGGTTCACTACGAGCAGTATCATTTGTCAGACCCGCCCGTGTCCAGATACGAAGAAAAGATTTCCTTGCCCCAAATCGACCACAACCTGACGATTTTTCATCACTGCAGATATCTAATAGTAAGATGTCTCCCGTCATTGGCATCTCTCACCCACAGAAAAATAATGGTGAAAGACTTCCTTATCGAGGAATGTTGGTCTCCAGAGGATTCCCCGAGGAGAATATGGCAACACGACACTGTGGTGAAACGAGGTGTCGGTCGTGGCAACTCTGTGAATACTTTTTGATCTAAGGAAGAAAGAAAGAAAAGTTTTAAAATCTGGTCGGCGCGGCCAGGTTTATATAGCAAATGCAGAAAGTCTCTGATTGGCTGGACTGGTACGGTGGGGCTGTACGTAATCATGCCCGGCCTTGGAGCTTGCCTGCCCGCGCGAGAGCTTCCATGACTTGCGGTCACTCTCTACCGTCCATCTTTCACTTGTCACCGGTCACGGATATTCCTCAGCCACTACGTTCAACCCATCCTTGCAAGAGGCAGTCGTCAAGGTACGCGGGTCCACCCTCCGCACACATTTACTGAGCTGGCAGAGCTACCGGTATGCCCTCGGACGAGTACAAATCGGCGGGCGGCGGTGCCCTACGAATAAAAGGTGCCAAGGTTAAGAAGAACAAAACGAAGAAGAAGGAGAAGAAGAGCGATTTGGAGAAGAACCTTGTGACGAGGGAGTCGTCAAAAGACCCCAAGACAGAAGACGAGCAGCCCGAGGAGAAGGTAGAAGACGCAGAAGAAGACGCAGGGCCGTCCAAGGCCCACAAGACAGAGGCGGAGATGCGGTTCGAAGAGGCACGAAAGAAGAAGCTGCTAGAGAAGACGGAAAGTGCCAGGCCGGAGCTCCTGAAAACGCACAAGGAACGTGTCGAAGAGCTCAATACGTACCTCTCGAAACTGTCCGAGCACCACGACATGCCCAAGATCGGTCCCGGTTAAGACACGAGAGGGCTCGAACGAGGGAGGCGACAGCAGAAAGGAGAAGCCTGCGAACATGGGATCGTCTACGGGGGAGCCTGCCCTTTGTCAAACAAGGAGGCCACCTGAAAGTAGGACAGGACAAGATAGTCAACCAGGACTGTGTCCACCCGCAGGCTGTCACTCCTTACGACTGGGCTACCAACGAGGAGGCTGTCTCGTTCCCCTAGGAGACACCATTCGACGGGAGTTCATCGACAAGGTAGTCCACATATGGCCGGATCTTGAGGGGCAGCCTACTGTTAACGAGAGGGAGCTCGAGCGAGGCTGGTCGCTGTCCCCGAGGATGTGCATAACATCAGGCCGCCAACGGTAGAGGCGCGGAGGAGGAGAACTACCAGCTACGCCTCCTATCGGAAGGGAGGCCGTCCATAACACTTGGAAGGCCCGAGATCCCCCAGTCACTTAGTTCAAGATACCCAATTATACTTCAATTCAAACTGCTGGACACTGACCAGGTGAAACTCCATTTCAATGTCAATTGACATATTATATCATGTTGGTCGCTGACTAGTGAGGCCACGTAATATTGACTGGGAAGATGTCAAACGGTCACGGGAAGGATCTTGAGGACTCAATGTAGTAGTGTCAAAGTACTTTGTTTCATTAGGGTGTGAGGTTCTGAGGACGAATGTCCTATCATGCAGTCAGTGTCAAGAACCCTTGACCACTGTTCTCATGAGGCTCCCCTTCTTGTATTCCAATAGTTGTAGACTTTGCCCCCCCCCCCCCCCTTATCTATTTTCCCTTTCATGAATTTCAAAAACGCTATGCAATGAGTGGTATGATACTGTTGGCCGCCGTATCCGCTGTCCCTTTCTTTCCCGTAACGCTATGCAAATGCAAATGCCCGGAACGCCTCTATGATAATGCTTACGGGGAAAAAATCCACCATTTTTTTGAAAATCAGGAGCCGAGATATAAGACTTCCTCCGCCATGGCCTCAGTACCAAGGTCTCGTTGCACAGGCGAGTGCTTCTTCTCGTATACTCCACAAGTCTTGGGGAGAGCTGCGTCCCGCTCCGAATTAACCGCAGGCTCCCAGACGCTTCCAGACGCTCCCAGGGGACCAATGGAGGTCCCTTTTCGCTGTCGGCCGCACTATACGACAAACATGAGCAGGGAAAGACCGGCGGCAACGGCGAGGCCACCAGCCAGGGCTGGGTGCGCGCCGGCGGCGGCGGCGGACTCGGTCTGCAGGCTCGCGGCCGCCCGGGTTGATGTGGCGCCTGCGGTAGGCTCGGCGTCGACGAACGAGTATGAGGTCTGCGTGACCACCGAGATGCCTCCGTCTGCCATGGTGGACGTGAGGGTGTGGAGCACCTTCTGCGACGACACCGAGGTGCTCGTGGACACGGCTTCTGATGACGACGAGGAAGAGGAGGACGACACCGTGGAGGTCGCCACGGTTGTGTCAAGTGTCGTAGTAACGACTGTGAGTTTGGGTTAGCCTAAGTACCTCCGAAAAAGTCGATATAACAATTCGCCCTGATTGTTTGCGACTACACCAAGCGACTTCACGGCGCCGGGACTATCCCGAAGGAAACTACCTGAGGATACCTCTCCAGAAGACCAACGCAAGAAAGGCTTTCCCGGGGGAAGCCATTTCCAGAGGAGGCAATCCGGAAAGGATGTCCTGGAGGGATGGGTCCCAGAGGAGGTTGTCAAACATGGTGGAGTGCAAAAAAACTACGTCGACGTACCAACTAAGGAAACACGCGACGAGGTGCTAGAGTCACTACTTGTAGTAGTATCCCCAGCACTAACTGTAACAGTAATAGTGGAAAGCAAAGGGGCAGAAGACGACGCCGCAGACGAGGAGGAGGATGAGGAGGTGGTGGAGGAGGAGGTGGATGAGGTGGTGGATGGAAGCGCAATCAAAGATGAGTAAGAGTCAGACTGACTTTCAGAAGAGGCAGAAGAGGTGGTAGCAGCGGCGGACGTAGAGGCGGACGAGGAAGATGGTGTAGCAGTGACAACGACGACGGTGGTCTCAGGCGCGACAGTGCTGGTGGAGGCGGCTTGGGTAGATGAAGGAGCGGAAGAAGTAGTAGCGGCTGCGGACGTACCAGAAGAAGCAGTTTCTGAGGGAGTTTGGACAGCTGTGGTTTCCGCCGTGGTCGGTTGGGTGGTTGGCGTCTGCGTCTCGACGCTCGTCTGCACAGCCGTGGTCGTGACGACGGCGGCAGATGTCGGCGTGGTAGAAGCCTCGGCGGTGGATGTTGCCTCGGCGGTGGTTGTAGGCGTGGTAGAAGCCGCGGAACTGGTCTCCGGCGTGGTAGCAGCCGCGGAACTGGTCTCTGGCGTGGTAGCAGCCGCGGAACTGGTCTCTGGTGTGGTCGCGGCAGCCTCGGAGCTGGATGCCGGGGTCGTGGCAGCAGCCGCCGAGGTCGTGGCATCCGTCGTGGGCGTGGTCACAGCCGTGGTCACAGCCGCGGAGCCGGTAGAGTTGCCACTGTCTTGACGCTTGGCCACACGTGCAGCGTCCTGTGGGCCGTAGGATCCCGGGATATATTTCTCCAGCATCTCACGGAGGGACTCGACAGAGTCGGAGCCCAGCAGAGACGACAATGGGGAATCCTGGACGTCCACAACGGCAGGCTCAACATTTCCAACATCCTTGTGGCATGGCATTCGAGCGTGGTGAACCGAAGCGAATCCAACAATTGCCAAAGAGCACAACGAAAGTGCCAGGTACCCTTTCCGTCTGGTGGCCGTGGTCCTTGGTCGGGCGGTCCGCGCGTCGGGTCGTGATACAGCTTGATGATCCTTCTCCCTCAGGAGCTGCTTCTCCTGGATGTCCATTGGCATTTCTGCACCGAGCGCCTCGATGTCCTTGGGGTAGGTCGAAGTCATCATGGCGGTGGTAGATGATTATGATTGTGTTTGTTGTGGTTGGAGGAAAGGGTGAATGAAGGTCAGCGAGGGCGAGTGGGTATTTCAGACAAATCGAGGACGCCACCGGTGTGCACGATGGCGGGTGGAACTTGGAACAGGTGCCGAAAGTGGAACCGCCACGCAGAAGCTTCAACAGGAGGTACAGTAGGATCAGCAATCCGCTTATCTTGGCGTCTAAACGTGCATGCTTTTGGGGCCGTAATAAGGTGCAGTGAAAATGATGGTGATGGTGATGGTGATGAGGGCCTTGTTGGTTTATCCAAGGCCCGCCTAGGTCTGGAAGGTGGTAGGGTCCGGGGTGCTCCTGGGACAGAACCAAACTATCAAGGGTCTCGAGTCTTCGCCTGGCAGGCGTGGATGTGAACGAATGGATTAGGCGGCCGGGGTTCAGCGAGGACGCAGTGGATATCCAGGTTTGGAAAGCCTCGATACGGCGCCTGTGACGACGTAGGCCGGATGGGTTGCCCCTCTTCACACTGCCCAACAAGAGCCACTACTCTGCTACTATTATGTGATTAGAATAAAAAATGAGGGAATATGCGCCGGTAACCAAGGTTTACCGGAAAGAAACGGCTGCCGTTGAGATCAATTGCAGACAGCAACGAGGGTTTCTTGAGATTGATGGGTGGCAAAAAGCGGCGGGAGGAGAAGCTGTGGTTGTATTGAGGCGTGGAAGCGAAAGAGGGTCTCAAGAGGGTCTCTACAGTACCCAGTGTTACTATGTAAGTGTAAAGTTTAAGTGCAAGTGCAAGCAGAACGAGGCTCAAAAAGAGGTGTGAGAAAGCAAATGTGTGTGGGAGGGGAGGGGGATTACTGTGCATACATGTTGTATGTACGTAAAATCGCCATGATCCACTGAACACGGCTGGTAGAGACCAATTGTCTGGTTGGGCTGAAGTTTATACTTACCAAGGTAGGTAGGTAGTGGAGCTCCAGCTGCTGGTTTGTTGCAGTGCAGGCTTTTGGTTCCCACCGTCCAGCCGTCGTGTCGTACACTTCTGACACTATAGCCGTGTAGCCGTCTGAGGCCGTGTCGTTGCCAGTCAGCCAGTTCAGCTTCTTCATCTGGGTTTGTCACCAAGGATCGTGACTCGGAAAAAAAAAACTGGCACGCTATGGTGCTGTGGCGTCTTACTGTTGACTGTGAGAGACAGGCAGACCCAGACAACAACCAATTGCCAGGTTGCCCACCATTTCGCTACGGTCCGTCGCAGGTGGTTCAGTCTATCAACTGCTTCAATGGGAATTTCTTCTCCCTCCCATCATCCTCTCACACCCGCCCGCCAATGAGCCGGATGAAACATTGGCGGTGCACACAACCAAATAATCAAAACAACAAAGCACGAAGCCAGCCAAAGAAACGGAGGAGCAGACCCCAAAAGGCCTGTGCCATCCCAGCGGCTGACTGCATAAACATCGCCATGTTCCTTGATTCTTGGCTTTCGTTTCCGTCCTCTCAGCCCTCTTTGGGAAGAAACTAGTTGGCGATCCCATCTGATCCCCATTATGGATCCTAACTGCCCTGCCTGGCAGCTGCCTGGTTGTCTGGTCAAGCCTGTCATTGTCAAGCTGCCAGTCCTGCATGTATCTCGTATTATCGTTCGAAGCTCTGACGTTATCGCGCCATGTGTTATTTTATTTTAAGCTGACAACTGGCGGTCTCGCAGTCTCACCAGAGTGTGGCTCGTATTCTCAAGAGAAGCTCACGCATTCTGCACGATCTAAAACGAAACCTCAGCATAACATATCTGCCAATCACATGGCACCACAGCTCATTACGGCAGTCCGGGAGTCCGGGAGTCCGGGAACGAATTAGATGCCGTGATGGCAAGGCATTCGCCCTCTATACACTGTATCATTCGAGTACCTACTGTGTTTATGCTGTTGTTGATGGACTGACCAAATAGTCAGCGAGCTCGGCATCAGCACAAGCAGACAAGGTGAGCAGTGATCAGTGGGAGAAAATGATATCATCACCAATGAGACGTCACAAACGGATATCTTCTCCGCCAAGCCTCCCTGCCGAAGGATGTGGCTGTACATACGTATCAGTATGTGCATATGCACTTATACGGGAATTACGGTGGTACTCCGGCCCGTGCTCTCTCACGGCGCAGGCAGCCGAGGCTATGCAAGAAGGGATGGGATACTGGATTATCACTAGCAGACAAGCACATACTTACCTACCTGAGGAGATAAGTATCGTGGTTCGCAAACTCGATGAAGAGTTGCCTACGGTAACAGAGACGTAATTGTCTGTCTCTCAAAAACCACCAAGCATTTGGTAACATCAGCAGCCTGCTTCTTTCCACAAGATCTACAGCATTGATTGCACTTCTAGTTCCATCACAGTGCCCAGAGAAGCTGAGTCGATTGATGTTCACAACTTCCCGCTCCTCTCTCCATATCTCCATAGTGAAAACAAAGGTTCAAGTCATAGTGGTCTTCTACCATGGTATCTGGTCAATGTCTGTTGCGACAACTTCTGTTTGTTTGCTCAAAAAACCTTATCGATAAGAGCTTCCGTGCCACATCACGCTAAAATACCTTTGGCAGGGCTGATGGACAGCTTTCAAGCCGAGTGCTACGTAAACTGACATGGGTCATGTTGGAATGTAATGAGGAGCCAGATTACATGTGAAGGAGGCTCAACTTTCCAATTGTCAACACCAGAACATTCACTCAGCCCCACCAATATCAGGACCAGACAACAGACACACACATACACATGCCTGTGGCCATCGTCTAATCCCCCACAGAACCAAGTCGCGACATCTAATACATGCATAGCCGCCCGTCGTCTCTCGGCGCAATCCCCTCCCCTGTCCTGAGCTCCATGATTTCAGTGGCATTGTAGCTTGCGCCAGCAAGTCTCGCCATGTCCAACAACCTTGAGCCTCCAAGAGCCAGCGCTACTTCCAACGACCTGATTAAGGACAAGGAGAACCTCAGAGGTCTTTCGAGGACACCAAAACCTTACCATCGACAAAAATGGGAGTTACTGGAACCGTCGGATAGGATCACCTACCGAGCCAGTTCCATCCCCACTCACAAATTCGACGATGTGCACGATCAGCTCCTGCCCTCACCTGCCTTCACAAATATCTCGACCCCCACTACCGACAGCGGCACCGAGGCTGATGATGAGAACCTCGTGAAACGACTACCGGCGCCGAGGGCAAAATTACACAAGGGGCTCCGTGGAAGATCTGAACCACCCTCTGGGGCAGTTACGCCACTGTTGACTCCAACAGCCGTGGATGTCGATCTTGGCATTGTAGGAAAGGGCAGGGGTAGAATAAAAGAAGACTACAAGCGGTCCCTTGTAGAGAGGACAAAACGCAACAAAGAAGTCACCAGAAGAGCTTCTGAGGTTCTGATCTTATACGGATTGGCAAAACTTGTTATAAGCAATCCCGACGTTCAGACCGTTGTCGCAACATGGGGAACCGGTGTGTACTCTTCTCGAAATCCTTGTAGTCCATGGCAGTATTAACATTTCACCAGAGTTGCGACTTCAATGTGCATTATTCACAGCGCTGCTGGCACTTTACCCCCTACGAGCCGTCATATGGGCATACAGAAAGGGACAGCCTCTGACGAGGAGGTTACCTCTGTCACTGCCCTCATCCTTTGACCCTGCCCCGATTCTATATCCCCAATGTCTCCCGATCCTTGTTGTCCTTCTCACTGCCGCCAATGTGAGGGATGCTATTCTCCCCAACCTCATCCTAAGCATTGCTTCCCTACCCAGGGCTCTGGTCCCAACCACCAGTACAGCCGAGACCATAAATTCGCTGCATTGGCTGATCTCGTGTATCCCTCTTATATCATACGGAGCAGGCGCCAAACTGCGTGCTCCTGAGGCGGCGCATCAATCGACACTTCCACAAGAGATGCTGGTCCTGCTCTACCCGCTACATCAGACTCTATGTCTCATCCTCCACTACTTGACAACTACCAGTCTCCTCCCAGCTGAACTCCAACTCCTTTCCATCTCACTCATCAATCTTCTGGTTCTGGCTAGCTCACCACAGGCAGAGATTCTACAATCTATCCTATGGATAGGAGGGCTTGGGCTTATCATACTCTGCGGACCAGTCATCAGATGGGGTATAGCACTGGCGAGAGTACCAAAATGGCGGTTCCAGCGGGTCCCAGTCGGTGCGAAGCGGTCTTCAATCTTCAAAACAATATCAAATATGTATTCTTTGAAGAGGCTCAAAATCGAGTATGGCTCTGAGGCTGAGGATTCAGCCGGACTTTCTGGCTTTACTACCGATGAAGACGACGTCAAGAAGGCAACAGTACCCCGGCGGAAGCCAACATTGCCGCATGGGGAAGAGCTTGATGAAGACGAAAGTCTCGCAAGAGCTGAGAACGTCCATTTGTCACGTGGAAACGAGATGCGGACCGGTGCCGCCGAAGATGCGCATAATTTTGCCATCGACTCTAGAAGGCAGTCCTTACCATTCGTGGAAAAGCTCATGAGCCGATCCAAGAATCATACGCCTTCGGGTCGACGAAAGAGATCAGCCTCCTTGAGTGTGCGTTCTTTCTTTTCCCTGACACAGTCACAAGCCACCACTAGGAAGTGGATTTATGCTGCCTGGCTCTACGTTTGTGTCATCGGTATTGTACTCGGTGCTATCCGAACGTACGTTCAGATCTACGCCCTGGACGGCCATGAACCTATTGGCTGGGCCTTGGGCTACCTCTTTGGCGACATACCTTGGTTCAGGTTCCAAGTGGTCCAGGCGAACCTTGAACGCTGGATTTGCCTTACGTCTCGGCTCGGTGACGACGATGCACAATCATGCCACCAAGGCTGGGTCCAACACCTGCGCCATGCTTCAAGCGGCGAGGCAAACACAAGGCTATTCATCGCTGCTTACTGGGCCGCAATCATCATCGTCGGATTGGCGGTGGTCTTCCAGCTTTCACAATTCTACGAAGTGGATACTCGCCGCAAGGTGTTCCACTTCATGATGGTGGCCATGTTCGTACCGTCGATATACGTCGACCCTACCTGGTGCTCATTGGCTCTCGCCCTAGTTCTAGCCATATTCCTATTGCTCGACCTACTACGGGCAAGCCAGCTTCCACCGCTCTCGAAACCCATCACGAACTTTCTGCACCCATATACAGACGGAAGAGACCATTGTGGCCCCGTAGTAATCTCTCACATCTTCTTACTCATCGGCTGCGCCATTCCGTTGTGGCTCAGCCTTGCGTCCCTGCCTCGAGCAGGGAGCGGCCACATGCAAGGCTGGGAGGTCCCGACCCGCGACCTGAGCATGGTTGCGGGGGTCGTATGCGTCGGACTCGGCGATGCGGCTGCCTCGCTGATAGGCAGGCGCTATGGGCACCACAAGTGGCTCTGGAAGGGGGGCAAGAGTCTCGAGGGCAGCGTGGCCTTCGTTGTGGCTGTCTTCCTTGGCCTCATGGCTGCCAATATCTGGCTGAAGATCGGCGGATGGCCCATCACATCCCAACCTGATGGTTCTCGGGGAGCACCACAGGGTCTCGACTCGACCATGGCTAGCCTGCTTGAGTGGGACTGGATGAGAGTGATACGGGACACGAGCTTGTGCGCCACGACTGCGAGCCTGACTGAGGCGGTCCTCACCGGCGGGAATGACAATGTGGTGGTACCGGTAGTACTGTGGACCTGCGTGAAGAGCACGGGTCTGTGAGCAAGACCGCCGATGGCGGCTGTGAGACTTGCTATTTCGGGTCATAGTAGGGGTGGTGGTATGACTGTGGAGAGGCAGCAAGTCCAAAAAGGCGATGCTTCATGGGGATTGGGGGATAGAACGAATAGATACCTACAGGTGGAGTTCAGAGGCTCTTGATTTTTTATTAAAAGACATAAAGTATCTGGTAAAGGCTATGTTCGACACAATACGGGCCTTTGTTTTGTAGATACCAGTGTATTACGTGTAGCCCAAGTCTTCCGAGCAGGCGTAAGGGGACGAATGTGACCAAGAAGCAAGGTGTCTTGAGGTCAGTCGTTTCCACCCGAAGCCTCACTCCACTGAGCTTAGTTGGTCCAGGTCTGTTCGGCCGCGGCTTCAGGTTCATATGAAATTATATGATCTGTTTCAATGTTATTCTTCCAGTCGTAATCAAATGCTTGTCTACAGGATATCTCCATGCAACTTGTTCCTTCTCAATCCATGCTAGAACGTTCGCCTTAGACGCCATATGCATGTCCCTTTTACGTGGCATCATGTCACCAAGTCCTCTAAAATAGCCTCCAGCTCCTCTTTCCGGAAGGGCAGGCTTAACAATTCTGTCCCTAGTATGTCTTTGCGACTTGTAATCATTTGGTGGTCATGGAATCTAGAATCTGTGTCAGTTCGTGCTCTTCTCCTCTCATGCTTCGTAATCACTTCAAAGCCAGAGTCGGGCGGACTTACTCCTTCAGCAGCGTCCTGAAGGCCATCTCGGAGCTGCAGATGAACTCCTCCACCGCCTTGTTATACAGCATCCGGTACTCCACGCCGGGGATCTCCCCGCCGGCGCCGGCACCCTCGTCGTCCACGGCGACGAGGACCTCGCTGACCAGCAGGCGGAACAGGTTCTTGGCGTTGTCCGGCAGCGACCTGAGGACGAAGCCCACGCCGTCCCTGCCGCCGACGCGCCTCGCCCTGCGGCCCAGCAGCTCGTGCACGTCGTCGACGGCGTCGAGCTCGGCGGCGGCGCGGGGCGCGAAGGTGGTGCAGTCGTGGAAGGCGAAGCTGAAGGCCGACCGGTGGCCGCTGTCCCACAGGAGGGGGAAGTCGGGCGTGTCGGCCGAGCAGGCGAGGCGCACGCGGGGGTGGCCCGCGAGCTGCGAGAGGACGGTCTGGAAGGAGGGCCGGCGGAGGGGCGGGGCGTCGGCCGAGTTAAGGATGATGGTGAGGGCGGTGTCGGCGGCGGAGAGGAGCGCGAGGACGTCCTGGAGGAGCGCGACCGGGTTGCCCGAGGTCAGCTTGTAGGCCGGGTCGACGGCGCTGCTGATGGTGGTGAGGATCTCGCGGATGGTTATGGTGTGGACGTAGCCGTTTAGTACGACTATCTTGTGGGCATCGTGGTCGGGGATTCTGGCGTGCAGGTGCTTCGCGAAGCGGTGGAGGAGGGGTCGCTTGGACCCGTAGCCGTAGAGGCAGATGCTGAAGCCCTCGGCCAGCTCAAATGCCCACTGGCCGAAGGACTCGGCATGGAGGTCTTCCAGGAACTTGATGTCCGCCTCGTGAGGGTCTTTGAAGTCGCGCAATACCGAGAAGTACTCGTCGTGCGTCAGCAAGCCGAGTGACGCCAGTGTGTTGTTAGATGTCTTGGCCAGCCCAGGTTTGTTCTGGAACAAGTACATCTCATGCGGCGGCAGATCTCGCGGCGGGGTCGGCGATTTCTTCCTGGCGACTGCCTTCCTTGGCCGACCACGAGGTCTCTTGGACGGTGTAGCCACGGCGCTCTCTGCTCCCTCTTCCTCAGCGTCCGCATCTCCCCGCCCGCCTCGCTCCTCTTGTTGGTCCTCCTCATCCGCGCTTGACTCGTAGATCTCGCGTGCAAGGCCCTCATCGCCGGCCTCGTCGTCGCTTGATTCGCCGGCCACCACACGGTCGATGAGAGCCCTGGCGCTCTTCCGTCGAGCCGACCTGTCTGCGATCGTGCGGCGCCCTGGCGTGTCGGTGCCATTGGCCCCCGTAGCCTTGACGGGTGTCTCCAATTTTGACCTGAACGGCGTATGTGCTCCCTTGGGCGTTCCCACTGTCGTCCCAATAACCCCTTTCGCTTTAGTAGGAGTACCCAGGGCCTTTGGAGGCCGACCGCGCCTTTTCGGTGTCGGCGCTGGCGGGATGTCGGGCTCTCCCAGTTCGTCCACTTGCGTGTCAACTTCCCGGCTGGTGTTCTCTAGCCTGCTTTTCTCGGCCTCATCTTTCTGTGTCACAGGCTCGGGCTCGGTATCGGGCTGGGTGGCAGCAGTTTTGCGTCGCTTCGGCGGCTTAGACTGCACAGCGGCCTGTTCTGGCTCGTCATGCTGGTATCTTTTGGGCACGGTTCGGGATCGTGTGCTACGAGTTTCTTTGGGCCCGTCATCGGTCGCTGCTGGCTTCCTCGTCATTTTGGGCAGTTGTGTGTTTCAAAGATGGTAGCAGCTCATATTGTAATGGGTTCGCTGCCTCCACTGCTCTTCCTTTTTTGATTTATGTTGTCAAGTCTTATCCTGGATGCGCTCGAGTTCAGCTTAATACAATTAATTGAGCAAGTCGCGTGCCGCGACGCGACTCGACTTGGAAGCTGCCCGCGCTATGACCACACCTTAAATCCACGTCGTTCCATCATCTTTGAACACTTTGCCTTGAAACCAAAACAATTATAATCGACGAGGTGTCTCTTTCTATTATTCACTTACATCTTGTTATTCGCCGTCATATGCGACCTTGAAGCGATGAATCTCAACCTCTCAGCCTCCTTGAATGTCTTCAAGCTTCTCGCAAACCCTTCTCTATGCCTTCCTCATGCAACCATATCAACCTTCAAGGACTTGCCAATACCTCTAAACTTGGCCTTTGAAAGGAAGGAGAAAGGCTTCAAGGTTGACATAAAGGCCGTTGTGCTTGACAAGGATGATTGTTTTGCTGTTCCGGAAACCAGCGAGATCCATAAGCCATACCAGGTATTTCGCGGCTGCCTCACTTGGACTACGTGGGACAACTGAGCTGACCACGGCGCAAGGAACGGTTCGATGCCTTGAGAGCCGCCTACCCGGGTCGGCGACTCCTCATTGTGTCCAACACTGCCGGTGCTTCCAGCTATGACTCCAAGCGAGAGTTGGCCTCGGAGCTCGAGAGGGCCACCGGTGTGACGGTGCTGTCTCATAAGACCAAAAAGCCTGGCTGTGGTGCCGAGATCATGGAGTACTTCCGGAACCACCCTGAAACTGGTGTCACAAGTCCTAGCCAAATAGCCGTCGTTGGAGACAGACTGTCTACCGACATGATGCTGGCCAATATGATGGGCAGCTACGGCCTCTGGGTCAAGGACGGTGTCGTCCCGCTTAAGCAAAAGAGCATCGTGAGAAAACACCCCTTTTCTATGCTTTGCTTATACTGTGCTAATGATATAACACAGTTCTCAAGAATGGAGCAGAAGTTCGGACCGTATCTTCTGGGCCGAGGTTATGCTCCGGCGCAGCCAAGCGGCCCTGTCGAGTAACTTGGACTCGATTTCTTGGAGCAAGGAGCAGAATTTGCTGATTGCATATGATGTGCTCGCCCCCATGCTACCAACAAATGAGGATGTCCCTCGGTCCCGAACCACATCCGTCTAAACCCTCTGATTGCAGACACAATGGGGTGGGCCAGATAAGGGCCAAATGTGCAAGAGAGACTTAGCATGGCATTCACTTTCATCCCCATGGGACTTCAAGTCTTGAGGATGATTACCACTCATAGAAGTCTGTGATGTGGGACTGTTCTCCCTCACTTCTGTCTTCCGAAGGATGTCCATGTGGTTCTTTCTGTCCTGGCTTCACACATGACTGCAGCTGGGACCTTTGGGCCCTCTTGAGCTTCTATATCTTTCCGGGATCTCATCCCCTATATCCCCTATACTACACCTGTCTCTACACCTGTGCAATCTGTTCACAGCACCTGCTGCTTTGATCTAGGCACCTACGCAGATTAAGCGGGTCAATAGCAAATTTGGTGTCCCATTCTTGGTATGGTCCATCATACCCTCGGGGGTAGCCCCGTTTGGTGGTGACCCAAGCTCCCAATTTGATCCGGCCTACCAGGTCGCAGGGAACTCCGCGATCGTATGGTATCGTCAGGACAACACTAGAAGCCCTGAATCACTTGGTTTGCTGTTTCAAGCTAAATTTCATTCACCCATTATGGTGCTTGAGATAATACCATTCAGATCACTCAAGGCCATTGAGTGACTCGATCGAAGACAACCAAGCCAGTCACCCATAAAGCCCCTTTCCTCCATCTAGTTTGATCGGTCTTTTTCCTTTCGAGCAAATTGATCGAACACTTCTAGCATCTTTGCAGAGCAGACCGGTCCGCGTTAAGCTTCGTGCGATCGAATGACGATTACCACCTGCCCTGCAGCCTGATCAACAAACATCACTCAAATACTCACCGACCAAACCACAACCCGAAGCAACCAACAAGATGGGCGGCAAACCCTGGAGCAAGCAAGAAGAGACGATCTTCTGGCGAATCATCGCGCGCCAGGCCCCACCTGGCTTGGGTGAGAACCGTAGATCTCGGCGGACGGCCAACCAGGCAAGAAATTGGGCTGGGCTGGCCACGCGCATGGGAACACTCATGCGTGCGGCAGTCCCTATGACGCGACACCGCAAGTACAATTCTATCGGACTTTGTAAGTACGCATAACATCCCGCTACGCAATCCCGCTAACAGAGCCCTCCAGACGAGCATTACCATCACAACTACATCAGGAACAAGGGCAGCAACAACGGGAAGTATTCACCCAATGCTTACAAGTTCGTCAAAGAGTACGAGGCTTGGCTGAACCAGACCGGAGGCGGTAAGTCCTTCTGAACGAACGCGCTGCGATCAACCCCCAACGTGCTAACTATTCGCAGCTGCTTCCAATGGCTCGTCCAATGCTGCCACGGCGCCCCAGCTTGCAGCCCAGCCTGCCCGTCTCCAGCAAAGTGAGTTATGCCCAACATTTACAAGGTTATATTGCTGACCCACCAATAGCCTTGCAGGCCAGTCAGGCTCAGGCTCAGGCTCAGGCTCAGGCTCAGGTCCAGGCCCAGGCCCAGGCTCAGGCTCAGACTCAGACTCAGAGCATGTATGCCCCAGGCTTCGGTGCCCAGGGCGTGATGTACTTCAATCGACCCATGCCACCTCCCCCCACCCACAGCAACGTGGGCTATGTTCTTCCCAACCAGGACCCTGGCTATCATGCTACTCAGCACTTTGGAAACGCCGGTCCTGCTCCCAATGTACAGCCCTTTCACAACGGTAGCACTGTTGTTGGCGGACACTCATTCAACAACGCCGGTCCTGCTCCCAATGGACAGCTCCTTCACAACGGTAGCACTGTTGTTGGCGGACGCTCATTCAACAACACCGGCCCTACTCCTGCTGCGTTGTCCTTCAGCAACGCTGGTCCTGTTGCTGGTGGACAGTTCTTCAACAGCGCCGGCCCTATTTCCAATGGACAGCCCCTTCACAACGGTAGCACTGTTGTTGGCGGACACTCATTCAACAACGCCGGCCCTACTCCCAATGGACAACCCCTTCACAACGGTAGCACTGTTGTTGGCGGACACTCATTCAGCTACGCCGGCCCTACTCCCATTGCTGGTGGACAGTTCTTCAACAGCGCCGGCCCCGCTTCTAGTACACCGTCCTTCAACAACGGTAGCACGGTTTCAGGTGGGCCATCCTTCGGCAACGCCAGAGTTGGCTCCAACTCCAACCCGACACAGGTTGTGTCAGATGACCAGAGTCGCTCCTTCGATCGCAATGAAGATGGAAGCGCGCGTTCCTCTTCCCAGTAGAATGCAGCTCAAAGTCTGGGAGACACTCGCGCAGGGATCACCGCGTGGTGGTGTCTGCTCTGTGTATGGCCTGGTGGTGGATTTGGATCTCGGATGATCAATTCGTGTTTGTTCTTCATTACTATTGTTTGCGACATTGGGTAGGGAGGGATGAAAGGAGCGCATTGGCCTGCGATGGCAACGCTACCACTTCAGATATGACGGGGTCACGGCACCAACTTCGTCTCTCACCCTGTAATTAACGCCGTTGACGGCACATGCGATGGCTGCCTCCCAAACGAAATAGGCAGTGGCAGCCCGTGTCAGGGCTTATGGCCAGGTATTTGACCAATAACAAAGAGAAAATTGCAAGTTGCATTTATGGAATCTTCTTCCCATTCGATGCCGCTTCCAGTGACACATAAGTGGTAATGAGATACAATCTTGTTGCTCTAAGCGATCTAGGTCTTTGTTTCCCTGACCCTATCACCCGGATCGGACTCGGGGTTGGTTTGACTGATGCCTTTCCTGCCATCCTCCCACTATGTCCGCTGCTCACACATGAACCCATCCAACCCACTCGCGATCTTCTCGACCTCCTCTTCGTCAACATTATCCCCAGACTGCGAAGTTAGACACGAGGAATGGAACCAGACACGCGACCCCCCATACGCTGGGTTACGAAGCAGGCTGTCACTCAGTACCTGCAAGTTGGAGCTCCTGACGCCGCCCCCAATTATGATCTCAAGATCCGTTGCGTGCTGCAGGATACGAGCGAGCGTCTCGACGTTGCCCGCCGCCGAGCCGGGCCCGCCAGAGGTCAGGACGCCGTCGAAGCCGCAGTCCGCAATGGCACGCAGCGCCGCCTCGGCGGCAGACGGGCCGCCGCTCCCCAGAACGTCGTCAAAGGCGCGGTGGAAGACGCACGGGAGCGGGGACGCCAGGCGCACGAGCTCCCGGCTCCTCTCCGCGTCGACGACCAGCGCCCCCTCCCCTCCCCCTCCGCCTTGCCGCCCCTCCACCCTCTTCAAGACCCCAAAGACGAAGCCGTCGCCCCTCTCCGCCCGCAGGTGGCCGCCCGCCCTGAACGCGCGGATGGCGGCCGCCATGCCCGCGAGCTCGGGCCCCGAGTAGACAAAGTCGGGCCCGGCCGGGGGCGGGCCGCGGGGCCGGATCATGACCCGCAGCGGGGCGGGCGGGCGGCGGCAGCCCGAGAGGGCGGCCACCTCGGCCCCGTCCGGCGTGAGGCCGCCCTGGGGGTAGGACCCCGCGTGGTTGACCTCGAGGCGCCCCGCGCCCCGCGACAGGGCCGCCCTGCCGGAGGCGGGGGAGAAGACGGGGACTTCGAGGCCTGTCATGGCGAGTGTTTGTGTTGCCTTGGGGGTGTTTGTTTGGGGGGGGGGCGCGGATTTCTTTTTGTTTGTGAGATGCTGTTCTCTTCATTCACCGGAAATGCTCAGATAATAATGAGGTATGGGTTTCCTTGTTGTCAATGCGGCGATATAATTGGGAGGTCGTGCAGTCACATCGATGCCGCTGCGGTGGGATTGATGCGTGGTGGAGAAGCTGCTTGTCATCCGCCGCGCCACAGCACCGTACGATAAGTAGCCGAGTGCCTCCCTGCCGTATACACATTGACTATCATAACTAGACATCTGATTCCAGGGCATCACTATCCCCTGGTCTCCTACCTGTTCCAGTGATTACTGCATCGTGCCCACAGAGATCGATCTCGGAGGTCACTGCAGTTCTCTGTGGGGGCCAACGACAACTTACTCCATCATCAGGCCCATCCGCTCAGTCGCGGGACCATACATACTAGGTGCAAGACTTGCCTTCTGTTACCCAGCATATCATTTGTCTACGGTGTCGAGAACAAGGGATCGTCAGTAGTCTTGGTTTATGTTAAATTCATTTCGAGCTCTCGCTGTAGATTGCAGCCCATCTTATAGATTGCAGCCCATCTATCTAACCAGGCCAATAACGGCTCATGATCGAAGACGCATACCTGTATATTCCGCTTAATTTCAAACAACAATGCATCCGCTCTATAGGCACACATAGTATTAAATGCTCTCCATACCCTCAGACCAGTCCTCGACCGGCCACCTACCATTCCGCACTCGGGACTCGACTCACTGTGGTTCATAAGAGAGTGCCTCAGTGATCCCACTCGGCATCAATCTTCTCCCAGTTGTCCAGGAAGCCCTTGAACCACTTGGTGCCCAGGCCGGGGTCCAGGGCGCCCGTCGTTGCCCGGATGGAGTGCATCGACAGCTGCGGCAGGCCGGCGTCGACCGTCTTGACGCCCATGGCGGAGCTCAGCACGGGGCCGACGGTGCCTCCCGAGCGGGAGTCGTTCCTGATCATGAAGGACTGGTTCGTGCACCCGCTCAGCTCCGCCACACGGCTGCACACGGCCGTGCTTATGCTGTCCGTCGTCATGTGCCCGTTGCTGTCGGCACAGATGGTAAGACCAACGTTCAGTAGTGGGAGGTGCTCGGCTTCGTATTTCTCCAGGAAGTTCGGGTTAGCAGCATGTGTGACGTCCGCCGAGACGAGGAAGGACCGCGCATATGTCTGTCCCAAGACTCCGGGGCCGAAGGCCTTGCCGGCATCGGCTGACAGGGCTTCGACGGTGCGTTCGATAACCGAGGGCAGGAAGTTTCCCCTTGCGCCCTGGCGGAGCAAGCTGCCGATTTCCTCGTCGTCGAAAAGCGCCACGAGCTTGATGCCGCTGTCCGACGGCTTGTTCTCGGCGTAAAGCAGGCCGTTGAAGGCAGCCCACGAGCAGAGCTTGTCGTCGATACGTCCGGCGGAGATGAGCTCCTTGTCCATGCCAGCCACCGTGGCGGGCTGGAAGTCGAACAGTTCGAGCTCCCAGTTGACGATGCTGCCGTAGTTCTGGGGCTTGATGCCCAGCTCCGACGCGATCAGCTTTACCAGCTTGGATGGCTGGGAAGCCACGAAAGTGCCGACCTCGCCGAGGGCCTCCTCCGGCGATGAGGACTCCAGCCCAATGACAGGAACGACCTGAGTCTCTTTGTTCTGCGAGCCCATGATGCCCACCCCGAAATGCGGGGCCAGAGTTGGGATCTTTGCGATCGGCCAGTCCAGCTTGACGAGCTTCGTGGTGGTCTTGCCCGTGTCGGCGTCCCGCACAACGACACGGCCGCCGATGCTAAGGTCTCTGTCCCACCACGTCTCGTTCAGACCACCGGCATAGGGCGCCACACTAAGCACTTATTAGTTTCTTCCTGATACAGAGCGTAAAGTGTCATATATTAGGGCCCTCGAGTCCCTTCCAAATGTATTAGAACCCGCCGCGGGGCACCTTGTGCCTACCCCATCGGCTTTGCTCTAGGCACCCGTAATTCGAACACGCAATAGGGAATATAAAATGTCTGACTTACCCGAGCTGCACATATCCAGCCTTTCCAGGCTTCTTGCTCACGGGCTTCAGCTTCGCGGTCAGCGCGTCGATGTGCCCCGCGATCATGGCCACGCCATTTCCGGGCCTGTAGGCCTCGCCAACGATGAACGCTGCCAGGGTGGTCCCGTTGCGGGTGACGTAGTACTTGCCGCCGGGCTGGATCTTGTCGGACCAGTCGTCGCGGGCTGGGAGCTATAAACAGACGACGGGTCAGCCGCGGTGCGCGCCCTGCTGTGGCTTCGGTCCTCCCCTCTGTGGCCGGCTTACCTCGGTGAAGCCCACCGCGTTCATCTTGCCCTTGAAGTAGTCCACGGCGTGGAAGATGGTGGGGTTCTCGATCAGGAACTGGATGAACGGCTTGGTAAAGCTCTCGGGCTCCGAGACCTTCAGGTCGCATATCTTGCACCCTGGGCCGAACAGCACCTGGACGGTGTGCCTCCTCTCGTGGGGGCCCAGGCGCGCCGCGCACTCCCCACACACTTTGTTCTCGGACGGTGCGTTCCGGCCCATGTCGGCGAGGATGAAGCATTTCGACTCGTGGGAGAAGGGCTCGGCCGGTCGGACGGCCGCGGGAGGTTCGTCGGAGGATACTGCGGACCGGCCGCGCGGGTATGGGCTGGGAGAAGAGTAGGAAGACGCCATGGATGCCGACGCGGGATGGAGGGGGTAGGACGCGGTGCTTCGAGTCATCTTTCTGCTCGGACGGAGGACTGGTGGGTGTGAGGCGGTTGCAGGTTTCGAGAGGAGGGGGGTGGCAGCGAGTGACGGTAATAAGTAGATCGAGGAGAGGGAAGGATGCTATAGGGAATGTAATGCTGGTGTTGTCATGGGACTGGAAACATAGGTCATCGGGCTTATCTGGTCTTATCTCGGCACATTTGGCTGCGGTCAAGCGATGCCGGCGGGTAGCTTAGCTCAGTAGCATGGATTGTCCCTTATCGCGCCGACTAACACATTCCCACATGGTTTGTGTGAGGCTGTGTTATAGACCGTGGACCATTATCGACCTCGGGAGCTACGCAGTACGGGACATCACAACACCGCGTATCACAAGTCGACTGGAATGTTTACCTACGACCTATTCTGGTCGCAAGGTCTTTACTTCGCTTCTTGTCTTCTGTAAAAATCCCACGAGTGACTTTTTCACAGGTGCATCGGCAGCTTCGTGCTGTTTTCACGTCACTTGCAAAATAGAAAGGTAATCCAGAACAGTAGCCGGCTTACCAAGTATGGAATCTACGTTCAAGCAGCCATCAATGTGAAGTGGTCAGAATCAGCTGACAGCCCAGCGCCAGGACGTCTGAAACAATTGATCAGGCCGTTCGTGATTCAGAGCTACATAGATTCGTGCTAGCGGTCGTTATTGCTCCCTAATGGGGACGATGCGATGATGTACGTATTCCAAACGGAGTCATCATTATCTACATGAGTTACTGGGTACAGTCATGTAGTGGTCACCCTCTGCTGGGAAGTCAACGCTTGTGAAGGACGTTCAGGGATATCCATAGCCAGTACGGCTATGTATGTATCTACCGCATCTCGGGGTGTCTGCTGCGTTCTGGGACACATCATCTCGTTTCTGGTGAAGGACCTTGCTCAGCTCTGTGGACGCCCTCGTATTGCTGACCCAGTGTGAAGCCGGTACCACTCGACGTCAGATATTAGCGTTCTGCCAGTTGCCGTACTCCGACCACCTCTGGCCAGTGGAACACGTATACGATGGGAAATGTTGCTTGGGCGCTGAGCTGTTCGTATTTTGGAACCATTATGGGGGGAGGGCTGGCGGCTTATTGCGCGGTACTTGAGTTGATGATGTGATTCTTCTGAGGGGAGCAAGACCGGGCTTGATATATAAAGGCGACCTACAGCATGATGCTAGACCATTAGATCCACTGAGCGAAACACAACCCGTTAATATCATCAGACTCCGTACCACCTGGCCCAGAATGCGTCCCTCCAACATCCTCACAGCCTTGGCCTCCCTCCTCTCCCTAGCCCAGGCCAGAATCTTCGGCGTCGGCGTCCCCTCGACCATCAAGCCCGGAGACACGTTCGATCTCATAGTCGAGGCCCAGGACTATATCCAGTCCGTCACCGACGTCTCTATTGCCGTGGGATACTCCCTCGGGGCTGCCCCTGCCGCTGACGGCCTGGGGATCTTCATCACGGCTTTCGACCTAGGTAACGTGAAACTCTCATGTGGAAACCTGTGGTGCTGAGCTGGTGTGCTAATAATACCGCTGTTATCGTCTTGAAGTCGGCAAGTCGAACACAGCAAACAACTACAACGAGACGGTAACCCTGCCTGCCACTGCCAGGACTGGCGCCGCCACGTTCACTGCCAGCTTGACGACTTTATATGGTGCTCAGTATGAGCCCACCCTTGTTCCGTTCAGTATCCCGTTCACCATTGGCGACGAGACCAGCACCACATATATATATAAAGGGCTGTAAGGATTAGCTCCAGAGAGGGTGAGACGAGGCATCCCGAAGTATCATTACGAGAAGGAAAGGCCGGAATGCCGGGGCTGGAGGCGGGGCAAGAGCCATAGTCTGAAGTTCTATAGAATGATATAAGTAATCATGACAAAATTAGAATCCTCTATGGGCTGCTTAATCATCAAAGCATCATCATATACTGACGCCGGGCGCCATTGCTGATGTGTAGTAAGTAGAGCATCGACAACAGATCATCCTAACCTCCACCCCGGCTTCCTCGGCACAGTATATCCTCAAACACGCGTCCCGGTTAACGTCAAACAAGCGTTGCTTACCTTCAACATTTCTCCTTCCGACCAAGTTCTCAAACGGCGACTGCGGCAAATAGACGCCACCAGCCACCTCGTCCAACACCCTGTCTTCGCGCCCGTGTCAGAAGAGCCACGCCTCGCTTCTACGCACAGCACTCTCGCTCGTCGTCGCCTAGCGTGAACTCGAGAACGAGTTGATTTCTTCTCGCTTCTCGAAACCAATGCTGACACTCTCGTTCTCTGTAATTATCAGGTCAGTCAAACCAACGGGCAGTGTTTCAGGCAAGGGCCCGCGGCATTGTAGAGCACATGGACGGGGGGCTCCAGCCATGGGGCCTCTCGAGCTGTGAGCCAATGAAAGTGAATAAACGTCAGCCAGAGTTTCCTGATGCGGCAAGTGGGCACCCTGGGACTTTCGACTGTGACAATGCCTCTATCCATTGTCCCCAATAATATGGAGGCTATTGTTGACGCACCTACCTCTACGAAGGGGCCGTCAAGATCTCGATTCCACACATGCAACACCTCAGTTCTGATGCAACTGTGTTATAATGACCAGAGACAGTCCCATTGCATCGGGGGTATTACACAAGAGCAACAAACCCTGCTATTCGGACACAAGTAAAGTAGTGGGAGCAGCTTGTATATGGTTGCTCATGCAGATGGCAGTCGATCCGCCTTCTCTAGTTCTAATTCTATTTCCTCTTTTTCCTCGACTCGTAGTCAATGCTTTTCAGGTACCAGATGCTTGACGTCGGCCCCAGATGCGGTATGAATGAAGGTAGAAACGAAAGAGGGGGTATTCTTAACGACGTGTTCCCAATATAAAGCCCCCAACCGAGAGTGCCAGAAGTAGACAAAAGGGAAGGAAAAAAAAAAATGGGTGGTATCTTAGCGGCCGTAGCACGTTGCCTCTGCCCTTCAATGCCAAAGAGGCTCCTGCATGATAACAATACGCTCAACACCTTCGCCGGATAAAAAAAAAGCAGCCAATCCTTGTGTGTGTGTGTGTGTGTGCCCTCCTGTTCCTGGAAAAACGTACGTACTCCCCTTGAAATGCCCCAACCCCCTCCGAGGAGCCCCGAGCCCCCCAGAGAGAATTCCACCATTGGTCCCTGTAAAAAAAACAAAAAACAAATCACGTAGCCTTCCTGAACAGCCGTTTCGTGCCCCCGATCTTTCCAATGTCGCCGAACCCCCTCTCCCGCGCGTGCGCCTGCTCCGCGACGGCCGCGGCCCTCATCATGTCCGCGCTGCTGCTGGCGGCCCGCACCTTCTCCTTGATGCTCTCGACCCACTCCAGGCTCTCCTGGGAGATGTCCTTCCTCGTGCTCTTGGGCCCCGCCATGCCCAGCGAGCTGTCCCCCTCGGCCGCCGAGCTGATGCCCGAGCTCGACCGGGAGCGGCCGGTGCTGCCGGACCCCGACGACGGGGGCTCCGAGGCGCCCGCGCCGCCGTACGCGATCGGGGTCCTGGGGAGCCTGGGGCCCAGCAGCTCTTCGCCCCCGCTGGGCTTTCTGGTCTTCTTCACGTAGATGGGGCTCGTGGACCCTGCGGCCGAGGCTGGGCGGCTCGGAGGGCTCGGGCGGCCCGGCGGGCTGACAGATGCCCGGGTGCTGAGGCTACTAACCGATCGAGGCATGTCTCTGACCTCGACCCTGCTGTCACTCCCTTGTTGAGATCGCCGGCTGTGGTGGAATGCATACTCTTTGAGATATTCTCCCAGGTCGGCCCAGCCGCCACCGACACGGACCATCACTCTCTCCCCGACACAGCGGATGTAAAGCTTGATCGGAGGCTCACCAGTCCCTCGCGACAGATGATACAGCTTGATGTCTTGGTTTCCGCGTTGTTGTCGCGGGCGCGACACCGGGGCCAACATGAAAGAAGGCGTACCGGCTCGAGACGACATGCTAGACCTGCTACGAAGGGTCTTATCCGCCGTGGACCTCGGCTTGGAGTAAGGCAGCTGGAGGTCCGGTGGGTTGAGATGGTTGACAGCGGTGGTCTGAGAGGACAGATGAACTTTGGCGGGGATCTTTTCCAGTATCTCGTTGATTTGCCGACGTAGGTGATCATCTTCGCCGCTTGCATCACTCAGCACGAAGGGGCTTCCAAGGGTCTTGGGGACGCTTTCGACGGACGAGCTCGGAGGTGTCGGCGCTGTATCCTCATCTTCGGGACCCTCAAGAACTGGTGGCATGTCGCCCAGCGACATCGATGCGGATCTCCTGTCTTTCGGCGGAGTGTGGGGAGAACCGCGGCTGCCACGCGTTGGTAACAGGTCCGGAGTTCTTTGAGGGTCTTGCGGC
This sequence comes from Cytospora piceicola, assembly GCA_023375675.1. Taxonomy (NCBI): domain Eukaryota; kingdom Fungi; phylum Ascomycota; class Sordariomycetes; order Diaporthales; family Cytosporaceae; genus Cytospora; species Cytospora piceicola. Next base: position 75,802 of record JALQBC010000036.1, on the reverse strand, counting down.
GCTCGGGTGGTTGTTGAAGCGTCTGATATGGCAGTTGATGGTCTGCTGTTTTCCACCGAGATGAGCGGCAGTGCCGGCTCGCGGCTCTTATCGCACGGCTCCAATAGTAAGTAATCGGCATCGAGGTCGGCATTAGATGTTGACCTGTGGATCGCGGGTGATGAGCTCTGCTTGGTCGTGGGTGTGCTGGACGTATCTGCGTCTCCCAGGCTTGAGGTGCTAGATTGCTCCTCACGGAGTGGTTGTGAAACGTCGTCGTCTGCATGTTGAACATGGATTACCACCCCTGACAAAGATCCGTCCTTTGTTCTCCTTGCATGGGAGCTTTCTCCATTGGTCTGCCTCGAAGGCTCTAAACCTTCCGTGGCAATTTCTGCAGACTCACTTGCCTTCAGAATCTTCTCGTTCTCGGCCGATTTGGTCTGCGCCCTCAGAGCTGCAGACTGCGCGTCACGGAGCATCTTCTCACGAGCGGCAATCCAATCGGCAAAGCCCTGCTCAACGGCTTCCATCCGATCGATCCATTGGTCAGGAAGCGTATCATCCCGACCCTCGAGGGTGTCGAGCATATAGTCAAGTTCGTGAGAAGCCCTGGAGATCTTCTTGTCCAGGCCCAACTGCATGACTTCAAAATCAGTGTGGGGGAGTTTCGAGCCAGCTGTGGACTGACTGGTCGACAGTTGGTCCACTAGGGACTTGAACCCCTGCTCTATTGCTGAGAAACCTGACTGCACTGCAGTTTCGGCGTCTGAAAGGGACGACATAAGTGAAGGCACGCGCCGCAAAAGCGACAGCCGTGTCCTCCATGCATTCATGAGTCTTAATAGTTTCGAAAGATTGGGCAACGCCTGCACAACTGTAGCCGTGATGACAGCCGTCAAGTCGTCCATCTTCGTGTAGGACGCAAGCGAAGGCATCCCAAAGTGGCGATCAAAACTGGGGCTCGCGGGTGTTCCTGGCCTCGAGAGGGGCATAATGTGATGCTGTAGCACGTGCCTCTTGATCTCCTCAATGTCGAGTTTGTCCAGCCCGCCCTGTATTTGACCAATGCGCGTCTCGTACCGCGCTATGTCTGACTGCAGGAGGCTTCCCAAGTACACGTCTCCTGCGATCGCGGTCGCACCCCCGGAGGGAGACTCGGCTGCGGGATCGGCTCTTCCGCGCGGCGGAAATCCCCCCCTGGCGGGGGCGGGTGTCTGGAAGCCAATGCCCCCCTCCTCGGGCCATGGCCAGTCGCGTAGCTCATCAAGCCATTCGTAAATATTCTTGGAGGCGATCGCAGCCCTTATCGCAAAGCTCTGCTCGGCGGTGGTTGCGGCGTCCATACAAGCCTTCAGGGGCCCACTGGGGGCGCGGAAGGTGTCAATGGCGTTCATGGGGGAAAGTCGGGAAATGAAATCATCGGAAGGGTTGCGCTGGTGTGTAGGTGAGTTCGTCGATGTCGAGTGAAAAGGAAGGCGAGTTGAAAGCATCAAGCGGCCCCCTTGTGGGGCGTGTACGGCGGATTCGGTCATGTTTGGGTCTTGTATGAGAAGTGGTGACAATTTGGCCGTTGCAATGGTCGGTCACAGAAGACATGGCCTGTGTTCCAGCCTTTATGAACCTGTAAATAAAGGATTGACAACGAATGGTCGAAAAAAGCACATAGTCGAAGGATCGAAAGAACGTCTGGATGTCTTGTTTGGAGGGGAGTAAGGCCGGGTGATGCACGGATTTCCCTTGTTTTCCCCCCTGACTTTGCGATACAGTTAAGTGGGCTGGACTGGGCTTGTTCCTGACTGAACCAAGCAGGTCGCGGAGTTGGGGCGGGCTGATGCAGGTGCAGATGGGGCTCCACGGAACGGAGGCACGGCGTTTTGTCGGTTCAGGTTTTTGTTGCACAGCAGGAACACCTCAGTCCGTCAGCCGCGTTGTGTGATAGGTTCGGGTACCAGTAGCACCAAGACTGCAGCAAGCAGCTGAGAGTTCAATATGGCAGCTGTAGATAAGCCGTGGGCGACGTGTGCGTGCGTGCGTTGCGCGCGTACTGTATGATGTATGATGTATGTAGTGTATGTGTCGTGGAGCAGTGCGATCCAAGAGGCGGACGCAATGGCTGCGGCTTGGTTGGTTGTTTATTGGTTGAAGAGAGAGGGATTGGTGATGATTAATCAATATACGGAGTCTAGGGTACTTGAAGTGAGGCTTTCGAAGACAAAGAAGGTGTGTATGTATTGGTTTGTGTGTGTTTGTGTGTGTGTCTGTATGTAGTCTGTATGTAGGTTGTATGTAGGTTGTATGTAGGTATGAGGTGTGTATGGAGTTGTACAATGGCGAGGCACAAATCAGAAACGAGCGACTGATTACCAACAACAGAATCTAAGACTAAGACAAAGACACGCAAGAAGGGGGCGAGAAGGGTTCAAAGAGTGACGGGTGTGGCTAAGACAGCTATGTGTGTGTGCGTTTGCGTGTGCGTGTGGGCAAGTGGCAGTGGACAGGAACCTTGGAACAGAAGAACTGAATCGCGAATGGGAGCTGGAGCGCAACGAGAGGAAAAAAGCTGGAGCGGGCGGGTGCGAGATGATTCGTCTTTCGTACTGAATGCCACAAATCCCGTGATGGCAGCTCGGTCTGAACAAGGGTGGACAGGGGTGCCACGGGCCAAAAGGTGGTCCTGAATCTGTCTTGATAGTTAGACCGAGATCCACTGTCTGCAGTTTTTATTGAATCAAGTGAATGAGCGAGCCACTTTAGGAGATTAGCTTGGTCCAGTTTGCCTCCAAAACGACCGTCTTCATCAAAGTTAGCCGAGACGCCAGCCAGATTAGATCGTATCGCATTCTCTTTTACTACCTACTACAGTACCACCAGTATGATACCTGCTGTATATCCGTAATCTATTTACCCGTCGGCCCGTGATCTTGAACTTACTTGTCACTCAAGTAGCTAGGTACTACTGTCTTGAGTAATCATCCAGGTACTTGAAGCATACCACCGGATGATACCGTGTCTCTGGGTACATACCGTACACTACCATAAAAAGTGCAGTATCCCAATGCTGGGCTAATCAAGCCTCATCCATACACGGATCCGTACACTCGTAAATTTTACGAAACTTTACTGCAAGTAGACCTTGTACTACTGCTCAATGACGAAACGGACGTCTCACCGGCCTTTGATGACCTGTACAAGAGAGAAAGAATGAGTGAGAGAGAGAAGGAAGAAGATAAAAAAATGAATCCACCTTTCGGCCCTTCCCTCCAGGGCTCCGGCAGCCACACAGGTCCCCGGGCCCCCTTCGAAAGAGCGGACAAGAGACGGACAGCGGGCTTGCGGATCCCTGATCGCGTGCATTGGGTAGGAAAGGGAGGGGGTGTCTGGGTGTGTGTGTGTGTGTGTGGGCCATACAAGACCGTGGGTTCCATCCGTGGGCATTCGTGGGCAGGCTGGAATGGCCGGAAGGGGGGGAGCACGGGTGGATGCGATGCACGTCCGACCCGGCCTGCTCGACCGACACGGTCAAATCAGATGGAGAGACCAAAAAAAAGAGGAAACCTGCCGCGCCCGGGTGGGAACGTGGAACCTTTACGGCCTTGCGCTGCCCTGCCCTGCCCTGCCAGGCCGCCTGTCTGTCTGTCTGCCAGAATGGATCCTCTCGTTTACTGGCACGTATAGGGCTTAACTGCAGCTTGTTGTTGGACGGAGGAGGCCGTACTGATAAGAGATCTCCCGACGGTCCCGGGAGCGAGAGGGAGAGGGGGAGGGATGGGATATCCACTCGTGGCCGGGGCAACCAGGGGCAACCAAACAGACGAGACGAGACGCATTTAGCAACGTCAACGTCAACGTCAACGACGGCCAGCTGATGCGAGCCTGTGCACCAGGCATCATCATAGCCCAACAACACAACGTCTACATACATACATGGTACTTGGCTATACTTTCATATGACAGTACTTCGTGGTCCCACCCACAGCCTCTCGTCAGGTCCAGAACCCGGATCCACTTGGACATGCTCCAGATGTCGTCTCTTGAAACTCCCATCACATACGAAGGAAGGCACAGGATATGTGGGTATCCACGTCTGTCATGGCCAATGCACGGCACACAGTCAACAAGACGCCCTTTTACGCAGTATCGCTGAAGATCTCATTTTAAAACTACTAAGTAGGTCTGTATGCCAACTGTCGACTTCTTGCTTGGAACCCGACCTGATGCATGGTTCGCTGTATGATGGCCCAATGCTCAGACCAGTCAATGTAATCTGGACCTTGCTACACAGCGAAGCCGGCCCTGGAACACCATTCCTGTGTCCTTGGTCTTTGATCTCGACTCGGGGCAGTTCTGCTTCTTTCGTCATGCCTAACATGCCGTCTATCCTTTCGTATTGCTTACGGTTGCCCCGTGACTGGGCCCCATTGCATTCGAGGTCCAGCCAGCAGCGACTGAGCCATTGCACAGCTCATGAACGGACAAATTCAAAGAAATCTGTCATTGCCACCTCAGCTCCGTTGGCATCGGGCCTCGAATACCTCGTCATTGCTATGGCCTTTTGGTTGATGCCGATACCAGCCGGTGGCACTATTAATCGTTTGATGGTTCGAGCTTGCTGTCGTACGAATGCTCGTCCGCCACCGATGTTTTCCATCAGAGCGCGGTTTCGTTCAAGGGATCAAAAATGTTGTCAAACGAGGCGCCATTGTCATCAAACAAACACATGTTGTAGTTGTCCGTGTTGTTAACACCCTCTGCAGGGAACTGCAGCCATTGATTAAGATCGAAGCTGGGCATATCGACCCGCGACCAGTCGATCCCCCCCGCGTCCGTCATTTCGATATCCGCCGGCACAGCTTCCGAAGATCCACTCGCCGATGGTGTCAGGTCTTGGTCCGAGTGTGGCGGTGAGTCTCCCAAGGTCGGGTTCATTAGTGGGAAGCCTCCGGACAATGTTGGCCCGACTGTGACGGGACAGCTCTGGGCAAACTTGGTGAATGAAGTGTTGCCCGGGTCGGGAGGTGGTGTGGCCGGACGGGCGAACAGAGCGCTTTCGATTCCCACTGGCTGTGTTGCCATCACGCTAGCGGCCGCTGCCGGTTTCACCAAAATGTCCGCTTTCTTGAGTGCCGAGTCTAGGAAGCCTACAGCGAAATCCGCCGCCGCGTATATTTCGCGAAGTTTGACCATGACGTTCATGCATTGAGAGAAGCCTTCCCGAGCTTCTTCGCGAGTTTTCAATACCGGGTCCTTCATGTGTAGGAGGTGCATGATCATCGCCGGGAGCACCACCGTCACGCCCGTGGTTGGGAGATAGCTTTCAAGGCCGAAGCGATACATCTCGGCGGCCATTCGAGTGATCTGCGTGGCCGCGTTCCTCACCTTGGAGCGAGAGATTGCTTGCACGGCTCTGGACACAGCTGGTGCCTGCATCGGGGAGGAGGGCAGGAACTGAGGGCGGTGCAGAGCTGAGATGGTTGTCTGATACACCATGTGCAAGAGATTCCTCTGCACGGCAACGGGTGACCGGCCACCTTCAACGTCCGCTATCGCCAGAGACCTGTACTCACAGGATTTAGGGAGGGCAGTAAACCAAGCCGAAAGTTGTGCGTCAACATCTTGAACACTCCTTATTTGTGCATCGTCCATATCCTTTTTCGGTAATAGCATCATCGTGGATTTCGTTGGAGCCTCCGGGCGAGTCCGATCACGGATGAGCACAGAATACTGTGCCTTGAGCATGTGGCTGATCAATAAGCATAGCTTGGCCTTCTGAACGCACATCTCGGCAAGCTCTTGTTGCATGTTGGTGTCTCGCACCAGTGTACATTCGGATGGTACAATGCGATTGTCGTCGGCTAGGACCTCCGTCTCGAAGTCGCTCGGCTCGAGCATGGGTACGTCGAAATCTTCGTCCTTTATCCTTGTGGGCCGCCGCATTCCAAGTGCGATGAGCCGGTCACGCATGAAGCAAGACCACCATATCCTCTTGCGCAACTTGTGTTTGCTGGCGCTGTGGGTGGCAGGGTTGCGGTGAAGAGCGACGGTGTGAGCGAGTGAGATCGCAACGCCCATCCAATGCCAGGTGTCTTTCTGGTCTTCGGGTGCCTCGTACCAATAGGTCATGAGAAGTAGCGCCTGGACAAGTACCAGCCTGTCGCTCTCGTAGTCAAAGTCATAAAGAAGCTGCAACCATCAGCACTAACTCCATCTGAACATGGCCACACCGGGCCGTGGGGACCTACCCTAGCTTTTTGGAAGAATACCTTCCGAGCAGCCCTTCGATCTGTATATCCAGCCTCGTTCAAGGCTTTGATACCGACGAAAGCTGATGCTGCGAACATGACGGCTTGGTAGAGGAGCAGGCTGACCCGGCCATTCCGGCCATCGCGGGCATTGACACGGTTCAAGAAATCATGCAGCTCCAAGAGCGGCATGTAAGGGTGGACAAACTCGATGTATGCCTGTAACAGCTGTCGTTGAAGGCGTAGCTCAGGGAGGCTGAGGGCCCCCTTGCAGTCAAGGTAGCGCACTTCATCGGGACCTATCTTTGCAGGAAGCGGGTTGACAAAGTCCGGTAAATGCGACAGCGAGCCGGGCTCATCCAGATTCTTGAGAAAGTCCGCGGTACGGAAGAGAGGAGGGATTGCGTTCCAAGGTATCTGGGGCGCAGTGGCCTCCGGTCCGTATCCAGATCTTTGATCTGTCAGATGTAAGTTTGGGTCTCGTGGTAGGAAAGGAGGCCTTGGCATTTGCATGTGAAGATGAGTGCAGACAAGGATCTCAGCAGACTTACACAGCATGTGCGGAACGTGACATTCCAGGCCACCAAACGACCCAGTGGCATTCTCGAACCCATGGAATGAACCTGCAGATGCGTCACTCGGCCTTCGGAGGCCTGCACTGGCGATGTTGATCGGGCCAGTGGCACTACCTGCACTCCCATCTCGCATGTGTAGAGCATCGGCACCTGGCATGGATCCAACGGAAGCAGTTGATGCAGCAGCAAGGACGTTCTTCCTGCAGGAGTTGGGGTCTCCGTGTCAGCCATTGGTGTTGTTTCTGAGATTGGAGATGCTACTTTCATGTGAAAAGGTCCTTCACGTGGCAAAGGGAAGGGGGGAAAAAATGACGCAGCAGTCATTCTCGTCATATGACATGGACAAGAGTACCGGGACAAATCAGAAGAAGGGGCAAAAAATAAAAACAAAAGAAAAGGAGGAAAGGAGAAGTCACGCACCTTCGTCGGCGACTCTCCTGAACTATGCAATCAACGTGGTCCCAACGGCAGTTCGCACACGGATACTGTTCGACAACGTCGCACCGCACCTTGCGGGTTCTGCAAGAAGCGCAAGCTCGCGCCGCCCGCCGCTTGGTGATTTTATTATTGGCATTGGCGTCCGTTTTTGCTTCCGGTTGGCTTTTTGAAGGCGAGCTCTTCGGCTTGGCTGCCAACAGGGCGTCTGATACCTCGGCCACATTTGTCTTCTCATCTGCCGGAATCAAACCGGGTGTGTCCGCTGATGCGGACCTGTAGTGGGGCTCGAAGTCGTCGTTCATCATGTAAAAACTATCGTGGAAGTCGTCGGATCGTCTCGGAATAAAAGCGTAGATTCGAAAAAAGTAATAGATGTCGTTAGGATGGGGGAAAAAACCGTTTAGGTTATCTAACACAGCAATGGCATATAAAAGGAGCCTGGACAATTGCAGAGTGACAACAAGAAGGGTGATGGGTGTGCAGCCGCACGGATTGTAGAAGTGGAAGGCGAGTTGGAGATGTAAACACAGGAGTCTCTTCTTTGGGCAGCATTGAAGTGTTATCATTCAGCCTCGTCGGAGTCGTCGAGGAAAGGAGCAAGCTTTAGATACAGAGAGAAGGTTTAAACAGATGGAATTTTCGTAGAAACAACGTTAGGGGAGAACATCATTAAGGAAAGCATGCATGTGAGTGTGGTGGGAAGGAGCTGCCCTGTAAATATTATATCTGGTCTGGTCCCTTCCCAAGGTTCCCCGGAATTAAGCCTTCTGGTCACGGTCGATCTTGTATAGGTACATTCGTCTACCATCCCTGCACACTCCTCGGTGCTAGTTGGATGTAGCGGGCACAGGGAACCACACACGGAGACTTTCCGAGGCGTTCAACGACGTACTCGACCTCTTCCGTTCACTTCTCCGAATCTTTTAAAGCATGACACTATCAGGAGGTAGGTGACGCTCGGCCTCCAGGGGATGAGAGAGAGAGAGAGAGGATGTTGTGTACGATGCCTCTTCACAAGCTAGCACGTATCCCACACTCAGGACGGACAGGGCACCATCCACTCACAGTACAGTAGTTGTCCGTTGGGAGTTTTTTCATCCAGGGGGTTTGGTGGGAACGTTCCAAGACCCGGTCAAGCCAGCGACCCTCTTCCCCACGGGCATGAAGCCAGCGGAAACCCACTCGACCAACTCACGTCGTTGTGGGCCTCTTTGAGGACAATAAGATGGGGTTGTGGGGAGGGGAAGGGATTGCACAAGATCAACAAAAGGTTCTTCCGCCTTCTAGAGGTGGGTTCCTGCTCCATCGGGCAAGCATCTTGCTGCACTGACCAATCACCTATCACGAGTTTCAGACGGGCTGAAATTTTCTCCAGTAATGCGACTCGTCGCCGCGCAGCGAACGAGGCTTCGCTCGATGCTTGATTCGAGTGTGTAATCAATCTATAGGGCTGTTTACGTATTGTGATACAGACAAACTACTTATGTAGATATCATAGACAATCAAGTTGCTATTAGTGGCTGGTCATCCGTGCGCTCGGCTAGCTCCCTGGGCGTCCAGCTTGTGATCGCGACAGTCAAGGTCAGCGGTTCAAACGCACCCCCCCCCCCCGGAAAAGAAAAACCCAGAAACCAAGCATCTAGGTACTTGGTTACTTCACTTACCTAGGTAGGTAGGCGTGTGACTGTAATTCTTGCCTACGGCCGCTCTGCCGCTCAAGTAGGGCAGAGCCGGCGGCGGAGTCACCCCAAGAATGACGATGATATTCATCGTGTGCAAATTAGCGGAGTATGGACGTGTCGAAGTCGTATGTACTGTAGACTGACGGTCTGAAAAGACCCCAAAATTACAAGCTGGACTGGAGTTCTTGAGTCCGAGACGCGAGCCAGTTCAATGATCGACGTCGATATGCGTTCCAAGTGGCTAGGCAGTATTCATTACCTAGCTACCTAGCTAGGTCCAAGATCTTTTTTTAAGTCGTTCTGGTCGTGTACATAGATGGATAGATTTGTAGTGTGCGTCGTGAACTTCGGCCCATGATACTTACTGTCAATGTCGCACCTTTGACCAAGCCCTCGAGCAACATTGAAGATCTACGGCCTTCGGATATACCCATATCTATTGTGTCATGCAAGTTAATGCAAAGCAGCAGCCATCGGGTTCTCGCCGAAAGAAATGTCCTAAAAGGTCCAAAAGGGGGCTGTTCAAGGTTTCTCTCTCCTCAACGGTGCTGTACTCAATGCTGGTGGGTATCATCAATTCACCATCTCCCCTACCCTGGCTGCCTGGCTGCCCGCCTGCAGAACACGGCACGGATTTATGTATGTAGATGTAGTATGCATGTCGGCCCCCTCGCAGAATGTATGAGTACTACCGTATGTGTGTTTGCATGTATATATGTATATATGTATGTATGTGTGTATGTACACCACATTGATACATCACACACTGCTCCATCAGCCCCATCCACACCTGGGCGCCGGCAGTTTTGGAGCCAGAGAGAGATGATGGGCTTTGCCTACTACATAGTATGTACAAAATCCCTTCACCGCTGACCAACGAGCGAGCGGATCAAACTCGGGGCGGGCACTGCACGCCCGCTCATGCCGGGCCCCTCCCCCTCTCGGGGCGTCGGTGTGTTCGATTGTACACTATGAATCTACACTATGAAAGAGAAGAAAAAAAAGACTAAAGACGAACCTTCCTGGTTACTAGCCAGGGCTGCCCTGGACTGCCCATGCCAGCATGTAGGCACAGCCAGCCACATCGTGGCCTTACGAAGGTTCCAAGGTTGTCGCGATCCCCTGTCGTGACTCGCAGCAGCAGCTCCAGCAGCAGCTCGCGCTCTTCGGCTTAATGTTTGACTGCTGTGGCCCAGGAGCCCCGGTAGTTCCACTTTTCCCTACTTGCACAAAGCGAGACGCGAAACAACGAGACGCCCTTTTTTTTTTTTTTTTGGTCCTTCGTTCTATCCTTCTCTTTTGCTTCCTTTTTACCCTTCCATTTCCTTCTCTTCTTCTGTTTCTGATCAACGTGTCTTACATTTGATATTGACCTTGCAGAAGGGGCGTCCATCCGTCATCCGGAATGAACGGATTCGTCTCTTGCAGCCATCCCACAGAATGTTTATGAAGGCAGGTACATATCAGATGCGGTATCAGATGCGGTATCCGATGCGGTATCCTATCAGATTAGCATGGGTCACCCCAGATGGACCAGTATATGTACTGTAATCTTGGCAGGCCTGCAGGCCTGATGACCATCTTGGCTCCTTGGCAGCTGTTCCTCCCGCTCCCCCGCTCCACTAAACTCCGCATTTCAAAGTCTGGGGACATGGAGAAAAAAAAGGAACATGTTGCCGTCACTTTCCGCTTCGAGATATAATTTCCGGGTACACCCCCAAATACAGTCGTGCCACAGTAGTCTATTGGTTGTTGGGTTTTCCCTATTGGCAGTCAGATGAGCACGCAACGTCGACCAGCGGGAGCCGAGGAGCTTGGGTCTTCCTTCCTGCCTTCTTGGCGGGAGATCACCCCGGATTTCTCCATCTCACAAATCTAAAAAATCTGTGATCAGCTACCAGTTGACTGTAGACTACTACGTACGACTCATACACTGCCTGCACTGACACCCCATTTGACCTCCTCCATGAAACAAACCCAATTCCTATGACGGAGTTTTTTCAGGTGAAGCCCGTTTTGGTGTCCTGTGTGTGGGGATCGGAGTGACAACACACTAGGTACACTACATGGCAGTTGGACAATGCAACCCGCACAAGCACCAACATGCATCTCTTGTCACACGGCATCATTGCCGGCAGTCAGCCCTTGGACCCCTCTTTCTCCATCATGTCGTCTTTGTGAGCTGATCATAAGGTGTCGTTTCCTCAACACCTTGATGGCGTCTTGACGGCGTTGGCACTAAGATTACCCGACCACCTGGGCCTAATAAGCTTCGAGACTGACACGAGCATCAGGTGTATATAAATGCTGGAAATCCCCTTCAGGATTATAAGCTGCCTGCGCGCTGTCGCGCCGCCGCGAGCCGCTTGTCGGCCCTTGCGATCTTAACGGCCCCCCGGTCGTTTCTCGGCCTCTAGAAGTCTGCCTGCGCCCTGCCTCCCATTGTAAAACCACGACGACTCGGATAGCAGCCATAACGGGACTTGGAGACGGCCACAGGCAGACGTCCCAGATACGACACACGAAACAGCTCTCCGACGACTCTCCTAAGTCTAGCTTCTGACTCGCCGCGATGGATTGGCGTAGCTCGTGAGGCTATCGACTGCCTTACTCGTCATCCTCAGGCACAAATCGGTGCTCCTCGCCAGCAAAATGGAAATGGGTGTCGCTCGGACCCTTCCTTCTAAACCACCCCCCCCCCCGGTCCCTTTGGAGCGGCGCTACCAACGAATAAGAGCGAGATGACCGGTCGGCCACTGTAAACCCCACGATGGTGGCACGACGTGGGGGGTTGATAGAGTCTCACGGTCATCCATTTGCAAAAGCATTTGGTGTCTGGGCAGTCTGGCCTCACCGGAGGCATTGGCGCCGAACTTGCCAGTCCCCAAGCACCACGCCACGAAGATAGTCTTCCTCGCCGACCCTGGCCTCGCAGCGGGCGCCCAGTGTTCCTTCTCGTACCATGACGGTACTGGTACAAACCACCCTTTCGACGGGCCTGGGCCTGCGCCAGTCTGTTGCTTGACGAGGAGGTGAGCACACCACTATGTGCACCTAGGTAGCTGGGTAGTCCATGGTGTTCTCTGCCTGACGAGAATACTGAGTAAGCAATGGCGAGTGGTGATGCACACGGCAGCAGTGTCATCTGGCTGACCTCAAAATCATGGCCAACTTCTGAGCGCTGGCTCAGTAGTTCGCATACTATTAGGTGTATGTTTGATCATTAGGCAGGAAAGCAAATTGGGGCCACGAACCTCTGGAGCAGATGGGATAATCTTTCGAGGCGTGCCCCGTGATGCAGAGCCACGGTGCAGTGTTGGTGTCGTTCTCAATCGGTTTCACTACCGCATGGCAAACGCAGGTCCTGTTATTCTGAGATGGCCAATCCCATGTCTATCTTGCGTGCAGCACGCAGCATCGACTGAGTTGGATTTACCTTTCGATCCATGGTGTTGGGCACCCAAAAATTGCGCGAACATGACTACGTCAGGCAAAGCTGCTATTGCGACGCCAACGTTTTCGATGATGTCCAGCACAAAATCAATGACACTTTCCGACGCGATGCAAGGAAGGCAAGGATAGGTCCTGAGCAAGCCCGAGTTTGGTTCGCGCGCGCGCGCCCGCCTCGAATTGTGGCTCCCCCGTGCACTTATCAGCGACTCGATACCATCCTGTCGATGAAGCCTTGGGCAAGAGAGTAGAGAAATGAATGAGTACCATGCCTCAACGCTTGAAGACGCAGGCAAAGACATCGTGTCGAGAGACCGTGTCGAGACATCGAGTCAAGATCTCGAACGGTGCAATGGATAAGGCCCGTTTAGATCGAGATAGATCCTTTACAATCCAGACGAGGGCGCGAGGCTAGGATAACGCCATCAAGAGTTCAAGAGGACGAAACCCACCGCGGGCTGAGTGCTGTATTACCCTTTTGGCCCCGAGGCCGGGGGATGGGGCGGAGGCTGCACAATGGGCCTATGGTGCGGGGGGGGGGGGCCACACCCACTCACTCCCAGCCGGCATACGGCGCGGGCAAGACGGGCTCACAGACCCCCTGCGTTGCGTAAAATACCCCGGACATCAAGCCGTTACTATGAGAAGGATGGATGCGGGAAATTGCTCTCCCTTGATGACGTGCGCGTAATATGCCGTCCGTTCAGCCCTCCCTTCCATACTTCCCGCGTCTGACCGGCGAACGACATGTGTCCCATTTGCTCTCGCCCTTTTTTTGTTGGCCCTGAACAAGTGGCATACCTCCCATCTACCGACAAGAAGTTATGGCGAGGCCCTCATGCTCTCCGCTGATGGGATGGAACAAGCTCTTTGCTACAGGCACACTCATCATCGTCTGGGTTTTCTGGAGCTTGAGGTTTCTCGACCTGGGCGCGACCGATGATGTCCTCTCGCGAATCTCCTCGGTGGGGAGCGCCTTGTCGACCCCGGGGATCGACGAGCCCGCCTTGAGGCCACTGGTGCTGTACACGTACGCCGAGTCCGAGAATGCGAGGGCGAACCTGCACTTCTTCATAAGGAACGGCCTGCACGGGAACGCCGACTTTGTGTTCATCTTCAACGGCGAGACGGATGCGCGGGATATGATCCCTGACGCGCCCAATATCCGGATAGTGCGGCGGGAGAACAAGTGTTACGATATTGGCGCCATGGGCGAGGTCTTGAAGCAGGATGGTCTGTGGAAGAGGTATAAGCGGTTCATCACGATGAACGCGAGCATTCGGGGGCCTTTCTTCCCTGTGCATTCTCCGAGTTGCTGGACGGACAAGTTCCTCAGCCGAATAACGGATAAGGTCAAGGTAGGACACCCGTCTAGTCACACCCCAAATCTCATCTTGAGCAATGGCACTGACGGGTTCTGGCCTCGTGACAGCTCGTTGGCACAACGCTCAACTGCATTCCTAGAACCCACCTGCAGTCAATGCTCCTAGCGACCGACGACGTCGGCATGTCCATCCTCCTCGACCCCGGCCTGGCCCTGTCCGCGTCGGCGGACGACTTCTACGGCACCTCCCTGGACCCCGTGGGCTTCAGCGCCTGCTTCACGACCATGAAGAAGGCCGTCCACGCCGAGATCGGCATCACGTCGCTCATCCTGTCGCAGGGCTTCGGGGTCGACGTCATGATGACGGCGCCGTACTCGGCGGCCTCGTTCGACGAGTTCTGCGACAGGAGCGGGCGGCCGGACGACTTCTGGTACAGCGGCCGCTACTTTGGGGCCAACATCCACCCGTACGAGACCGTGTTCATGAAGGCGAACCGCGACATCGACCCGGTGCTGCTGGACAGGCTGACGGAGTGGCACCTGCGCGGGAACATGACCAGCTGGGATACTTGCGGGCGCTGAGTAGCTCGAGAGATGGTTGATATGGACGGTGCGCCCTCGCGCCTGAGTCAAGGATGCGATGCTCTCATCACCGATGAGACGAGCGGCCGTGTGGCCAGCTTCCTTCCATCGTGGAGCTTGGGTCGAACCCTGAAGGTCAGAGGCTGGTGTGAGCTATGCTGAGGCTGTTCAGGAACCTTTTCACTGGGCGAACTGGTGTCAAAGCGAGAAGCGGCCGCATCATGAGTGTATGGGAGAACCAACTTACCAGTACCCTACTGCCTCACGAAATGGGCTGCTTTAAGTTTGAAGCAGCAAGGCGGTCATCTGGTTTGGACCACTTCGCATTTGTCAGACGGGATAACGCATCCCCAAGCTTGCGGTTTCCATGAACTTGAAAGAGATCAATGGATGGTTGTATATGATCTCAACCCCGCGGTATGGGTGGGCATGGCGGAGCTGTCGGCATATGGAACCTTGGAAGGCGCATCAAGGGTAGCTGCGCATGCGACCTTTGTGGGTGTGCTTAGTGCGTGAAGATCGCGGTCTTTCATATAGCGAGCATCAGAGCGATAGACACTATTCTACAAGGGCATCAGTGTAGTGTAAATGAGCTGGTATATTTATCAAGGATCACTCCCTCCTCCCTCCTTTCAAACTTCATAGTGTACCTGCATTGCTGTCCTACGTGTAATATCATCGCCATCCAAATTCGGTCATAGTGTATAAGTTAACGTTGGAGATTCTCAACCTTGATGGGCCTTGTTGATGGCCAGATCATCATGATATGAAGAGTACCTGTTATCCAAAAAAGTCCAAAAGGTTAAACTGTCACGATGGGGAATTGAATGGCAGACCTCGTAAGGGTCACCACCCTCGCCGCCGCCAACACAGTGCGGGCCAAGGTGCAGTCGAGCAAAATAGCAAAAGGAAACCTCCTCACGCCCTGCCACTTTTTGTGCTACAGCGCGCCCTCCTTTCGGACTTGGGTACTTATTTGCAGTGTTGATCCAACCTAGGGCCTGGAACGGTTGGCACTGTGTCTGCGGGTTCTGACGGATGAATGTATGGTAACTTCATTTTTTAGGTTCGCGCGCTTTAACCGCTGCGCCAACGGCCCCAACTCATACTACCTCGCCCGATGTTGGAAGCTGGGGGCTTCGCGGCGCTTATAAGGAGGTATCGAGTCCCAGCTCCCCCCTCCTGGCACCCAGCTGGCCCCTAACACCTCTGCTGCTAGCTCTGTGCTATGTCTGTCGCCCGTCAGCCAGCGTGGTCGGATCGAGTGGTCACCAGACATCGAGATCGAAGCAGTGCACATGCAAGACGTCCAAATCGTTGCAACTGACGGTTCAACCTCGAGTGAAGCAATCCTGAATAACTAGAGCCTTGAGGGGGTCACTGTCGTGGGGCCCCGGTTCCCCATATTTCAACATGCGGGATCCGCAACCGAGCTGTCGGCTTCCTTCAGCCTTATTTGTGACCCACCAGGGAACACCCGCCCCTAGGAAAGGCTACATGTCGATCACCCGCGAGTTCCCTCTGTTCGTACATGTACGCGAGCCGTCAGATTGTCGTGTGACAATGGGTCTTTCCGCAGTTATCTCATCAACCTGTTGTGGATGGCCAATGGCAACGGCTCCATTGGCTTGCACATCAAAACCTTGTTTGATCATGTCTTCCTTCCCAGGAGCGGTGGCTCAGCTCTTTCATAGAGACCAAGGAATACCAGCCATAGTTCGAGACAGCATGTTGTCGATACGTACATGCTTGAATCATGGCGATCTAGGGGCTACCTCGACCAAGACCAGAACATATTGCGGTTTCAAGACGGTCACTGCGGAACTCCTGGAAACATGTCACCCTCAGGTCTTGGGTAGGCTTGCTGTCAGCTATGCCAGCAGAGGATGAGAAACAAACAAGCAGCCATGTGTATGGTTTGAAAATTGCACACACAGCTTGATACTGGAGAGGATGTGGCCTCTCCCGAAATTTCGCCGGTGCAGAACTTAGGAAAGATCACCCGTGAACCGACCTGATAATGATAGAGCCTGAAAGATGCTGTTCACCTGTCAGGTTGTCCGTAATTCGCCCCGACGTCGCACACATGTGCAGGAGGTTATGTCAGCTCGAACCAGTCGACATCCCAACCATGAATGGCGGCTTGATGATCAGAATGCCGGAACGCCTCCTTGCAGACCACATCATGTCGTCCGGAAAGTGGGCCACAGGTGTCGACCAACTACTTTGGGACGTCTTCCAATCGCGCTCCATGATTTCAATCCTTCATTGGTGCCCTGACTGTGTATCTGACTTTATACAACTTGCACCACCAATCCGTACTTTGGTCCAAGCAGGATAAAGTAGACGCTTCCATCATCCATAAATCAACGAAGGGAGGGATAGAGGCGGAAACACAACGAAAAGTCCACTAACTCACATCTTTTCGCCCACGGATGTCAGACATGACAGACATTGAGGCGTCATCGTCAACACGATGGCGGCAGCCCAAACATGCTCCTTGACAACGGCCGGAAGATGCAATATCCATTCTATGCGATGGGATATCTGGATAAGACAACCAAAACACCCTTGGTGGTCGACCGTCTGTGGCGCTGAATCACATCCACGATCTCGCAGTGTTTCAGCAGCCCGGCTCAGGTTTTGACGACACCTTTCAGCGTTCTCCGCACCCCGGCCAACATTTGGTGATTCTTGGGATCTCGTCGTTCACTGTCATGTTGAATTCAACGACATCCTGACAATATTATATGGTACCACCAAGGAAGGACTCTGGAATAATACCAGATGCGCTGATGCTAAAGAGGCCGCGGGGCTGTCACCTCCTGGGGAAGAGCGCCCTGAACATGACAACTCTGGTTCGCGATGTCGTGACACCTCCTCCTGAGATTCCCCGCCCCGAAGCTCCAGAGCACCAGACATGCCCATGGACAACGGCGCCTGTGGCTCTCATACCACACTAGGCTTGATAAGTTGACATCAAAACCTGCTCATCGTCGCCAGTTGGTCATCCTCGGCCAACCCTTAGCCAGCCAGTATCAACATTTCCGACCAATTCCAGCGTTATGTCAACAGAACACCCTGAGGTCAAGTAGACCACCGGGAGCCATTCACCCGGGGCTGGCTGTTGGACCGATGGCAGTGGCTTCCTAACCTTCGCTCGCGAATGACGGTTGACTCTTTTGTTAGCGTTGTATTCTGCGCGAGTTATTGTATCTGAGCATGAGGGTGGACTCTTTGGCAATTTTGCCGGGATCCTGTATCCTCCATATCCCTCGACAAACCGCTGACTTCCCTCCGTGGCCATGAAGTCGTTTCGAAAGCTCGCTTGACTATTCGACCGCGTTAAGGAGCGCTACCTTGTCGATTCGACGTGGTCTGGCCCGGAGAAAGAAGGGGTAGCGTGGAGCCAGAGTCTGGGTCCCGCGGCGTTCTTTTTGGTGGATCATCGAGCTTGACCTTCCCAGGGCCCAAATATCACAAGCTCTGCCGTCAAATCATCCACATGAGACTCGAAGAACCGAATACGTAAGAACAATTCTCCCCGCAAACTTGTGCTCCTAGTGCTTTTAGGCCTGCGATGCCGGAAAAGGCGCTTCCTGTAATCCATACTGCGGTCAAGAATATGCTGGCTAGTCGTGCACTTGTGATGAACCCCCTTCTTGTGATTGTCAACTAGTCCTGTCTTGGTGCAAATGGCCGACTTGGCTCCACGAATAGGCTGCCCGTATGTACTGCCTGCGCATGAGTGCATTGGTGGAATTTCCACCTTGCCTCCACCTTGCCCAGTCTCCAGTTGCTGGTTTTCCATCAAATCCTGTAGCTGATCGTGGTCCTGAACTGTCGCTTGACAAGTTTGGCTAGCTCAAGGATACACCGGACATTAGACATACACGTTCACCCGAGAAGAACGCAAGTAGGACAACACAACACCGGTGAGCGACGTCAATGGGAGATGGCAGGCAGGCGGGCAGGCAGGCAGGCAGCAGCAGATCAGAGTTGCCCAAGGCCAGGGATATGGCTAAACTCGGGGCCAGTTGACGTGGCATAGTCCGTGATCTAAAGCTCACACTGGAGTCCTTTCCCAATGAAAATAGTCTGGAGGCAACTTCAGAAAGAGGACCCGGCAACATCGTTTGCATAAGCACTCACGGCTGATGGTTAAGCCGCAGTGTGTCACAAGCAGGCAACCAGGGCAACATCCTCCCATGGGTGCCCGAGAAGATATCGCGCATGCAACACGGGGACCGGTCAAGGGAAGGCGAGTTGTGCTCTCGTGTCCTCTTCCCCATCCCGCAACCTCGGTAGCCGCTGATACTCACTTGTGAACCGCATTGGCTCCCTGATCCAAGTGAGCGTCCTTGTTGTGAACCCGGCAGCCCGGAAAGTATCGGCAGTAAGAACTCGAGATATTAGAGACGTACAGATCGTGATGGCAGAACAAGAATTGGCTGGACAGGACGTGTCGTGGACTACGTGGATGTACCCCGTGAGTGGCTGGCCCATGGGGTGGCTGGCCCCGTGGCTGTTCACGCTGGTTCACTTGCGGCTTGAATAGCCGGCCAGGCCGCCACGCCGCCACGCCGCCACTACCAAGGCAAGGCAAGGCAGGCAGTTGGTGGTTACGCATGGCAGGCAGGCAGTAAGCAAGGTAGGCAGCGTCCAGGCGTCCAAGCGTCATAGCGGAGAAGATAGTCCGGAACGCCCCGTCCGTGTATCGTAAATCGTAGGGGGGTGGGCAATCGAGATCTGCTCCATTTGCATTAAACATACGCAATTATGACATTGGCTGCAGGAACGCGGGGCAATCATGTGGTTGTTTCCGAAAGATGGGGGTTTCTGGTGAGACTTTTCCTTTTCCATCTCCTACCAAACAATGCGGTCATCTTACCCCACGCCGGTCCGACGTCATTGGAGGACCAAGAAACCTGAGCTGGAAGTGGGGCCAAATGGACAGCGAGCCTGTGAACCCGGCGGCCTTCCAGAATCTGGTGGGGAGAAATTGCCCCGCACTCCTTGCCCTTCCCAGGTGGCCGCTTTCTATTTCGGGTAAGTAGCTATCAAGCCAACGTCATACCATCAGAAGCACCTGGCATCATAGGAGCTCTCCAAATACCCTTACTCAAAGACACAACGACGACTTTGTCAATGAGATTTGGCCTGTTAGGTGAGGGCATTAGCATTCGAGTATGAGTATAACAGCACACCTAGATATCCTGCCAGCTACATGTTTTGTAGTACAGTAAGCAGCAACGATCCAGGTGATGTGACAAGGTGCAGATTAAGCTTGGGTCAAGGCCCAGGCCCTCGGTTCTGTACGGTTCCGAATGTATGTGCTGTGGATATGCGGTAGATAGACGGATCTTCTGCGTCACAGTACCCACTGCATAACTGTAATCGCAATACTGCCCTTTCAGCCGCACCTGCTCTGACTTTTGAAACTGGTGGCACACCAGATTGCGCGATTGGCTTACTCTCCTCTTGTTGACTTTGAAGCCAAGCTTACCGGTGGTCTGGCAGTCTCTGGATTCCAGAGTGGGATCGTACGTTTGCTCCGGTGCCCACCCTTTCCCTGGGTCAGTGCTGGCAGAGAACGTCTTACCTACGTCAGAGACCATACATTGCCCAAATCACCCCGGGGACTCACGGGGCTTTGGCGGAGCCTTTGCTATTGCTAGCAATCAAAGTGTGGAAACGTTTTGGGGGCCTCTATCAAGGTACCTAGGAAAGCTAGTGTGAATACGTGCTACTGTCTGCTGCGTAGTATGTACAGCTTCCCCTGCAACCTGGCGGGTTTCAATGACGTAGTAGCTTTGGTTCACATGATGAGACTCTTTGCTTTCATCCATTGCCAGGCAAGGCAAGACAGTCTTGTGTGTCACCAAGGAAGGAGTGACGGGCAACAAGCGCCGTAATACCCCTGCCCTACTGCCATAGTGCACATGCCTAGCAGTCATCACTCTCCCATTGTCCAGTCGCGAAACCAAGTACTTAAAGGCTCTCATCCCTCGCTTTCCAACAGACTTTCCTTTCCTTCATCATCACACAACAATTCAAACACTTCACACAAACAAACAACCTTCAAACACCAACCAAACCAACCAACCAAACAAACCATCAAAATGGAGACCATCAAGAACACCGCCAACTACGTGTCCGGTACGATATACTCCCTTCATACCACCTGCTTATTCTCTTTGTCTTTCGTACATTGATACTGACTCTTCACCATAGACAAGGTCCAGGGCACCTCCCACGAGGCTTCCAAGGAGGTCAACAAGGACGTCGCCAAGGACTCCAACGTTGGCATTGGCAACCGGTAAGCAACCTTCTCCACCTATCAGCAACAATTATCATCCACATGCTAACATTTCTTTCCTTTCAGTGCCCAGGCTGGTGTCGATGCTGTCAAGGACAAGGCCAAGGAGTCCTCCCACGAGGCCTCTGCTGAGGGCAACAAGCAGAAGGCTACCCACTAAGGGCCTTCACCTCAGCTTTGACTCTGTTACGACACTTTCATGATTTGGGGAACTATGGCGCATCTGGATTTTGGAGCAAGGGGTTCGATTGTGATGGACCCTCTGGCATGTTGGCATTGGGAGAATCGGAATTCTTCACATACCCCTAGGAGTGTTCTTCAGTCCTAGTAGAAGAATCAAGACATTCATCAACATACTCTAAACTGCCATCTTTTATTTTGTGACATGTTCCCAGTTCCTAATCAACTTTACAATACTCATCGTCAACTCGAATAAGCGACTCTTTTGTCGGTGAATTTACGCAGTAACTTACGGTACTGAATTGATCAATTCGACTTTGCAATTGTCATATATCCTGGCAGTCGGGGGCCCTTCGGGGGGCTTGGTAGCTTTGCGAGAATGGTACGTTTTATCCACCCTTGATACGATCATTTGCATCCGGCCAGCCAATCTCGTTATACGATCATTTGCCATTGGGGAGTTTTGTAATCAGAGCCGTCCTTGATCCGTTGAAGGAAAGGTCTTTGTCTTTGTCTGCGTTGGTTTGGGTGTAGTTGATTTGGACTTTTGGGGCGATGACGCACGGGCCTCCTTTGTTGTCAGGGTGATTTGCCGGAGACGGAATTGGGACCCCAGTGTTCCTGGCCTCGAGACGATCCGCTTTGTCAACAAGAGAATACTTGAGTGTTTTAAATGTTCCCCTGATCTCCCACTTGAAGCAAGACAACTTCATTCCCGCAAGCACCTATAGTACACCACGACTGGAAAGAGCGAAGCTAGCGAAATGGTCTCCGATACCGTTACTGTCGGGCATGGCCTCCCCCCTGACCTCTTCGACGAGGTCACCCTCATTTCCCTGGCCTCGACTGTGGCCATTCTCCTCGTGGCTTATGGCGCGTCTCTGAAGGCACTGTCCTCCACAACTCCGGGGAGATATCGATTCCTCTTCATTTGGCACGCGTTCGACGCTTTGATCCATTTCTTCTTGGAAGGGAGCTTCTTGTACCATGTCAGTTATGTGCTCCTCATCGGCCGCTCTGGCGGACGCAGGTACCAACCACTTCGGTGTCGATTTCCACGAGTGCTGACCCAATTGTGGCCGCAGTGTTTCTACAGCTGGAAGTCCTACGACGATGTCACCATGGCCGACATAAGAGACCACAAATACTACCCCACCGCTCGGGGCTACCTTGGACACGATGACAGAATCTGGGGAGCGCAGGCCGGCGGCGACAACGTCTTTGCCCAGCTGTGGATGGTGTATGCTCGAGCAGACCGTCGATGGGCCGGTGCGGATATTGTATGTCCACCCGATTTCCAGATGTGTTGCCAGGTTCGAACCTGTAGGGCGGAATGCTGACAGATTTGTGCATGCAGGGCGTGATCAGCTTGGAGCTCCTGACGGTCCTCGTCGTTGGGCCACTGGCTTGTTTTGTCTGCTACGACATTGCGAGGAAGAACCCGCGGGCCAACATCGTGATGACTATTATTGCTACGGCTGAGCTCTACGGAGGTAGGTGTCTGCCACACAAACACATCTTCATGTTCTCACCAGAAATTGACCATCATGTCTTTTAGGGTTCATGACCTTTTGCCCGGAATGGCTCACCGGAAGCCAATTCCTAGATACTAGCAACTGGATGTATAAGTGGGTATACCTCGTGTTCTTCAACGGACTCTGGGTTGTTGTACCACTGTACGCCCTCTACGGTCAGTACCTTTTGTCCCCTCCTTGTACTCCCCAGCCTGTCTCTCGACTTTGAACGCCAGGTCGGGGGTACAAATCCACACTTATTTCGTGTGTTTACCTCGACGGCGATAGCTTCAGATAGCTAACCAGGCGCTTGGACAGTGAGCTGGAATGCCTTCATGACTGCATTCGGTGTGCAGAAGACGGTTGTAGTAGTAAAGAAGGACAAGTAGTCCACCCGTCCTTATGGTGAAGCAGGGAACCCCTTTCCTCGCTAGAATTAGAAGACTTTTTTGTTTGTTTTGCATCTTGTTTGGAGTATCGTGTGGGCTATCTGAGCATCTTGCCATGGATGTCGGCATATATTCTTCGTTTTTTCTTTCTTGCTGGGTTGTCAGTTGAGCAAAATTTCAGTTTGGCCTACGCTTCTTGTTATCATCACTGATCGCCATTAGGTGCTTGCTGGGCTGGTGTGTATAGGATCGACTCGATGAGGTGCGATCGGTGATATATGATTGTGCCTCAAAATTATATTGGAAGCCGTTTTCGCCCATGGGCTATTCCAGTTCCTCTGTTTGCCCTTTTTTATGTTGCTTCCCAGACACAGTGTCATCATTAGTGCGAAATACATGATGGTGTGTCTGCATCGGGCGCTCCTGGAACCATGGTTGAGTCTTCTAAACACCTCGAGAGCATGGGCAGAGATGGCACCGACTTCCGCCATGTTGACAAGGCTTCATTTCATCCGTACTAAATCACAGAGTTCCCACAGATCTCTCAGCCTCAGCCTCAACCTCGCCCGGTTGTGAGGTGAGCCAGAAGGGCGTCTGGTTCTGCCTGCCCCAGGTTTCGCCGTAACAAGGCTTCCATGAACAAGTCTTTGTGCACCGCTTTGAGCAGGCTGCGACGGGCCCGAGAAATGCCACTTCCTGGACGGATTTGGCGCTTGTGCTGCCTAAGTAAGGATGACGAACCTGAAACCAGCTTCCTTGTTGGGCCTGAGGGCACCGAAACCATCATCTAGATACGTGCGGATCACGGTGATAAGATGGATGAGTTGAGTAGGAGAGCGGGTGGCGTACTGCCGGCTTAGAGGGCGGCTTCTAGCTGCATCTGTTGGAGATGGTCGATTCCCTTGTGGCGGGGGCCTGTCTGTAGCGGACTCGGACCTTCGTCGCAGGAAGTCACTGGACTTTCACACACTATGAGCCCTAGGCTGTCATGATTCCTAGGCCTGCGACGACCGAACTGCGGTCCGAGCACGCAAACCTGGCTACTATATAATCACCCACCGCTCAATCTGTTGAGCAAGCCCCCCCAGAAACAGCAGCCAAACGTCTCCAGGGAAATTTCGCGACAATGCTACATCAAGTCCTCCCCATCCCCGCGGAGCTTCGAGTGATCATTTACGATCATGTAAAAACCGACGAGATCGTTCTTCCCGGCCCACTTCCGGCCGGTGTCGCCGCCTTGTTGGCAACCTCCAAGCAGACGAGATCCGAGGTGCTCGCGCGCGTCTGGGGGAACACCCAAGTCATCTGGCAGGGCTCCTTCACCTCCACAACATGGAGAAAATTCCAAAAGATCGCGATCCCCCGAATCCGCCGCCTGACGATCGTGGTCGATAACCACGCCAGGTTCAGCCGGTGTCTGGACAGCGACTTCCACCTGCTCCTGAAGTGGATGTGCCGGCGGGGCAAGCCTGGCCTCAAGGCCAGATATCCCTGGGCGCTGGAGGACCTGACGTTGACGAGCCCCCCGTCCGGTCGGCCCTCGAACCGTACGACGTGGTGGTGTCAAGTGCACCGGCGTTGGTGCGTACTTGGATCCGACCAGCCGTGTCGCGACCCTGGCTGCAAATTGGAATGTCCGACGTGGAAACTGGAACTCCATGAACTCGATGAGATGGTGGTAGAGAAGATTCGGCGCTGCGGTGTCAAGGTGCGATCTTGTGGACCTCAGTTCCCGCTCTGACGAAATAAAACTCACCCGCACCAACCGTCATACGCATCGTACACCTTCACAACCATCGAGAACTTCTTCAGATATGAATTCGCTGGACTGCCAATTCGAAACCGCCAGCCTAGAATACTGCATTGAATTTCGGCGCCGCAGGCCTCCAAGCAGAGGATTGGAAACCCCCCACCCCTTGGGGCACCAAGACAGTGGAGGGAGAGCGACCCGAGCGAGGGTACCTAGGTATCGAAGCGGAGGTTAGGGGGTTATACTCGCAGAGCCCGGTACTGAGAAAATCAAGAGCACTTGACGTCAACCGTGCTGCCGTGTCAGGGGTTTGGTCGAGTTGTGCGCGTATCATCATCAACAGGGGAGTAACTTTACAGAAATCGGTTATGGTGACGTTCAAGCGGGTGATGCTTATCCTTGTGCAATAATGGGTCAGGCAGGTTGGGGGAGTCACTATTTGGTTTGCTAATAGGGGGAGTCACCGTGTGAGATCGCTATGCTGTACCATAATTAATTTGCTGTTGAATCCGACAGCCTTCAAAGTCTCTGATGAGATAACCCTTATGGAAGAGAATCCATCGTGAATACTGACGAGTTTGGGCGCTCATCAAGAGCGGACCTACCTGAAGATAAGACACTGCAAACACAAACTCTTTTCACAATAGAAAAGTTGACCTCACTAGCTCTCGTTCTCTGTGGACATTCGTTCCGATACCCCAGGCGTCTCGACCACGGCCTCCGAAACTTGCTTGTCCGTGTAAGAGGCAGTCATGACCTGTTATTATGGTTCAAGGTATCGCGTCTAAACAAGAAATTCAACTTAATGTCGAAAATCCGAGCCTCAAGCGACTACCGGAACATGTCATCGACTGACACTCCAACGATTGTGCAATAAGTAAATTGTGGTCGAATATAAGTCCCAAGTTTTTGGGACGTTGCTCTGTGGGACAAAACACTGAAACCTCAATGGGACGGTCGGTATAGTTGGATACTCGTTAGGTTGGTAGCTACCAGATCGGCAGTAGGGGAAGGCTCACCCTGGATACATGTGAATATCCAGGACACAGATAAGGTGTTCAAACCCAATCAGAAGACGATATGGCGGCTACAGCTACCCCGTCGTTTCGGATCATGACAAAGGTCGAGGGTAGATGACGAATCCCACGAGGGTGTTAGCTGCCGGCTGTGGCTTAGTAGGCATGCCTACCTTGAGGTAGGTGGTAGGCCGGCAGCCAGGGGGGGTGGTAAGAGAGTCGAAAGCCAAGACGCCTGGCGTCGCGGGCACCAAAGCGGCAAACCTCGATCCGTTCCTGTGCTATTGCTGTGCTAAGCCGTCACAGGGTTAGCGCCTTTAGCCGCGGACTCAATTTCAACGTCGTCCCCAAGATTCAGAACCAAACAAACTTGCACCAACACGAAACCCAGGAGTGTGTCATGACTGCCTCATCTCCAGCCCATCTCGACGGCAGGCATAGTTACCAAAAATCAAATACAAGACGTTAACTTTCCCATTGCCGCAGCGTCCTTCCCTGAGCTTAACCTCGCCACATAATCACAAACCCTCAGGCGACGTGATTCGAAATCCATCTATGGGCTTGCCTAGATACGCACTCCTACCCGGTGCTACGCAGACTTCAGTACTGAAATCATGACGGGCATTAAGCATCACAATAAGTGGCTGCGCCAGTCTTCACCCTTGCCACGCTTTACGACCGTCCGCGCTGGGTCTGCCTCGTAAACACTACGTCGATCCCGTAGCTCTGCCGAACTTGCCTCACATTGTCCAACCCTTCCTCTACCGAGCCAACCATACTCTTTGGTCTGTCTGGACGTAGTCGCTCCTTTAAACCCCCACGCGGTTCTCGTTTGCTCATGGCTATCCTACCCTTCCCGGTGCCACGACAGATCAGGGTCTGTTTCACTGGCTCGAGGTAGAACCATACAGGGGGAACACCATCCCTGTGTGGCTGAGCATGCTTTATGTTCTTCATCATAGCAAATGCTTTCTTTCTTTCCATGTGTTGCAGTCTTTCTCCAATCTCTCCTCTTACACCAAGCGCCAAGTCTAACAACACCCATTCACGTCAATGAAGTAAGCGCCACCACGTACCTCTGGAGGTACGACGGCCAACAAGTCAACTTTGAGTGCTGGAAAGCGGTATCATGGCCAGCACATATGGAGGAACACTCGCCTCGTCCGCTGTCGTGAGCGGAGACGACGGCGAAGCCACTACATACTACCTGACTATGGCCTCTTCGAATGTGACGACCGAAGCCACACAAGCCATGACCAATGCCCTCAACTTCGCTACGTCCAAGTCCATCAGGACATCAACCATAATATTGGCCTCGTTCAATGCTACGGCAGCTTTGGCAACGGCATTGGGAATCATATATGGTTGCTACACAAACAGAAAGAAGGCCCAAAGGAGACCGTCCAATGCGTCAGTCATGCAGTACGAGATGAAGCCCCTTTTGATGCCGACCTCTTGGCGACCATCCGGCCTGTTCTTTATACATACCGTCGAGGTGTTTCCTCTAGTTCTGTCTTTGGGTATAGCAATACAGAGTGTCATCTTCGCCGCCGCTCAATCGATCGGCTTGCAAGCCCTGTTGAGCAGGGGCTGTACTGCGACGGCGGTTTTCATGCTGCCAGGTGAGTGACCATGAACATCCAAGCTCGCTCACTAACGTGCCATCGAGAGACTAACACCGACTCTAGCACTTCTTATCGCCCCATACATCCAACTCGTTTTCGGCTTGGAGACCGCCGTACGGGGTTTTCGTTCGCAATCCTCTGCACGACGAGGATGGAATGTGACCATCTGCCTCGGCATCGTGGCCACCTTATTGCTGGCCAGCCTCTGTGTGGCCGTCGGCGATCAAGCGCCGGATTACTGCTTCGCATCACTATTCTGGATCCTCGAACACTTTGCTGTGGGGATTTTTGCACTTTTACTCCTCGTCTCGATTGCTCTAATCATCGTCGTTGCCACAATCTTGGTCGCATTAAGCAAAGGCCACATGATCGATTCTACTGAGAGAATGGCAGCTTCGAGGATGAGTTACTACCTTGCTCTTGGTGTTGTCTCAAATGTGAGTTGTCCGAACGAACAGTTGTGTTGAGCAAGCCCGTGGCTAACCATCATAGGCGTTTATACTCCCGTTTTTCTTCAGCCTCACCTTCCTCGATCAGACAAGATACATCTTCAAAACACTCAAATTGTCCATGGTCGCTTCTGTCGTATCGAACGTCAACGGCTTGATGGTTGCTTGTCTTCATATGTTCCTTCGATCGCAAACCAACAGCGCTATCGGGCACAATTATTGTGGTCATGACCGGGACAAGTCTAAGCATGATAGCAGCGATGATTACCGTGGGTCAACTCACGTAATGCAGCCGGCCAATGACACAGTTAACGACGATATGGTGACTTCTGGTAGTATCGTAACGCTGCAGCACGCAGAGGAGAGGAAGACGGGCGAAACGTCTACAGGCCCCAGCCCGCTGAGCCATGTCAACCCTCCTACGATAATAGTACCAGAAGCGCCAACGCTTCCCGCACCAACTCAACCACCCTCTGCAACATCCCCATCAAAATCAAGCAGACAGTCATATTCCCTGTTCCCCAACAGTCCGACCACTGCAGCCGCGACACTACCTCCAACAGCATACTCGCCTATGACGACAAATTCAAGCAGAGAATCATACAGACCACCGCCAATTGTGAAGCCCTGGCTTGGGAGGGGACACAGAAGGGAATCATCGGTTGAATCTTCCGCCACCGTCCAGATAGGCATCCGACTGTCCAACGTGGATGATTTCCGACCAACAAAAACCAGCCTGACCACCCAACAACCAGAAAAGATCGTGCGCCCGTCTCCCTTGGCACAGATTGAGAACAGGCCCGACTCGGAGAACGTGGCCCCAGAGAGGGCATCAATAAGTGACGCTCGGATGAAGACCTTGTCTCCGGTATCAGCGACGTGCGTGGAAGACAACAAAAGCGAAGCGGCTGGTGTAGGTCGAAAAGATGGAAACAGCATACACAGCGAGAGGCGCGATCAGACCCAACCGAT
Organism: Cytospora piceicola; assembly: GCA_023375675.1. Lineage (NCBI taxonomy): Eukaryota > Fungi > Ascomycota > Sordariomycetes > Diaporthales > Cytosporaceae > Cytospora > Cytospora piceicola. The sequence continues at coordinate 47,316 of JALQBC010000036.1, read as the reverse complement.
CACTCTGGACCGGACTATATACACTCCTGACGACAGCCGGAGAACTGCTTCCAATAGGAGCGCCAACAGGAACGCAAGAGTCCCTAGCCTCGCAGGAGTGCGTCTCGGCATGATAGCCACCCGTGGCAATAGCGACAGGAGTTCCGTACATGCTCCTCCGCGACCAAGCGGCAGTACGGCAAAGACGCAGGTGTCGATGATCAGGGCTGATTGGATCTGAAAGAACGAGAGAGAACGAAATATGAACATAACTACGGTGGCACTAGACTAAAAGATTGTCTGAAAATATCTCTCGATCGACGGGAGTTCCGCGGTCTTCGGTGTTCCGGAGTTTCCACTGCACTGCTGTATGGCATGACAGGCGTTGAGACGCGGGACTCGATAGCACTATGATTGCACGTGGGAAGGGAACGCTATATGGAGTGATGAGATATATGGGACGGGTTATTGTATATAATGGCCTTGGACCACCTCACTCGTTTTTCTGTAATGTCTTGCGGTCGAATGCAGAGTAGCAGGGCATCAGCTCATCAGGAGCAAGCACACAAGTAGCTTTGGCCATGTGAATTGATGGCCATCTCAGACTCCCGACGCGGCCTGAACATCGATCAACAGAATTCATGCCACCTCCAGAAAAGACAGGAATCCGAACATGCGAGTGACAGACATCTGAATCTTGCATTCTGGTGTAGCAATATGTATCGGTGTACGAGTCCTCGTACGCAGCAACAACTCGCCTCACTGATTCTTCCTCGACTGTTCCGTGGCGACCTTCCTGTCCTCCCACTTCTCCCAGCCCGCCTGGGACAGGTCCTCGCTCACGACCAGGTCCCTCATCCGCAGGCCCCTCGCGAACGGCGACTCGAGCGCCCACGCCAGCAGCCCGGACCCCCGGGCGAACCAGGTGATGCCGTACCAGGCCGCCGCGGACAGGGCCCCCGCCAGGCAGCCGACCAGGACCTGGCTCACGGTGTGGTACCCGAGGTAGACCCTGCTCCACGCGACCATGGCGGCGACCGACAGCACCGACAGGCTCGCCGCGGCGCGCTCGGCGAGCGACCACGGCCGGTGGGCGTAGCTCTCGACCATGACCCAGTCCTGGCCCCACATGCCCTTCCTCCTCGCCTCCCTCGCCCCCCTCGCCGCCTCCTCCTCCTCCTCCGCGGCGGCGGCGCCGCCCCCGCGCGCGCCCCTACTCCTCCCGCCGCCGCTCCCGGCCGCCGCCCCGCGCGGCCCGTATCCGTGGTCGGCCCAGCTGGGCGCGTGCCGCACCAGCAGGAACAGGGCGACGGCGACGGCCCAGAAGGTGACGAATTGGGCGTGGCTGCTGGGCATGCCGTAGCCCTTGCCGGTCCTGTGGATGCGGAGGGGCCGCTCCTCCTTGATGAGCCGCTTGAGGACGAAGTTGACGGCCTCGCAGCCGAGCTGGCCCGCGAACATGAGGGCCACCTCGGCCTCGCGCGTCGACCAGATCAGGGTCACGTAGACGATGCAGAGGGCCTGCGGGACGAGGGCGAGCCAGGCGCAGAGGTAGGAGACGGGGTCGTCGGGGTCCTGTGTGGGGGGGGAGGGGGGGAGGTGGTCGTTAGCCTGGGTCGTCCTGTCGACTGGTTTCTGTGGCGGGCGAGGTAGGTGACCGTGACGGGCTAGGCCTCGTGGCATGCTCTGCGGCAAGCGGCGCAGTGGGCTGAAGACGTGGGAGCATCGATGGGCGCGGGCGGATTGGGCACTTACATAGTAGACGTGGGTGAGAGAAAGCGACGCCAGGGGAACGTCGTCAGCCATCGCGACGGTGGGTTGTGTTTAGAGATCCGTCAACGTTTGCCTTCGCCACCAATGGCAAGGTCAAGGTCAGGGTCAAGGTCAAGGTCGAGCTCAAGTTCAAGTTCAGGGTCGGTTGTCCGAGCATTCAGAGACAAGCTTGGGGAAGTCGCAACGTCACTCGTCACTCGCTGTGTTCTAGAACGAGCTTGGAATGCTGGAAGTGCCAAAAGTGGGTCTGGTGTGGCTCAGGTGGCGGTGGAGGTGGCGGTGTCAGTGTGGCTGGTGGGGATACTGGCCCCCAACTGCTGACTGCTTATAACAACGAACCAACACATTGGCGGGCTCACATGGGACGACGAGGTGGTGGTGGAGGTGGAGGTGGAGGCCAGAAGATACCCTGAAATAGACGCATTAGATGCTGTTCATAGCTTCGTTCCGATTGGAGATATAACCCCCCTACTCGGCGGAATCATCCGTGTCAGAACCCCCTGCCTGCGTCCCTTCTCCTCCTTCGCCGTTGGCTTTGCCTGCCAGTCTCTGCTGCCTTTCCTTTGCCTTCCGCTTCAGCTTCTTCTCTCGGTTCAGCCTCTTCTTCTTCTCCTTGAGATGCTCCTCTTTAGACATCTTCTGCTCCTTCTGTGCCTTCTCAGCTTTGCTCTTGATCCTCATCGCTATCCTCCGCTTCTTGCCCGGCCGTCTCCTCTTCGCACCTTCGTCCGCTTGATCCCTGGCCACCGGCGTGGCACTAGCGACGCTCCTAGAGCCATTTGGTGGCTTGCCCGACGACACCGTGATTTTGACGACCCTCCAAGGCCTCTCCAAGCCCCACGCCCGTTTCCCAGCGCCCGCAACGATGTCCTCTGCTGTGACAGCGGCATGTTGATACCCTTCACGTTGCTCGGGCGTCGGCTCTCCGGCCAAGTAGTAGGTTACCGGCCGCGTGGGTATGAGAAAGGCACCATCACCCCGCTCCCCTTCGTCGTCCGAGTTGGAGAGCACCACTTTTGTGGGCGCGGCGGTCTTGGACGTCGTCGAGAACAGCCGGAACTCGAACTCTTCTTCATGCTTCCCTTCGTGCTCCTCGGCATTACCGTGCATCTGAACATCGTCCGGCTCTGCCCCGTAGACAGTGGCAGGTCCCGGTTCCGGGAGATCCAGGCCCAGGAGCTTCGAGAGCTGCTCATTCAACTTGGCCCGCAACTCTGCATCCTCGGCACCGTCTTGGCTGTTGCTATCGGCGTCAGAGGATGAGCCGTAAAGCTCATCGCGCCTCACTCTGTAAGGTCCATGTCAGCATGCTTCGCTTTGTTCGCCTCATGGGGGCAACGTGGGCGTCAGGGGAGCCCAGCTTACCTTTTTGCGTTTGGGATCTCGAACATGTTGATAGGTTACGACAGACCAGCTGTGTCAGATTGGGTACTCTGGGATGTTTTCGTGAGAGCCACCACGATTCAAGTCGGTGATGACCACGGAGTATTTGACCCGTCCCTATTCTCGGGTTTACACCCAGTGATCTGCCGTAGGTAGACGTCGTACTTCCGTGATTTTCAATAGCTGCGGATGCCAAGAAAATAAAGGCTTGATCCATGTACTGCAGGGGGCACTTTTGGATTGGGGAGGGGGGAGGGGAGTGCGTTGTGGAACCAGGTTGTACATAGATGTGTACAACAGTATGTGATGTCGAAATTAGATGCTGCGCGTATTTTTGGGAGTGCACGCAATTCTCAAATGCAAAGGGTGACCACTTTAACGCGTGCATCGGGGTGATTTTAGTAGTGTAAACTTACGCACACCTTATATCAAAAATACGCTCCATGCTTATCTGCAGACCCTCGTTATGTGCACCCCTCCACCTACCCCACATGCGCATCTTTAGGTCTCTGGGTAGCGTAGTTTTGACCACCAGGAATAGAGCATACCTTTTGGGAATACATGTAAACATTCCTTTCTGTTCCACTGACTTCAGCCCTTTGTTCCCCCTTCCAGCGCTGACACCCCACACCACACACCTAACTGGTCAACTATCAGCAGCATCTGGTGCAGGTTCTCTGAGACAGAGAGGGCGTTGACATATACACCACCAACATCGTCATATTGCCGCCTGCAACACCTTGACCGAGAATAGCACGGCCAATAACAACATCTACCCAGCTCTGACCTACCGGGAAAGCCGGGGGATGGATGGCACACTTCATCATCCCCCACGGCTCAACCTGCTTTGACGGTGGCAATATGCCCCTACGAATCAACCTCGTGCCCCCAAAGTCTCGAGGACAAGGCAGACGGGGGGTCTGACAGGAATATTTCTGGTACCTCAATGTGATGGTACGCTCGGGACAGCAAGGAAAATGTAGTGGTTCTCATGTACCGATCTTGAGAAACGGCAGTCTCTTCGCCTGGTGGTGCGAACACGGCTCATCCGAGGGCTGCCAGACTTCCCCGGTGATGAACGAGTGGCTCAGACTCGTTGTGATCTGTGATGTGAACGAGACTCTAGGAGCAACCTTGCAAATTGTCACGTCACGTCACCTTACTTCACTTCACTTTACTTCCCTTCACTTTATGCCTAAATTAGTGTTCGAAGGGATGGTTGATCGAGAACAGCCCGGATGTTGGCGTTTCCGTGCCTTGGAGACAGGTCCCTAGAATAGAGTCTGCATTGCTGTGGGGGGTGGGAAACATGGGGGTTATGCACGACGAGCACCGTGCAATAATACCAGATCTGATGGAACAGTCTTTTTGGAAAAGGGGATGATCATATGATCTTTCCGCGGACCTCCTCTGAATATAGCAAAGACGATTTTGACAAACAGCTCCAGCGGTCGGTAAGTACATGGCCACGACGTGCCTCGTGTGTGTGTGCTGTCCAGCATTGAACTCCCTGGTTGAATTCATCAACTATCGTCACCCGGTAAAAGGCAGACCATACAAAAATCAGAAAGCCTCAAATTCAAGAACCCCGCCCTTATAACATGAAGGAAGCACAGCGAACATACGTAGCAGGGAGAACTGACATCCACATCTGCCCCTTCGGCCCCTCTCCCTCTCTATCACTGGGGGTATTTGAACACATGCGTTAAGAATCGTGCCACCTAAAGCCGTTCAGAGATATCTCTCAAGAAATAAAACAGACAATAAACAATAAAAAATAAAAGCCAGAAACCCGCGTCGTCCCTTGTCGCTCCAGGCCGTATATGCAACTCCCTCATATGTTTCTCTCCTCGTCTTCTCTCGCTCTCGTGTGGGTTACACGCGTTTTAATAAACATGTGGGTTGACAAATTGGTATCGGGTGGTATTTTGGTATTTGGGTAGTCGAGGATGAATAGTAATATGCTGGCATCGAAGAAGTAGAAAAGTCGCAGAACGTTGGGGGAGTGGCAGGCGGCAGAATAAGGCGTCAATGTGAAATGCCCCAAACGCCTTCTTGTGCGCCGAAATGTCAGGAGGCTGAGCATCGGTATCGGGTTGTTCGAGATCAACATATTAAATGCACAAGACTTTGCTCGGTAGGAATGGGAAGAAGTTGACTCGCGAGACCGTCAGGCAAGTCGTTTTGAAGGAGGGAAGGGGAGGTAATCGACGTTTGGTGATTCGTGCCGGAACACTGTTTTGTGGCCAGTTTGGTGTTGCCATTCTTCATAATCCTGGCGTATCTTTCAACGTCCAGCCCAGGAAACAACCATCAAGGGAACATCCCTCAAGCCCCTCAGCAGCATCACGAGGTGTTCCAAGAATAGTGGCTCATTGCCTGGCCAGGGTAAACAGGCGGGAGAGGTGCGTGCGGCTCAGCCTTTATGGCGCTCGTAGGCTTGTACTGGTCCGTCGCGTACGAGTATGAGGACCGGTGGTCCCCGTTCGTGTAAGTCGGTGGGTTCGACTCGCTTGCGGTGGTTGTCCACGAATTCGGAGAAGGGAAGTACTCCCTCGGTGGCGGGACGCTGCTCGACGGTTGCTGGGCCCCACCAGAGCTGCTCTCCTGACCACCTGTGCTCTGGGAGGTTGAGTACGAAGGGTGCTGCGAGGCCTGAGGGCTAATCTCGCTCGAGGCGTTGCTCAGGCCGCTGTAGGGTGGTCCATATCTGTACTCGTTGGATGACTCGGTGCTCGATATCGACCCGGCATGGAATGATGGGTGACTTGGGTTCCGAGGACTCTTACTCGGCCGCGGGTTGCTGTCATCCACATATCTCGGGACACTCAGGCTGTTGCTCGCGGTCGAGGCGACGGAGAGGGGCGGTGGAGCAGCAGAGCTCTGAACATACGATGCGTACTGCGTCCGTATGGGCGGTACTTGTTGTGATGAGGATGACGAGTGCTGCTGTTGCCCGGGTTGGTCGCTCGAGACCATGGTGGGCATCTGCATGGATGGCATGGTGGTTGGCAGGTGAGACTGCATCTCTTGTGGCTCGGCCGTGAATCCAGATGATCCGGAAAGAGGCATCTTCTGGTACGGGTCGGGTGCTATCGTCGTTGAAGGGTAGCTAGGTGGTCCTGAGGCCATGGATGGGTTCCAAGATGCCGGGTACGAACTGCAAGTTCTTGTCAATTTCTGAAAACTGTTTCGGCGAAAGTGCCTTTTCCCTGGCCAAGTTGGAGGGACAGCAGTCTACTCACTTTGATCGCATACTGGCCATAGGGCTCCCGGGCATCTTCGGTGCGTTGAACGTGAACGCCGTTCGTGGCAACTCCATGTTCAGCGGTCTCGCCTTCACCTCCTGCGGCTTGATCGCCAGGGGTCCAGCGACAATGCCCAGCCCGGTCTCCACGAGAGCCTGGCCTCTGGAACCGGCGCTGGAACCCAGCAGCGGAATCTCCTTCCTGGCCTGGAAGTTCCGGGGGCTTCGTCCTCGCACCACGATGGGCGCCGTTGCGGCCTCCGTCAGCACGACTTTGGAGCCGTTCGCCAATGTGCCCATCACTTTCAGGTGCACCACGAAATGCTGCTGTAGTTCTTTCCTTCTGCCGTTGTTGGCGGTCGCACTACGGGGAATCATCTTAGCACATGTCCTCAATCGCTCATCACCTCGCACACTGCCAACTTACATTCGGAATTGCAGACGTCGCCACCCGATAGGGTACACGGCATAGTCTCCCTCGTTATCCGTACCATCGTCTTGAAATGGAATCAGTGGCAGCGACGATGGCTCCTGGTCTGCTGCCTGGTTGACTTCCGGAGAGTTTGGTGGAGGGGTCTTCCAGGGGATTACAATTAACCGGACTGGGTGACCATCCACCGATTCAATCGCTGAGATGGTCACCTCAGTGGTGCTGACCGGTACTGATTCTCCCGTCTCGGTGATGACCGAGACCTGGCCCCTAGGCGTGATCAGCGACCCGCTGACTTGGAAGAGGTTCCGTCGGTAGCAGGTCAACTCTGGTTGCAGCACGCTCCCGTCACTGTTGGTCGCCGGCATTTCGGAGAGGAAGAACATGCCGTGCAGTTGGGCAGACAGCTCCAACTGCTGCATCCGCCCGTGGTGGTCGACGATGGTGTGCTTGTCTGCGACCTTCCTGAACGACAGCAGCTTGTGGTCGTGTCCGACACCGAGCTTGGAGCCGTCATCCCGCAGGTCTTGGACGATCTCCTGGTACTGAGGCTGTTCTGTTGCGGAATATGGTCTCTTGAGGCTGGGGAAACTTTGATGGCTTGTCAAAGAGTGGTGTTGGTGTCTCTCGTAAGGGTCGTTGGTCTCGTCCTGGGAGTATCGACTGTAAGACGGATACTGTTGGTGATGGTCCACACTGCCCCAGGCGCCTTGTCTTGGTCGTCCTGAGTGTGGTGGGGATGGCGCTGGGTTCGAAAGGCCAGCCTCCACGGCATGGCTGGGACGACTTGTCGACATCTGTACTGGGCTGCCGTACCAAAGGTTGTTGTGCGCCGGCTCCTTCAGCTCTGCCATGGTAACTGCGTATGTTGCGGTGCACATGGGAACATATCTCTCCCAACGGAAGCTAGAAAATCTCCTTGCCTGATCAGAGTCCGTTGTCTTGTTACTGTGGATGGATCAAAGCACGCCGCCGTCCAAGTGCTCGCCGTCCCAAATAACCGCCCTGTGAGTTCGAGGAGATGCCCACTCCAACAAAACAACCAAACACTTTCGTTACAACCTTTTTCAGAGTCAAAGTCCGGTCACTTCGAGGTCCGCAGCCAACTACTACGGAAGGAAGTTGAACAGTCCAAGCAAAAGATGAAGTTATAATAGAGTGAACGACGACTTGCAGGGTCGTAAGGCAAGTGGTACTTGTATGAAATGATACGGTAGATGTGGTGGGGGTTGTTTTATGAAAGCCACCGGCACTATACTGGGGGTGGATCAGGGTCGATGGGGGCAGCTCTTCACGGGCAACGGACGACCAAGGTCAGGGGTTGAGGAGCCTGGGAGTGGATAACGGAGAGAGTGATGAACCTGTGAGGGTGGACCGGTTTGATGCAGAGAGGCGCACCATGGAGAGCTGTACACAGTACGGTACGTATATATTTGTATGTACATGCAGCCGTACAGGGAAGGAGATGGAGGCAACGGCGATCTGGCAGGAGGTAGGCGACAGGGGGGGTTCGTTAGCCGAGATACTCCGTACGGCAAGTGTAATACAACGTGAGCCAGCCCATGAAGTATTCCTCGTGGGCAGGTACATCTATACAAGCCTAGTATGTGGTACACAGCTCGTTGCTTCTCGTAGATAAGCTGCTCGCCCTGGGTCAAGCCCCAAAGCCCCCTGGTGGTGAGCTTTCGTTCTAGGCCTGGAGAAAAGCAACACGGCTGGCATATCGCTCTATGTATGTGACTTTGACCATCACGCATGACAGAGCGGATACCGTATAAGTGCCCTGGATCTTTGACCGAGGGCAACGACAATAGTGGGACGAATGATGTATCGGCCAGGGGAACAGGGCGCCAGGGGGTCCAGAGGATAAAGTTTGGCAAGATTTCTCGGACGGGCCAACGGTTGCCGTCCTCGTTCGAGTGCCCTGCCGAAGGAAGGATCAAGGAACTCCTGGCTAGTGCTAACTACCTTGCACAAGGGCGCATTCTAGATCGAGAAAGGGATGCAAGACAGACCAACGCCCAGGGCTTCACGGCTCGGATCACTCCAGCATCATTGAGCAGAGCGTCCGAACAGACTGCCAGACTGCTCAGCAGTAGGAGCATGGCCAAAAGTTTCCCCTGGATGTTGCTGATCAAGGATCATACCTACCGTCAGGAGAAGAGAGAAGCGGGACGGGGAGCAAGATAATTTGGGGAGCAGGTGTGGCCCTCGGTTTCTTTCCTACACCCCAGGTGCTTCAACCGGTTAGAGCTGCTTTTCCCTCATCAGGCTCTGTGCTTCCCGGTGCATGTAAATATCAACAGGGGCATCTGATTTGAGCGATATCCTCCGACAAGCTCTTCGAGACCGTGGGCCCGCCAAGATCTCTGAAAAGTAATTGGGCAAGACGGCCGACGAACCATAAAAAGGGAATGGTGTGTGGGCATGAGGACCAGGGCAAAGCAAAAATCGGTTCACGAGATTGCCAGAGACCGGGGCTTCATCGAGAGTGTGTGGGTGTGTGGGTGTGTGGGTGCGGGTGGGTGGGTGATTACTCGGTGGAGCATTGAAGGCAGAGAAGGGTGCCGGGGATGTTAGTCAGGGGTGCCCCAGCGCCACCGTTGTGTACTGTGTATATTTCGTAGTCAGAAAAACAATTCAAAAACTCCCGACATCCATCGTAACAGTGCCGATCCTAAGGATATTCGGCCTGCCTGTGGAAATCGATGTGATGAGCACGCACCGCATTACTTCGTAGTACATAGTAGAGAAAACCATGTTATACTGCGTGCAATTATACACATCCTCGATCCTTAAGATGGTTGCTGTAAGAGTGAGCTCAACCTTGAGGTCGAAATTGCACTGCGGAGATCTAAAACATCGCCTATGTGAGAGGCTCCGAAAACAGGCATTGCAGGCTCATGAGCCAGACCACGCGAACAAGCAACCCCAAACAAATATCACAATACAAGCCGAACGGAGGAGCCCGCTAGAGTGGTCCAACAATCAAATACGTATCTCAGATGGCCGCTTGGCGAATGAGGAATGTACTCTATTCTCAAGAAGGGCGGGGGGGGTTGTAAGCCGGCGAAGCAAGATACTGAACGGGAGAGGCACATGCTCACTTGTCTTGAAAATGATGGATGACAGACATGACCCGCACCCACTTCGGCTTTGATGGGCGGCTGGGCGTGAGGGACCGGACCAATTGTGGCAGACCAGAAGTGATCACTGACCTCCCTAAAAAGGTCTCGCACCAAAGATGGTGCGGCATAGTTGCCGGGCTTGCATCCGCGGATCTAACCACCAACACATGTGGGCAAAATCTAGGTTGGCAAATCTCTCTGATGAAGTGCTAGCCCAACATGCGTCGTTCCAGAGCAGGCTCGTGGCGCAGAACATCATGACCCCCGCCGCGCTTGCTGATGAGGGTCGCTCCAGCCATGTCGGCTGAATGCCGGTTATTCAGGTCAACAGATAGCACAGCGCGGGTATTTGGCCATTCGCGGTAACGTTCCTGCTTGGGGTTTGCCGAGGTCACAAGCGCTGTGCACAAGTACTGTGTATCGTAGTACTGTGGTTTGTGCCGGCCCCATAACCCCCGTACTGAGCGGCTAGGTATTCTCCACTTGTCGAATGTTGTGAGCCTGAAGGTTGTCCTCCATGTCCCCTCCCCAAAAAGTGCCTTACTGCGCAGACAAGGTTCCTGAACTGGAAAAGGAGACGGCCGAGCAAAGGCCCGTGGACCCATGGGGCCGCTTTTATGGCCCTGCAGGTTGCAACAACGGCCCCTCGAGGGGTCATCCCGGCTGTCTACCGCAGATGGTGATCGCACGACCTGCTCCCTCCATGTGGGTAAGTTGCTTTTTGAACGGTGGCACTGCATCGAAGCAGGTATGTATGTAGTGTAGGTAACAATAAACGACAGCTGCAGGTTCTGGCATAATCGACGACGGGTCTTGAACAGCCCCAGCGACGTCCTCTGTTGTAGGCTACTGCACGCATGTGGTCCGGATTGCCTCGCTGCCTCGCCCGCCTGACGATGAGGACATCGGACAATTCTGGATGAAAGTTTGCGCCTGCGCATCCTCGGAAGCGCCCGGGGGAGTGGACACGCCAATGTAAGGCCAACAGCCGGAGTCAGGATCAACGTCTGAGAGTGCCGCTGCTAAGCTGGGGATCCTGAATGTGGCCCGGGGCCACTTTACGCTTGCGGTTGAACATTGATCCCTTGTTGCTGGCATATTGGGGGGTCGATGCACCTGCACAGAGTGCGTTTGCATAGCTTATTAACACATCGCCTATTCCTTCTGGTGCCCTGACGACGGTTGACGCACATGATGCAGGTATCGTAGATCACCAAAATCCTTCGAGGCCAAGGTAGCATCTTGTGGTACTAATCATGGAAGCTGAGCCCATCTTGGTGCCTTTGGGGGCCGAGCTTACTTCCAAGCCGCACCCCCTGCAGCCCAATGTCGTCAATCGGCAGCGGGAACCACGGACAGAGCTGCCGCAGGCGTTGGTGATTGAAGTTGGGACCCCTGTTTGGCGTGGTGCGCGGGATATCCTAGGTTATAATTAAATCGTCCGCGAGGATTGTGTCCGATCTTGAATGTCTAAAAAAGAACCGTGGATGTTTGAATGCCTGCAAGCGGGAAGGCAACTGTTGCGGCGTGAACTGCTGAAAGGCACTCCGAAATACCCCCGCCGCCTCCTTTCCTGCCCAGTCGCAGCAAACACAGATGCGGATCCCGCCAGTGGTGATAGCGCCTCCGTCAAGACGAGATGAAAAGCCACACCTGCGCCTGTGACCGCAATGCCTTTCGAGGGCAGCTCACATACTGCAGGGATATATGCAGCTAACTACTCCGGACTGGAGTACGAATATGGCCAGCAGGTTGTAACTTTTACATAACCGACCTCGGGACTTTTATCTTTAGCGACTCCGCGGGTTCCTGTCTTCGTATCGAGAATACATGTGCCTACCATATTACCAACGATGGACCTAGCGTCTCCATGAAAGCGAGATACGGACAATAACCGCTGTAGAAAAAGTGCGGTCCAAGCTCCGCATGGGGATGCTATCCTGAGTTTCGTGACGAGCCGATAGGCATTTCGACCCATACCGTAGAGCCTTAAACCCCTTCCGGGATCAGAACGCTGGAGAGGTTGCAGCCGCAGTTGTAACGGTGAAAATTAGGGGCAGCGACGGCCTTGTCTTGCTCCTGGTCGGAAGGCGCATCAATGTGACACGGGCCCTTGTCCCGGGAGGATTCAACACCATCACGCCGGGAACGTGCACGAGGCGTCAGATCTGGGAATGCCCTTCCCTCGCAGAAACACAGTCATGTTTCACTTCGGGTCCATCGCACTGGTTTTCCATATTGCCCGTTGCAGCGATCGTGAGATTGTTGGTGTCTGAGCGAACGTCTGTCAAGTCTGTGTTCGTCAAGGCTTCTTCTTGACAGCCACGCAACAGGCGCTAAATTAAAGCCATTCAACGGTTTTTGGCGCTTCAATAGCACTTCCGAAGCCATGAAGCCCACACGAATTTTATCATGGTCGACTTGGCATGGTCAGGGAGCCTATGGTGTCTAGTATCGACTGCCCGTTGAGAATCCGATGCACTGCGACTGGGCGTGTCATTTGGTGTTTGACAGCATGGAAGTGTGTCAAATAGGCGTTCCTAGCCCGGGCTTGACCCAATCCTATGCCGTGAACAAAAGCCGGTAGCGCCTCAGTGCCGCGAGTGAAATTGCCTCTGTCGGATAATGGTGACTGTTTAGATGAAGAGATTACAAGCACTCCGATTATGGCAGGCGAAGGATTCGCGAAACTTCACGACGCAGCGGGTCTGTATGTTCCGATCATGGGCAAGCTGGTGATGCGCTGAAATCGAATCATGCATAATGAAACTCCCAATCTACATTGGTGGTCTCCGCCGATCTGGATGCAATAAATGGTATGTTGCATTCTCCGGAGAAGCTGGGCAAGTCAATGCTGCTTCGGGTACAGTACACTCTGTACAAGAGCTGCCGCCGCCCGTCCGTGCCGACCAACTGGACCAGGAAATCGGCAGCCGTCTGTGTGCGATGTGGAATATATCCCCAGAGATTCTTTGACGCTCATGTGTTTCTCAGTCTCACAGCCATACCCTGCACCGATATTTTCTGATGGCCTTGAGGCGGCAGTAAAGACGTGCCGCGGTGATTGGAACCAGGCTACAAAGACGCTGGATCGCAACAAGACGACCATAATGCGTTACCAGCGGACCAGACCCAAAGACAGGGCTTCCAGGAACTCCATAATCGATGACAAACCGGACAGGAGTGCAGGTAACGTACCGCGTGCAAGGCGTTCTGGATTCGACCATTCAATAAATTGCTGGCGCGGGTCCATCCGCATTGTGGACCTGACCCACCGTCTAGACCCTCTTTTTGGCAAGGGCCTTCGAGCGTAGTATTGATACGGGCTCATGCACAACATTATCGCCCATCACAGACCTCTCTCGCAGCGGCGCAGTGCTGGGCTGATGAGGGGGAGCACGAAGCTCGGTCTCTGGAGGGCTGCTCCCCCCCTGCTCCCCTGCTCCCCTTGACTGTGCCGCATCGTTGAGCGCCTTTGGCTTGCTTGCGTCTTGAGTGGCTGGCTGACATCGAGAAGAGTTGCAGGCCATGCCTGCCGAGGCGGATGGCCTGCATTTGAGAAGGCTCAACCCGCTTTATTTTCTCTCCGGAGAAGCTCATCTCATTCCTGCGGTGGTGATTTGCGCCATTGACCGTCACAATTTTGGATTTTGTCGCGAGCACCCCCTTTCTCTGCAGGGCAGTCGGTGAGGCGCCTAGGCTTAATCGAGCAGCAAATCCGACGGCAGACCCCATCAGAATGAAGATCATCGCCCCCATCAGAACATGCATCTGCTCGATGGAGGGAAGCGGGCTGCGACCATTGTCCAGAGGCACCGTCTGTAATGTTACACTGGACGATAGTTGGTGGATTATGGCCCCGCGTGGATGTTGCACCTGCTGGGTGCCAGTGCGTGGCTGGTAATGCTTTCCGAGTCTTCTCCCAGATTGGTCTTCATGACGAAAAGCCAAAGGGCAGATCCCGATTCATTCAACGGTGAGGGGCGGTCCAGATGCATGCCAGGATCTATGCACCCCTGGACCGTACTCCATACCTAAGGTAGTGTCGACGGGACATGGGTCCCGAAGACTACACTACAGTATTCCAAGGTTAGTATAAATGCAGGGATGGTGGTAGTAAAAGTACCGTGCTGTGGTTACCTTCCTTCCTGTTTTGTCGACAGCGGTGTTCGTCCCTTCGTTTGATTTGTTGGCGTCGCTCGAGACCTCCTGAGACTACCGAAAGAGCTATACAAGCAGGTGGGCTCCCGGATAGTGAAGAGATTGTTTGAGCCCGCAGAACTTGGGGGCCAGAAAACGCGTCGAGGCAATTGATGAGATGCTCCGCCTGACAGGCGGGTACAAGGAGGGGTAAGAACTGATGATTCACTTCGTAACATCCAGGTAGATAGATACAGTGCAGAGACGGAAACCTGGCGAGGAGGCCCACATCAAGCTGCTTACGGTAGACTGCCCGCCCCCCGCCCCCTGTCGAAAACATAGCCAATGACCCTGGCCGGTGCAGTGCAGGACAACCTTGGAAGGTATGTATGTATCTGTGGAGGGGGTGATGCTTCTGCGAAGTCTGCGAGTGCTCCACAGCGCAATAGAGCTTCTCCACGGTCGGAATGGCATGTGAACCCATCTTGCTCATCTGCTGTAGCTTGTAGATAAAGAGGCAGCGAAGCTCGAACGTGCCGTATCGCCTTGTCACATTCCAGCATAAGCGTCAGAGCACCATGATGCTGTAGCAATGTCATTGGGTGCGTCGCCAGTTGGTGTCTGAAGAAGGATTGGGTGTATGGGACGTGCAACATCGTAGGGTTAAGGCTGATCTTGATATCGAAAATCTGAGTTACATCTTATCGCTTTTTGTGTTGCATTTACTATGTAGACTTCCAAAGCCAAACATTCGGCTCCGACCCGGTGGGCAGCCGCAGGCGTGATGCGGAAAAAAATGTCGACGGCCATCAGGAATATAGGTAGACAGTGGTGGTTGTCTCGCTGTCCATCTGGCTCAATTCCTGTTGTTCACAATCAAGTATTGATGAGGCTGGCTGTGTATGCTGTTGGCAAGCTCAAGCCCAAGGCGCGCTATTCTGGACGACGGCCTCAGATTGGCCTGTCGTGAAAATACACGACATATGTAGTCCGTGACTGGAGCTGCTCCGCAGAATATACTGCGAAATGATTGGGCGAGAAATCAACCGACCGCAATCATCTCGGTTCAAGACAGTCCACCTTGGAGAACCGTGGAACCCCTCGATGAAGTACCCGGGTAAGTCCATACAGACTTAAGTACTCAAGTACGTATGTACTAGACGACGCCGTGTGCTTTCAGGTTGCAGAGGCGGATGCGGATGCGAATGCGAACAAGACCGCCCCTGATCATTGATGAGTGAAGAAAGGTTGGAGCTGCTTGTGCATAGAGCTGCTAGAGCTGCTACTGTGTAAAGCTGCGGGAGACCGGGTCGACTGTCCGGAAACCGGTACCGACGTAGACCTTGGATGGCGGATCAATCATACGACAAGAAGACTTTGCAGGGTTGATGGAGCCGATACATGTGGGTTGACAATGGACATGACATACTCAGAAGTCCCAAAAGCATAGCATACCTAGGTACATACTATGTATGGTGTAGTAGATAGGTAGTATCACGGCAGAGGCATGGAGGCGAAGGAGTACCTAGATACCTCCGTACTCGGCAGGTACTGCCCTTTGAAGCTTCCACGGTTAGGTGTTCCTTGTCGGGAATGACCTCGGGAGCCAATTAGACCTGACCAGCATGTACCTAGGTACTCAGCCATTACTAAGTGCTGTGGACTTGTAGGTATCCACAAAGGTACCACGTGGGTATAGATAGGCAAATTTTCAGGCGTGTCCATACCTAGTCAGGTACTTAAGCATGTACATCATTCAAAACAGTACCTAGAGACCCAACTACACATGTACCTTGGTAGGTACCTAGATTTCAATCTAGGTACATAAGTACGTATCAAATCATGGTTTCTGCAGGGAGGTCGACCCTGATGCTATTTTCCCACTTCCTTCAATAACAGCAGAGACTACCTAGGTACGTAGGTACTTACTAGTAGATACGTACCAACTTTCAAAAGGTACGTACCTAGTAAATAGGGACCTAGGTAGGTAGTGTCCTGGAGGGGGATGATTCCAAGGTTGTGCAGTGCAGTGTACATATAGTATTGCAACAATGCAGCCCTATTCCTGTCCAATCTCAATCCTACCTGCTCCTGGGCTTGCCTACCTGCTGAGCTCCTCCTCAACATCATCGAAATCATCTGAGATTCGGGAAGCAAATTTCGCTGGCCCCAAGCAAGAACGCTTAGACACAACGGCGATCGTCCGATGCCCACTTGCGCCCACCAAGAGACTACCTAGGTAAGTATTATGTACGCGCCCACGGCTGTACGGATGGAAATGAGCAGAGAGGGGGTTTATCTGGCCGAAGAAATGCCTTTACGAACAAGCGAGAAGGCTAAATGATGTCTTCGCTTCTAACTTTCCGAGAGCCTTTTCGGACACCGACCCAATCACTTGCAGCCATCCGCGTCAAACCGCATAACATACATACCTAAGTACATACACAGTAGAAAACAAGAACTACCTAGGTACCTAGGTAGGTAGGCACCTTACTTTCTCGAGCTGACCCCCACAAAGTTTGCCATCACACGGCCACCTGCATTTCTCCGTTGTCAAAATCGAGCTGATGGGCGTTGTGGTATATGTATGTATGTAAGACGGCATGCTGCTGCCATTGCTGCCATTGCTGCTATTGCTGCTATTGCTGCTATTGCTGCTATTGCTGCTATTGCTGCCATTGCCATGTACTTAGGTACGTATGTGCGAATATAAATAAGTACCCGAGTATGTACCTAGGTATGTAAGTAAGTAAGTAAGTACCCGGGTGTGTACCTAGGTGATGTATGTTTGTATAATGTACATGTACCTAGGTAGTGTGCACACACCACAGGTGGGCAAGCACGTAAGCACGTAAGCACGTATGTAATACCAAAAACCCCAGAGAAGGAACGCATGCGCAAGGACCTCAATCAGGAACTGGCTGCACTCTTCACTTACTACTACCTAGGTACTGACTGGGGAACCCTTGGGACCAGAACGGAGGGAGGGGACCAAAAGACCAACAGCTTCATTTTACCCGTCCACTCTCTCCAGTCCCATCCGCCCGTCCGCCCGTGACCCCGTCCCTCCCCAGCCCCTGGGCTGCCTGGATTGCCTGGATTGCCCGGATTGCCTGGGTTGGCCTGGACGGGGAACATCTGGGGTCGTCGGCCTAGCTCGCGGGTGCCCTGAATAGGAGCAGCGGTACCCGTTGCTGCTAGAACGCCACCGCGACCATCTCTGTACCCAACCTCCGAGCCTTGCACCTGTTTCTGGCCTGAGGGCTTGCAGCAGGGTTGTGGGTTGTTCCATACTGCATACCAAGGTCGCACTACTTGGACGGTAGGCATATGACCATCTCCGCACACCCGCCCAAGCCGCTCTTCCTTCCCGCCCACTGGATGGTGCAGTGGGCCTGCATGTCCGCTACCGGGTGTGGGTGTGCCATCATCATTATCATCATCATCCAGCAAATCTAACCCTGTTTTTCTACCATCATGGATGTATAGGAAGGAGCAAGTACCAGCAGGAACAGGAAAACACTGCAGCCTGAGGAACAGGCTGTGCAGAACCGACCCTGGCATCTTCCCCCTCTCAGGAGAGTCTGTGCCTCCGTGACTCCGCCGACATGATGCACTGCACGCCTTGCTGTAGCCTGGAGGAGTATAAACTCGATTGTACTTTCCCTCTGGTATTCAGCACGCCGTCGTCGAAATAGCGACGCCGGAAAAGGAAGGCATACACTAGATATGTACGGGTAATTCGACCACACACCTCTCTTCCCCCTCCCCCCTCTCTCTCTTCCCCCACTCTCTCCCTCTCTCGTGAGAGCCAAGTGGCAACCTTGGCATGGCCGTCTGTGGGCGACATGACAAGAGGCAACCTGTCTCTGCCTGCTTACCTTACCACCCTACCAAGAGCTTGCCTGTGTGTTTCGGAAATACTCTCCTTCTTCTGGCCCGGTGGCCATATGACGCTATAGGGAGCAGGCCAAGGTCGACGAGGGCGACCTAGGCTTCTGCGATCGGGAGTCTCTGATCTCGCAGATCGCTTGCAGCGCCGATACTAACTGCGCACCGAGCGAGCTAGAACATCTGGGGGGCGGGGGTGTCTATCTTGGCACCCTCGACCACATGAGGTTGTGTTCGGCGCTAACAGTCGCATTGATATCCAGACAAGGGAAAACACGTCCCTGATATACCATATCAGCAAAAAGGCTGTCGGTAAATGGACGAGGCCCACCAGGAGGTGGTAAAACATTGACCTTGACAGAGTCGAGCCGGGGAGCAACACACGAGTGAAGCTCCCGGCCACCAAGAAGAACTCAGCACCGCCTCAGACCTGACGATGACCACATACACGGCACGCTCACCAACGGCGAGGCTCTCTGGAAAGCCCCGCCAGCGTCAACCGTGATCAAACATCCCAGGTTTCACTGCGTAAATATGTGTCCCCACAGATGAAGATCTTAGGCAGACGAGAGATTCGCGGGATCGATCACCAGGGGGCCTCGTCCTCCAGGATAGAGGAGCCAACCCCGATAGCGTTCGGAACGGCATCTTCCAAGCGCTTGCGCTCCGTGTGTGCGACTAAAAATCCTTCTACTCCTTGTACCGGGGGGGGGGGGGACTTTTTTCGGCACGGCTCGCGAGCAGGGGCCGACCTTGTGGAACTTTTCTATTTATCTAGCCTACCCCTTCAGGGACATGGGGGCTACTGTAGTACACTGCATCGACGATGGATCACCGTTCAGCCGTTGTGCCTTGCAAGGTCGACCTCGGGAGAGGCCAGAAGGGAAGTGAGATAGCCCTACTGCAATCCTGAGCGGTGAGGGTCCGATGTCTTCGGATCGGAGAATTTCGGTGTATCATATGTATGTCGTGCATCATGTTGACACTTCAGCGTACTACAGCGTACAAGACAGCAGCAGCCATGGTGCGATTAGCCCACGCTTCGGACTGCCTACTGCACATTAGATTCACTCACTGGGGCATGGCTCGCTACCACCTTCACCGCTGCGTCGTCAAGTGGTCGGCAGCAAGGGATCGTTGAGTATACTAGATTATCCTCAGGAATCCTAGGCGGCTTCCTAGCCTACTGATGTCCAATCGACCCAAGTTTGAGGAGCCCATAGAGTCACACAGAGCTTCGGATAAGTACGGGTCGTACGTCAATCATCATGAAAACATCATACGGAAACTATCGACGCTATAGAAGTCAGACTTGACCAAGGCCTGTGGACGCTGCGTCGCTGGTAACCCGATTCGCCCCAGGATTTGCCTGGCTCCTCGGCTCTTCCCGAGTATAGTCGCCCCGCCTCACGTAGGATCGCCTCTCTACTTGATCGAGGAGAGTGAGATCGTGCGGGACCCAAGTCACATCGGGATCTAGACAAGCAAGCACAAACCAGTATATGCGACACGGTACTTGTGCAAGCTTGTCTTCGGCGGGCCGAGATATGAGCAGATGTCCAAAGTCGTCCCATCGGATCCCATCGTCGCAGGTGATCATCATGAATGATCCTGTTTGTCTTATGCACAGGGTGGAGGCGGAACACCCTAGAACGTGACCAGAACGTAACTAGTACTGCCAGCGACGTTGGGAACATGACTGCTTCTGCGTAATGGCCGAGCACAATCTCTCCCTGCAACTAGGCCGCAAGGATCGAGGCACAGAGCTCATTCGTCCCCGTCGAGCAGGTGCTCGTTGTCGTTGAGGGCGAGCTGCACGAATTGTCTAATCCAAGCGGCCTCTCCAGCATGCAGCTCTTGTCCCGCCCCGTCTCGTGCTTGCTCGTCGACGTTCTGCTCTCGTTGAGCGAGGTGAGGGGCCCCTCGGTTCTGTCCCTGGTTCTGGTTCTGACGAGGGCCAAAGCCCCTGCCCCGTCCTCCACGTCCCCGTTGGCCTTGCTGGCCTTGCTGGCCTTGTTGCTGCCGCTGTCGTGCCACCGCAGGGTTGCGCCTCGGGTTCTGAGCACCGCCACGTGCCTGCCGTGGTGCAGGTGCGGCCGCCTGCTGATGCCCTCCTGGCACCGCTCGAGCAGGCAGTGCACCAGCGTCAATCCGGAGCACCAGAGGGCCCTCACGGGCTACATCAACCTGTGGGGCATTGTCGTTGGGTGCCGGGCGCTCGGGCTCGACGTTGGCGTTGCGTCCGCCAGCGTTCTCCGCAACATCTCCCATGATTGCCTCCTCGAGTGCAATCAGAGCCGGGTCTTGCGGGTTCATATCGGCCTGTGCCTCCTGAGGGGCACGACCTCCCGCGAAGCCGTTGTCTCCATCCTCATCGCCTCCTTCTAACTCCCATAATCGCATGTAGCAGGAGGTGACCCTTCCATTAGGCTGCTGGTTGAAATGCTGATACGGATTCGAAGGGTCCAGCCACGCGGAGCAGAGATAGCAGAAATGTGTTTGGCATCTATAGCAGATCCTATGATATAGTTAGTAAAGTCTTTCCAAACAATGTGTTTGTGGATGCTCACATGTGGTTACAGCCATAAGTCTTCTGAGCCGGGCAAGCACATGTAGGACACGGCGTCGTGTGCAAGTTGATAAACTCAAGTGATGCTTTCTCCTCGTCGGTGAGCTCTTCCTTGCCTCGTTGAGGATAACACCTTACGAACTCGCCGTGCCAACCTTGGTAACACCTGCTACAAAAGGCGAAGCCGCAATCTTCGCATATGGAAAGCCTGTCCTCCATCCAGGTCTGGCGCTTGGCCGCGTCGCCAGTGCCTGCGTCAGTTTGCTCCTCCGGCTCGCTGTCGGAATCCTCGTCTGCATCATGAAGCTCGAAACCTTCCGGCTTCTTGTGCTTCTTGGACTTAGCTGCACCCTGACACCAAGTGCGAGGGCAGTATATCGTGGTCTTGTCTGATTCAAGCTCTGTCTTGTACTTCAAGGTTACGTATCGCTTCACCATTTCAGGCTCAAGGGGTATCTGAAGAAGTTCGCTAGGACTGATGAAGGTCTTTGGCTTCCTTTGCTTTTTGTTTCCGGGCTCATGGGCAAGAGCAGCTCTCTCTTTTGCGCAGCTAGGTTCCAGGCACCGAACAGAAGCAAGGTCACCTTCCTTGATTGCGTTATTGTAAAAGTCTTTGAGACACTCAGTACAAAACACATGACCACAGTCTATCATGCGATGACACTTTGCACCCTTCTTCGGATCTGGAGAACTATGTCAGCCAACGGACTTTCGTATTCGAGGCAAGAGCGCATCAAGTTCAAATATGGAAATATCAGCCTACCTAGACAGACACCGCAGTCGAATGTCCCGTTATCAAAAGCGACCCGCTTTGCCTCGATATCATAATCCAAGACAGCAATTTTGTGCTCCGGACTGATTTCCAAAGCACCCGTGTCACTCACAAGCCCGAAGACATCGTCCACTGATTGCTGGACCTGGTCAATGTAGGCGAAGACGACCAGATCGCGACCCAGTTCCTCCCACAAAGCGGCGCAGTCGTCCTCTAGCCGCTTGGCCGTGGTCGAAGGAAGCCACGACGGCGAGGTTGACACGCTGACCTCTGGCGGCTTCTCGTCCGGGTAAGAGGGTGGCAGCGTGAACTGCAAACGGACCGCAGGCAGGTGGGCTAGCTCATGAGAATCAACGCCGCTGGACGGAAGCCCTTCAGCTCCGATGGCAGGATTCTGAGGTGCTCCCGGGGCAAGACTCTGACCCTCAACCGCTGCAGGGAAGAAGACCGTCACTGCCTTGCTGGGGTTGACGGGGACGTCAAGCACGAATGTGTACGGGTCATGCTCATGCAGCCTCTGGATCTCGGGGAAGATCGCGGACAAAGTCGACAGTTCGACGTCTCGCTGGTCTTCAGTGTCCATATCCAGGTGTCCAGGGTGTCCAGAGAGGATAAGACGTCTAACAAGGTTCTTTGTGCTAGCAAAGGAATGAGATTACAGGACTAGGTCGTCGATGTAAACAAATCAGTGTTCGGCCGACGCGCCATCGACGGCGTACCTAGAAGGGCAAACAGGATCTGGACAGGGCAAAGGAGGTCATAAGATAGAGGCTTGATAGGTCTCAGACATGATTGTTAAAATACAGCAGAGCAGGAGCTGACGACAGGCCGTTTCGGTAACGGTGACTTGTTTGGGCTAGATGAGGAAGGAAAAAAAAAGGATTAACACCGAAGGCAAATAATTGAAGTCCGCGATGATTGATTGATAATGGATTTAAGCCCAGCGATACAGTACCTAGGTAGTGGCATCCCTGTCTGATATGACTCTTTGCCGATAGAAGCCATAGGCGGCCCCAATACTGTGCGTACACCTATCGAAGGGCCCCGGTACCCACTTTGGTGAGTGAGTGCATGCGCCTACTGTGTAGGCATATCGCACTCTGTACAGATCTGTAGACCGCCTTCCGCTTTTGTACGTGGGGTCGACATAAGGACAGGGCAGTTCTGGCAGTTCGGGCAGTTGGGGGCCAGGGGGTTGTAGCGCGCCTAGGCAAGCTGGACGTGCACGACGTGGAATCTTGGAAGCTCGTTAACGCCTTCTTCGAGCCGGCTAATTACTAGAGCTCCCCACGTTTCAAGTCCACATTCGATTCAATATGCTTCCATGATCTGTCCAGACAGTCGTATTCTCTTTATTTCACTAGTAATGCGCTGTGCTTAGGGCAGGAAGGAACGCAACGAACTATGATCATGTCTATGGTCTATCCCATATGAACCAAAGCTCAAGACGCGCCGACCCCCCTTCAGAATCACCATGAACTCCCTGTGGTCTTCTCGACCTTCCAATGAGGCAGAGGCTTCGACCAGCAAGCCTACCGAGGAGCTGGATCAGGCGGCCATCGCAGACATCGGGCCTGAACATGCCGAGCAACCAAACCCTCAACCAGTCCGCCCCATTCTACAGCGCGAGTCTTCGGCCCCCCCACCGGTTCCTCCCCCGTCGAGCCAACCCCCTCCAGTTCCGGTTGCGAATGCCTCGCAACAACCCTCGGACTCATTATCCCTGGCCCAGCTGCGCCGCATAGTGGCCGATTTTCCACGATCCGAGGCTATTGCCTACGACTTCGCGTATGAGGACAAGGGTCCTATTGACGAGGAAGTGGACGAGTGGTTCAACTATCAATTCCGGCAGTGGGTGCGCCTAAATACTACCCACCGGGCCTTCGAGTCACAATGGGAGCACGACTTTGGCGCAACGACATCGTGGGACGACGTGGATGAGGAGGCCAAGAAGAAGTTTGTGTCCGAGGCCATCGCCGGGCTGTCATCTGCCGACGTCAAGGAGCGCCTGGATTGTCTAGGGAGGCTCGTCTACATTGCCCTCGGACGATGGGTTGACACAGCAGCAGGGGCTGGACACCCAGCTGGCGCCAAGGACAGGAAGGCCAGGTCTGCGGCTACACCTGCCCAGCTGGAGGCGATGAAGGATGGCGCGAAGCTCATTGGTGACGAGGAGGGTGTCGCGCCCATATGGGATGCTTTGAGGAGAGCGTTCGATCCTTTCTGGTGTGTTGAGAGCTCAACCTTGCAACTTGGCAGTACTAATGGGACCTAGGACCGATGACGCTCAGCAAATGCAGGGTAACGGCCTGCAAGAAGCAACTGATGAGCTGATGAATTCAATGACTGTTATGTACATGATGATACAAGAAGCACTTGCTGGCCCGGAGGAAATGGACAATCTCTCTAGACAGCTGAGTATGGCTTCCCCCCTTCTCTGGACTGGTAGTCCCTGACTCACGTTCAATGGCAGTTACGCTCGATCCTTGCTTGATCAACTTCCTTGTTGATGTTACGGCAAAAATGCGATGGGACGAGGCGCAAATCGTGTCGCAGGCGCATGTCTTCCTTCTCCTGTGGAAATCAATCCTGCTTGTTTTCGGCGGCTCGAAAGAGCTGGCCGAGGCCAAGAAAGCGACAGCAGAAAACGCTGATGACAACAAAGAAAAGGATATCATTACTGCGTCC
This sequence comes from Cytospora piceicola, assembly GCA_023375675.1. Lineage (NCBI taxonomy): Eukaryota > Fungi > Ascomycota > Sordariomycetes > Diaporthales > Cytosporaceae > Cytospora > Cytospora piceicola. Next base: position 23,316 of record JALQBC010000036.1, on the reverse strand, counting down.
CCCCTGGACTATCACTTCTTCCGGCAGGAAATCACCTCCAAGTACCCAGCTTATATCCCACCGAAGGAGGTCATCCCTTTGGAACCAGATAATACCTCGCTCCTGCCGCCTCTGCCAAACCAGACAGCCCGGAACCACGGTACAAGTGGCATCTTGCCACCCCAGCCTGGCACACAGAGTGGCGGTGCCTCCATTCTTCACCAGCCCGTCCACATTGCGACGCCGGCTCCGTCTCCTCCCCCATCGCCCGGTGTCGGTGGTAAAGGCGTCAAGAAACAGAACTACCAGACCAACCAGAATTTCCCTTTTATGTACCCACCACTAGATGCCACCAGCAACAGTGCTGGCGGTAAAGGCAATGCTGCTCTGCAGGACTTTCTAGTGGGCCGGAAATGGGAAGGCAGCGATGTACCCGCCTCAATCCTCGAAGCAGGAGAGCTCTTCTCCAGAAGAGTCAGGATGACGCGAGCGCTGCGGCAACTGTGGGAAGACCGAGAGAAGTTCATCAAATTTGAGCGAGGCTGGGAGGCTCCGGACAATGATATTCTGGACGAGCTGGACCTTTCTTCTCTCACATTAGAAGAGAAAGAGGAGTTGGGGTTGAGCAGACCCAAACCAGAACCCAAACCCCAGGAAACGACCGTTGATTACGGCCCCCACCCAGAAACTACGAGCGAGAGAGTAAAACAACGTCTTGACGCCGTGGAGAAGTTCTATGTAAGCAGGAGCGTCGCGCTCTTCTTGGGCGCCAAGTGTGCTGACAATGTTGATAGGCTGGCTCGATACCGCAACTGCAATCTGTTTGCATGTGTTTGATTAAGGGTATACTGGCACACTATACAGTTTTGTTGTCGCAACAACCGCCAGCACCGCCCTTTGGCGCAATGCCTGGTGCTAATGGCCGCGTTAATGGCGCCAGTGCCAACAGCTCCGCAAATATGGACAGTCCAGACCCTTCGCCCGAGGAGCTCGACTCGACCAGGACACGGGAGATCACGGCCAAAGCCGTAAGTGGCATCATGCTGCTCCTTCTGAAGTGGTTGAAGCTTTCACGTAAGTCTGTCGCAGTCCCACTCTAGCCAAACGCTGACAAGGTGCCCGTCTGTAGATGTTCTCAAGTTCGAGTTTTTAACTCAGCTGCTATTGGATTGTAACTACATGCCTCTGGTGTTGAAACTTTTCCTCCACCAAGATGTTCAACAGGTGGTGGAGAACAGAACAGACCGTATTGAGAACAGGTAAGACACTTGCTTCCTGACAAAAGTCCGCGTATACGGCGCTGACAATCGTCCAGTTTCTTCTACTTCTGCAACCTACGTGCCGGAGCGGAGGAGAAGCCCGCGGATGAGACAGAGCCGCAGGAGGGCGAAGAAAGCGAGGATGATGCCGCGCCACCACCCATCAAGATGCGCCGCTCACCGGAAACCAACATGGATGCCGAGAACGACAAACCCCCGCGGCCTGAAGTCGACGAGCTTGGATATCCGCTGAACCCACTGCCCAAGGAGCCAATCACGGATTTCTCACGCCGTAACTTCTTCACCCTGATCAACTACCTGCGCATCCTCCAGAAGATATGCAAGAACAAAGGGCACAGGAACCTGCTGATGGTACAATACAAGTCCTCCAACGTGCTCCGGAAGAACCTCAAGGTACCCCAGGAACAGCTCCGCCTGTACACGCTCAAGCTCTTCAAGAACCAGGTGCCGTACTGCAGCCGCAAGTGGCGCCAGTCCAACATGCGCGTCATCACGGCCATCTACCTGCACTGCCGCCCGGAGCTGCGGGACGAGTGGCTGGCCGGGTGCGACGTGGACGCGGAGATGGAGGAGGCGCTGCCGCTGGAGCAGGCGCTGCGGAGCCTGACGCACTGGTTCAACGTGAGGCGGTACCCGGAGAAGATGGCGCCCGAGGTGCGGGCGGCGCTGAGGGAGGAGCAGGACTTCTTCGTGAGGGAGCTGGAGAAGATGGAGGTCGGGTGGGAGGAGGCGGGGCCGCAGCAGGACGGCGGCGCGGGCGGGGAGTGGGAGGACCTCCCCAGCTGGGGGTGATGCGATGGGTGGCGACACTGGCCGTTCCCGGCGTGGGGGGGGGGGGGTGCCGAGTTATCGGGTGGAGATGTGGGCGAGATCGGGGCCCTTGCTGGTGTGATCGGTGCTGCTGTGTGGAAGTCTACTCCTCTGGTGTGAGCGCTGCGGATGTTTTGTGTGACGAACGAAGCGGGATGGTATGGTTTAGACTTTTTGAATTGATACCCTCTTCAGCGGTGACTGGACTCCATTGCTAAATTGCAAGCGTAGGGCTTGTGATGTTGGACTCGATAGTATCAAGATGGGTGGGCCCATGTGCCACTGACCACATCGGTCACTCTCGAGGGCATCTAGTCACCCGTGCAATAGATTTTGATCGCAGTATTAAAAGTATCATTATAGTTATACTGGGGAATAGTAACTCATACTATTGTAGAACTTGTGCAATGCAGAAATGATTGCATCCTCCAGCGGACGGACGAGACCTAGTCTCATCGATCACCTCCTCCTCCCTAGGGAGCCTGGGTATATTCCGCTACCGATTCCAAACCCATCAATCTTTTCCTGTCATTCATGATTTCATGGTAGTCCTCATGCATTATCAAAAGTCCTGCCTTCCCTTCCAGCGGCGCCTGCAGATTGGCCAGCGCCCTTTTGGTGTTTATTTCTCCCCAACGGCGTGCAGACAGACGTTCAACATCTCCTCCCCCAAACCCTACTTCCAGCCCGACACGCCGAGGCGCCTCACCCAGCCCGGGGCCCTCTAGGCCTTGTAGCCGGCGTGGGGGTTGTAGCCGGCGTCGCCGTACTTGTAGTGGGCGGCGGCGGGGTTGTCGCCGACGCGGGTGGCCTCGGTGTTGTAGCTGTTGCGGACCTGGTCGGGGTGGGTGTGCATGGGGAGGGCGTCCGAGGCGGCGTCGCCGGCGCCGGCGGCCTTGTTGCGGCGGAAGCCGAAGAGGCCGCGCCTCTTGGAGCCGTAGCCCGAGGTGTAGTTGTTGGCCGGGGACGGGCCGAAGCGCTTCTCCTTCTTGCGCTGGCGGGCGAGGAGGACCTCGGTCAGGGCGGAGAAGACGAAGAAGACGCTGGGAGGGGGCATGTGTGTTAGCACGTGGTTTCTTCTCGTTGGGTTTTCTCTGTGTGTAGAGAGGTATACTTACATGGCAACGATGGACACGGCCAGCATCGCGGACTCCATGCGGCAGGCCGTCTTGTATTTGGGCAGAGGGACGCTGCCGTGGTGGGCGGAGCTGACGTCCGCACCTGCGTTGCCCGTGCCGAAGACGGTGTGAACGTTGGGGCCCTTGCACGTGCTCGTGCCGTTCTTGTAGACGGTGGCGACGTAGATGAAGGCGCCGATGAAGCAGACGTCGAGGAAGATGGCGATGAAGGACGTGAAGGCGAGGCCTGCCAGGCAGCAGAGGAGCAGGAGGCCGACGATGGTGTACAGGACGCCGCCGCCCGAGATGCCCTCGACTGCCCTGAGGTTGATGGGGATCCTAATGTGGTGATCCGCCATGGCGGCCAGGAAGTATGAGGTCAGACCCAGAACAAGCGCTGTGCAGCAGAACTGCACGCCCCTGATGAACCATTGTAGGATTTTGAGGGCGAGGCCGCTCTTTCCTGCCATCTTGTTGGATGTGTTTCTTTGTTTGTTGTTGTATGTGTTTTTTTTTTCCTTTTCCCCTTCCTTATTTCAACACGGTCCAGAAGATTCAAACCAGACGCAGGTTTGTTTGGTTGTGGTTTAGTTGAGTGGTGACCACGAATATGTGTGTGGGTCAGCAAATGTAGGAAGAGGATTAAGGTTGAACACAACAACGGGGAGATCTGAGGGGCACAGGAATTTAAGACGTCCAGACGCTTCTGATTTGCACTTTGGACCTTTGTTACCTCATCCACCTTTTTGCACGGCCACATGCTAATGACTCCACGTCATGGGATGGAGGCACACCGTAGATCTCCAAAGTCGTCCCCGTTTTTGACTTGGAATGCCCAGAAAATCCCAGATAATCCCAGAATTCTCACAAGTCACAAAAGCCCAAAAGCCCAGAAGTCCAGAAGCCCCAGGTTCCTGGTTACCTGGCAGGCCTGGTTACATACCCAGATACCGGCATACATGCTGACATGCCACTTACAGTGTTACAGTGGTCCAACTTTTAGTGTACACTACGGCCCTACGGGATGGGATCACTGGTAACGGTCCAAGGGAGGGCCTTGTTAGGGAGCCTTGCAGTGCCTGGCAGCCTGGGAGGCCAACCGGAACCAAAGGACTGAGACCGTCACACCTCCATGGAACATCACCCCCCAGCCCCTCCCCTATGCCTTCTTTTTACCTAACCGAAGCAAGGCCGAGTATGTATTGATTGACCCCCCTCCTTCCCTCTCCCCCCCTCCCCCGATCAGGCCATCAAGCCAGAACTGACGGTCCCGGGCTGCCGGGTCAAAGGGTGACCAGTATGTAAACAGATGAGACGGATGCAGCCCTTTCCAGCGTGTCGAGGCCCTTTGTTTAGATGACGATGTTCAAGGTGCCCCTTCCAGCCCTTCCAGCCTTTCCAGCCCTTCCAAGAGTCTTGCCTTTCGGTGTGTCTTGCAGCCACTGGATCCCCTCTAATTTCCCATTTTTCTGGGATGGCGTGACGAGAAACTTGAAGTCAAAACGCCTTTTTTCGATAGCTGAATAACAAAGTTGGAAGATAGTGAAAGCGGTGTGTGCTCGTCACTGATCAAGTGCCGAGCCTTTACGTCATGCGGACAGGGATATAAGGTACCGTCGTACCAAGAGAAAGCTACCAAGATACCTAGGTACCCAGGTACTTAGGTACACACATACTTAAGTAACTTGTAGGAGAAAAGAAGGAGACCACAGCCACAGCCTTGAAAGCCACAAAAGGGCCACAGCCACCTTCCAGGATCACCCGTGCAAGTGCTTAAGTGCGTCTACACACGTGGTAATAAGTGTCTACATACTTCAAAAAGCATACCTATCTAAAGTAGGTATACCGTACCTACCAAGTAGGTAGATAGAAGTGCTCAGGTGTTCTGTGCCACTTCCTCCTTGCTGAACATTGAAACACGGCCACATTGCACGGGCTTCTGGTCATGACCATCAAACGGCCAGGCCATCTGTCCATGGATCCCTCGGCACCCATCCTGCCATCAAGGTCCAATGCAGCCCGTCTGTCCCGTCTGGGAAAGGGGTTTCGAAACAGCCCGGGTTGCAAAACCCCGACACAAAAGCCCAATATTTATTTGTGTCTGCTCCTCACATTTCTGCTGGCATTCACCACCTCACGAGGGACGAGGGATGCTCACAATGCTACAAAACACGTGCCGTGCGGCTCTCGGTTGCCCAACACCGGCGGGAGAAATCTCCGGATGTCCTCTGGAGTGACTGCCTGCTATCCTGTCGTTCGGGATGGAGAAAGGGAATATCGACATCGTGGTGTCTGCTCAAGTGACCAGCACCTGATCCGGCATCGCCCGGATTATGGCGGAGATGAGGGTCTGCCAACCGTCACGGGTGTGCCTCTGACTGGCAGCCCATGAAGCTTCTGGTCTCCATCGCGTCAGCAGTTGTGTGCATGTTGCGCCTCGCACTCTGTCTGCCGGGCCGGGCTGTGCTCCTCAAGGACCAGTCCGTGGCCACCGTGCCGGACCAATCCGACCCTTGCAAAGATGTCAGAGCAATCCTTCACCGGCTGTCTCGGTACCCTTTGCCCCGGAACAGTCGGAAATAATTTTGTGTCTAATCAGTGTGAGTACAACTCGCAGCACTCGAGCTGCACATGTGATTAGAGCCAACTGGTCGACAATAGGGCGACGTAGGGCTTGCTTTCCTTCTTCCGTATCGTACGCCCACTGAGGAAACGGAAGACACTGGTATGAAACTGTTCTAATCGCTATAGGTGAGAGTAGCAATATGGAACAGAGGGATGCGTGCGTGTATCTCGCACAATGGCTCATCGGACAATCAGCATTATCTAGGATCGTCTTACGTACACCTATTCTTGAATAGGCTCTTCGGTACTCGCATACAGTGGCACCATTGTTCACATCAACAGTTCACGATATATGTGCTGTCAAACTCTCAGGCTCATAGGAGTATGAAGCATTCACCGTTGGCAGCGTACGCGCCTCACATGTCAGTGGCATATGATCCCAAGCTGGATTGCCCACGAAAGGGCCAACACAAGTGTGACTAAGGTAGGGGCGCATCGCTTGGCCATTCCTCTCATTATAGTCCTAGACGAGGACAGATAACAGGATTTGAGCCTTGTTTCTTCACCATCCTCTGTCTTTATTCAAACTAGTAAACTCTAGCCTCTGCCTCGAGCAAAGCTGCAGTATCTCCTTCAACACCGGAATCCACCATTTCTAACGCTGGTCGGATAACCTCATCGCGAAGACATACTCGACGTACTCGGGGGAAAACCCGCTCCTCTCCCAGTCAACAATGCCAGTAACGAGGTCATCCTGATATATAATGTCCCGCGGTGTCAGATCACCATGGGTCAAGACAAATGCACCGGAGGACTGGCGTCGGTGGCGCTCTAGCCACCTGTTCCATCTCCAACGCACGAGGGAATTGCCAGCCAGGCGGGCAAGCACCAGTCGTCGAACATCCTCGTCGTGGAACGTCCCACAGAAAGTACATGCAATGATATCATAAACATTGCGCGTCTGCTAGTTCTCAACGCACCCGATATAGGGCTGTGTACAGCTGCGCATACGTGCGATCTCTGTCCGGAGCTGCTCCTCGACGCTAGATCGTTCCGTCTTGTCAATATCCAGCCAGACATCGGCGAGGGGCACACCGGAGGCCCGTTCGCTAACCATTGCTGCTGCGATCGGTCTGTCGGGTCTGGTGGTTATGATTTTGTAGAACCCGAAGACCTTTGGCGCCCGAACCCCATTTGTTGTGGCGTAATGCATTTACCTTTTATCAGTGAAAGGGAAAGGCCCTTGTTTGAGCCAGCAGCTATAGGAAAGCTGTGATCTTGCTTAGGGATATACAGATGTGCCTCAGAAATTCAACGAGTTTACCAAACTACCCGTCACAATGGTAATCTGCATCAGTAGCAATATGAAAGGAAAAGCCTCCAAAGACTGGATATCATTAATTACCTAGGTACTTACTCATATCCGCCTCAGATCGTCGAAAGCTGCCGCTAAGTGGCCGAACCGTCACTGCCAATACATCGCCGGCAGGATTACGCTGTTCAAGGACTTTATCGCCAAAAAAAGTTGTTTGTTTCCTTACCCTCCACCGCCTGAGCATAACCAAACGACCAACTTCGTCACGGAGGACGACGAGATCTCCGTCGTCTGTAGAGCGAGACATGGTTTTGCGAGGAGTATCTACTCATGCAAAATAGAAAGCCAGGAATTAAAAGAAGTATACCGGTTGTTTTCCGGAGCCGTGGAGAAGGGAGTAGACTTCATGTTGCTTGGGGACACGTATATAAGATGGGGAGTCGCTTCAGCTTATGTAGGTCTCTCTTTATTGGAATGTGATGAAAGAAGCTTCACGAGAACCACCCTGGGACGGTTGGTGAAGAGGCTGTCGAGTTGATCAAGAAGCAAGGTGCAATCTGAACGAAAGCCACAAAGTTTCGCGATAACTTGGATCCGATCACACAAGGTTCGCGTTAGTCATTCATCTTTCGACTAGTAAACAGTTTGTAGATGGACCAGGGGACCAATTGGGCCTTTACATGTTTCGCTGGTCGAGACATAGACACTTGGTGGGGAGACCACGGGGTGGGAAAGGCGTTGCCGAGATTCAGGTTGCATATGGTTTCATAGCTTGATTAGACAATGGACTATCGTTTTGTTGTTGAGAACCTTGGACTATGCCCATATAGGTTCAAATCCAATGGAATTCTCTGATCGGTCAATATTCATTTGGCCATCTTGGACTGCCTGTCTGCTTTGCTCCGTCGCTTCCATTCTTCGACTCTATTTGTTCTGGTTCCGATCGTTCGTGTCCTTCTTGACTTTTGTAACTTCCTCGATTTATATCTTCCCAAAAACTTACTTCTCCGAGGCTACATATGTAGGGTTACACGACTTGTTTTTTGTTTTCGGTTTGTATATATTACGTGTGGGTTGGAATACTACTACCCGCAAGCTGAAGACCAGGCACGCTCTCGACGGACTATCCGTCAAATGTCCAAATGAAAGCGTATCCATGGGTGATTCTAATCGTTCCAAATCTTCAGGACCATCGACGGCCCCTCGAAGGGCCGAATCACCACAGAGTGCATGTTCACCATCAACAAATAAAATGGCTTTCACCCCTTTTTAGTCAATTTGACCGGGCAGCATGCGATGGTACCGACAACTGCATAATGAACAATGGCTGGGGCTCGTTTATTTGTGTACATCTCACAAGAGGCATTTGGGACATATGGACGAAGGCTCCCTGTGTCTGATATAGGTCTGTGTGGACAGTCAGGCATGTGGATAACTTACGCTCTTGCACCGCTCGTCCCTCTGGCACCTTATCTCTTGATAAAGTATGCTCACAGGGCATCTCTTAGTTTTCGATGCCATCCAAATCATTTTCCACCTCGAGTCCATCGTGGCAGTAGCCGCCACCCTCAGCCCCCCCAAGAGTGAGGATGCTTGGCTATAATCTCACTAATGCGCCGTGTTCACTCGAAAGTGACGGCTATTACGTTCCTTGGTATTCCTCACCAGCCAACGACTTCGCATTAATAACGCTGCTCAAGTATGATTACCCCTTTTGCTCGGTCCTGTGTCTTCACACTGCCTTTCCTTTGCTGTACAGACCGACCAGACACTCCGGGCTACCTCGAGTTTAGCTATGTGATATGAATATCCGACCCGCAGCTGAGTCCTTGGTATGCTCCGATATTTGCTCGGTACGTCAAATACATGCTTACTCAAGTATACAATCGAAGCATGCAAAAGAGGAGATATTATGATGGCTAAATTGAAGACTCGGCATTGTTGCAGGAGTCGTGGAGCCAAATAGGCCGCTTCTCTCGCATGGAGGATTCAAGATATCCCTGTCCGGAGCTGCAGCTCACAAAATCCCCGAAGATCTGGCATGGCAATGGGGTATGAATGCAAGTGATGTGGTGGGATTACAGACGGAAGATGCCAAAGACAAGTAACATACAGACTCGAGTCAACAAGTAACGAAGATAAATAAGAGACGGAAGAGAACCGAAGAAATATATATACACACAAATAGTATTACTCGTCACTCACATGTGCACCTCTGCTAACACAGTGCATTGTTTATGGTGAAACTAATAACGTCAGACAGTCTTAGTGGGTTGGGTTTTATCTTACATCTCTATTATCTCACAAACACGACTCGCTCATCCAAAAGTTTTTTTTCTCAGTTTGTTTTCAGGGAAAACATGATCCTTCTTCGGCGCGTAGAAAACAGCAACGGTTGGCCGGTTCCTGTATATACTAGCCAAGAAGGCGGTTCTCAAACACCCAATACCAGCGCTGGGAGGCCTAGCTAAGGCTAAACCTTGGAAGGTAGCACTGTGTGGCCCCCCTTTTAAAGTGTGCCCGCCTTGCATTTGCGAATCTGCGCTCCCGTCGGCAGTTGCCCCAGGCGTGTTCCCGCTCATGCGCCCCTTAAACTGCCCCCTGGAACGTGTCATGAAAGCAACATCATTCCTCTGCAGATCCAGGTTGCCGTTTTGGGCTCATCAGATCGGATCATTCTCACCTGCGCCTGGATGCCCAACGACTGCCACACCGGCCCTCCACGCAGCTCATAAACTCCGCCCCTACTCCAGCAGTCTTACCATCGTAGCTCAGCCCGCACCGCTCAAGACCGGAGGTAGGTTGCCTCCCGGCGCCATTGGACAGAGGGCAGACTGACTCGACCCGGACTGTGGGCTTCCTCTGACATCCATCCTCACAGGTAATCGCGGCTCGGTCAAGATGAGAATCGCTTGCTTGCAGTTCGCGCCGGCGGTCGGCGATGTCGACAATAACTTGAACCGTGCGGACGCTGTCCTTCAGAAGGCCGATCCGGAGGAACTTGATAGCTTGGACTTGTTGGTTGTCCCGGAGATGGCATTCAGCGGTACGCATTCAGAACAGTTGCTATACTCCACCAACGGGATCCGTTTAGTCCGAGGAATAGACTCTAACGACGAACAGGATATAACTTCAAATCACTACAGGAAGTCTCGGTCAGTTGCTTTCTGCGCTCACACATTTTGTAGAACCCGTCTCGAATCATGAGACATGGCTCAAAAATCAACATGTTCTAGGACCGTGCCGGGCTAACCAGGAACTTGAATAGCCTTTTCTCGAGTATGCTGGAAGTGGCATCAGCTCGTTATGGGCGCGCACGCTGTCACTTAAACACAACTGCCACGTGGTTGTTGGATACCCGGAGAAGGTGGACGTCTCCCACAAGTGGCCAACATCTCCCGAGTACTATAACTCAGCCACTATAGTAAACAATGAAGGCGAGACGATCGGTAATTACAGGAAGCATTTCCTCTACATGATCGACGAGACTTGGGCATTGGAAGGTTCTGGATTTGGTAAAGAGTTCATTCCTGGGCTCGGGCAGACTGCCATGGGAATATGTGAGTGACCAGTCGATTTTCAAGCCTTGACTGGATCGCTAAGTTTGACGTGAAGGTATGGACATCAACCCTTACAAGTTTGAGGCTCCTTGGCATGCCTTCGAATTTGCCTTCCACGTCTTGGAAGTCAGGGCAAACCTGGTTATCCTCTCAATGGCATGGGTCACGCGGCAAGATGCGGAGAGCTTCACCAGCATGCCTGATGTGCCGGACATGTAAGTCCATCGCCCAAGTATTCGTCGTCTCACTTATGCTCACCTGATTTACTATAGGGAGACACTCGCGTACTGGGTTCAGCGTATGGAACCCCTTATCCGGGCCGAGACATCCGAGGAGATCATCGTTGTGTTCTGTAACAGATGCGGGATAGAAGACGAAACGGTGTACGCTGGGACAAGCGCCGTGATTGGCATTAAGCAAGGCGAGGTAAATGTTTACGGAATCCTCGGCCGCAGCGAGAAGAAGCTTCTCGTAGTGGACACTGACAGCAAGCCACTTGGGAAGCTTGTCAATCAGTCAGAGAAGGAGATATGATGAGTACGACCTCGTGGCGAATCATACCCCCATCACAGCGTCTGCGAGAGGCACTCTTGCAGGTCTTCATCTCACAACAACCAGGTTTGTGACGGAAGGCGTCACGTCCATATGAAGTACATACCCGGGAAGGATGACCTGGGCTTGCAGCCATGAGCGATACCAGAATGGCGAAAACGGAATGGTGTCGTCGGCAGTTCGGCCCGATGCCTTTGTGCAGCAGGTCGGTATGCCCTATTTACGCAGATTGGAAAGCAGTGGGGGAATTATCTGCACTTTGTCTCATTTTCTAAAAGGATCTGCCTGGTATCGAATATTCGTACCCCTTCTTGTTCGGCCTCGTCTACTTCTTTCGTAAGGACTCCAACCCCCTCAACGAAAGCAGTCACGCCTTCGTGACGAAATGAAAGAGTGCTTGGTGAAACGAGGTGTGGCTCGTTTTGACGCTCACTAGGCTACTAGCACTTCCGTGCCATGAGGGCTGAGAGGGTCACGGCTGCTTTGCGAAACGGGAGGCCAGCTTGGAAACTTCGAGGGTTTTGACACCAGAATTCGGGTTAGAAAGGGGCAAGCTATTGCTCCTTGTCACATCCGTATGCTGGGACAGCGTATAGCGTATCGCGGGCGAACCGCATCACATTCTGATCAGCCCGGGGCTAGGCACTGGTGGGATAGTGGAGCGTCGAGCAAGCATGTGCATACAACTAGACATTATCAAGAGACGCTGCCCAAAGCAAGGGACCTACCTCACTGAAAAATGACAATCACGACATTGTGGTATGATCGTTGGCAGCTATGGGCGCCTCCGGTGCCATGGTCTTGACTGGCAAGCCGCGAGTGACTGGTATTAGTCCGCACAGGAGGGAATGATGTCGACAAGGGTACAGCAATAAACGTAGCTTGTCTTGCAGGCTATCAGCTTGGTCTTCACCAGGACCCCAATATTGCCGCTGGTGGACGCTCATGAGACGGACAGGCCGACTCAACACTGTTGGGGGCGAGACTCATCTTGGGGGCTATCCCCAAATCCGGTGATGCAGGCTCAAAGCCCACACAATGTGCAATTGCAAGGTTGCCATATTATCTTGAGACTCGTGATCACATTCGCGGCCGTTACAGCTGGAAAGAGACCTGCCCCTTTTGAGCACCCGGGCTACAGGCATTGGCAGACGGGGTTAGTTCCAGCGTATATAGTGAATTGCCAATATCATGTGTCATTTCCTTTCTGCTCGTGATTAGGCGGCCGAATCACTCGAGATATCCAGTCCCTCGGGTTCGGATGCGGTGGGTATTGATGCAACATAGACCATGGGATATGGGCCCTCCAAGCGTCTGCAGTCTGCGACTCGAGGCGATCATCGCGAGCCTAAGCGCCCCGACGCAACCTATGATTCGGAGATGCGGCAGTGATTCGCACTTGATTCCCCGAAGCATATGGTGCCACGGTCGGCTGATACCGAATGCGGTACTCGTCAGGGGCTTGGTTGTCGTGAGTTTGTAGTGTAAAGTGTGATGATGGATGGGGTTTTGCAGGGCTCGGAAGGTGAAGACGATACCGGACAATGTTGGGGGCAGTGGGAACCGTTGTAACTCTGCACCGAAGTGGGATCAATAGCATATGCAGAAGAGGCCAATGAGATGCTGCAAATTCACACAATCTCTGGATCCCCGTTTGGACTTTTCCTCTTCAAGTATAGCAGGGTTACTTCTGGCGCTTGCGGCAGACGGCAGGAAGTTAGATCAGATCCAATCACGCTCGGCAAAGGATGGGTACCCGGGCGAGATGTGAACAATGCCAGGGGGCCTTGCATTTCCAACACGTTGCTGCGGGTGATATTGAGTCTGCCTATTGCTCTGAGTGGCCAATTTGGAAGCCCTCGAGCAATAAGCTGGCAGCTCATTGAACAATGACCTTGTCTCGGGGCCACGAACCGTGGGTCGGCATGCCGAGGAGTTAGGAAAAGTGTGGGAGGCCCACCTTAGATGGAGGGAGGAGGTCCACGAACATCTGATAGCACAGCCCAACCGGGGAATGTCTTCGTTGACCTTTGACTTTTGACTTTTCACCATCCACAAATCCAGCTTGCATACATACATACATACAATTAAGTACCAAGGTAACTGCAAGGCACGCATATCCCATCGCTGTTACACCGGATCACACCCTAGCTGGGGTCGTGCTGCTCTCTATTCCACTCTGGACGTGGAATTTGCTTCCTGCAACTGCGACCTTGGCGCTTGCAATCACCAACAGCAGGAGAACCAACATCAGATTATTCTGTCGCAGCGAAGGTGTTGAGATTGATTAATATATTGTCCGACGCGCATGGCGTCTGTTGTCTGGATCTCGACCGTTCACCCAAATCCCAAATTCCTGTACACCATCGTACCGCAGCAGGTCCTCGTATGTGGCGATATAACGACATCAAGCTCGTATCAAACAGTCTTTAATTAGTCGACCCCGCACACCATCGGTCACTATCCTCGACGGGAACGAATTGATTGCCACCGCCGCGGTTCGAACACTATGAGGTCCGCCACGGCAAGGCTGGCTGCGGGCGCGGCTTTGGCTAGCTCCGTGTCTGCTATCTTGGTCGCCGATGGCTCAACATGCGACACCCAGTGCGGAAACGTCCTTTCTGCGACGACGGACCCGGATATCGAGTGCGACCAGAACAACTACGGCAGTTCAGCGGGAACAGTGTACAAGAACTGCATGAACTGTGAACTGAGCAGCACATACTACGACACGCAGACGAATGAGACAGACCAGCAGTGGATGCTTTACAACGCCAGATACGCCCTCAACTACTGTGTGTGGGACCAGTCTGGCGATGCCGAAGTGTGTAGAACTTCGTGGGTACCTTCCCCTTCTCTGCTCATACTCCACCGTCCTTGCTAACATATATGTCATAGACGTGCATGTGGTCCCCTCCAAGATGCCATCGAATATGGCAACTTGAGCACTGCCGTCGGGGCGTATGACTACTGTGGAGACTGGGCATGGAGCGACTTTGTGACGGCATGCGTGAACTGCTTGCGGTCAGGCGTAAACGACTATCTCGCCAATATGGTGGTCCTGCTGCAGGTAGGCTGTGACCAAAAGCCAGCTCTGGGTTCCACCGTCGCCGTCAAGGGAGGGATATTCTCGACAACATTGATGACCGAGACGACACCGACACCGACAAGTACTTGGGTGAGCTCCATCGATACTGGTCCGATCTCGCTCGGCGGAAAAGTAGGCATCGCCATCGGCAGTTTTTGCTTCCTCCTCGCCGTGGCGGGCTTCTTCATCGTCTGCAACGGCCGCCGCCGCCGCCGCGCGTTCCTCCGCAAGCTCGAGATGCGTCAGAAGGAGGCGGATTGGACGCAGCCGGCCATGACGACCGGCGTCATGAGCCGCGGTCCCGATATGAATAACACGCCACTCAGCCAGAAGCCTCTTCGCGGCTGGGACGACTCGCCCGGGTCGGCCACGGCAACCGACCCAACCTACGCGCGGTACTTCTCGCCGTACTCATCGCAGTACAACAGCCCCGTCAGCGCGGCGGGCACGCCGGGGCTGACGGCGCATCAATGGCCACAGGAGTTCCACGATTTCCATGACCACGTGGCACAGGGATACACATCTCCCTCTCAGGAGAAGACCATGCAGGACCAACACGAGGCCGCAGCGGGCTCTCTGAGCCCACCCATCCACATAGGGGTTGCGCTGGGTGGCGACGACAAGAGCCGGCGGGCTGAGCACTCAAACCAGAGCGGTTGGGAACGACAACATACTACAGGCGAGGAGTACGAGCTCCACGAGGTCAGCAGTGCGGGAGGGAGTAGTGCCGGTGGGGGCAACCTGCTGGGCCACAACGGCAGCTTCAGCGAACGAATGGCCAGGGGGACTCCGGTCCTTCAGCACCCCGGCAACGGAAGGTACAGCCCTGACAGGATAGTACCTCCGCCGCCGCCGCCCCCTACCCACACGATACACGGTGGCCTGAGGTATGATGACGGGCAAGGTGGGAACGCCATATAGCTTGAATAGCGAGCATGGGTGTAGGCTGGAATGTTATATGGTCGATGTTTTACAAGGCGTTGTTACTAGCCTGGAGTTTGGAGTTCGAATACCGCCTTTTACTTCGTGAAGTGCCGGGTTGGTGGCTAGGGTACCCTTCCTACAGGGTCGTAACGCTTGGAGCAGGATAGGCCTGTATTGACGGGCCTGAAATGTACATTTTTGATAATTTGAGCGATCCTGATTTCAGGGGCAGGACGAGGCTGGTTCAACTCACCACGCTCTGCTGGTAGATATCAGCCGCGATTGAAAATATGAATGTCTTGTAGATTTTAAATGACAATGTAATTATTACAATTACTTGATGAAACATCCCATTCTGGCTAAATTATTAGTGACCATTACCCTCTCGTGGTGAAGACGATCAGGGAGTAACAACATGAGATATCACAACACTGTCAGACTCATGCAAATTAACCATCTACAGAGGTGGTCAGGTCAGCCTGCCTTCGACCCTCATCGAGGGTGATATTCAGCATCATGACTGACCTGACCTGATTTGGGTCGTGAAGCAAAAAGAACAAAAGAGACAGGGCTCAACCGGGATTTGAACCCGGGGCCTCCTGCAGTGCGTGTTAAACCCAAAGCAGGAATCATACGACTAGACCATTGAGCCATTGCATTGAAAAATGCCGATAATTGTCATGTCAAGAGGATTGGGATGTTGGTGTGGGCTGGAGGTTGCACTGATTCAGGTGGTGGCTGGTTGTACCACAGTAAATTGGAGTGTCAGACTGATTCAGTCGGGAGCGCCGTTTTTGTCGCTAAGCCCGAAGCGTGGATGGTGCTTGGCAGGCTGGCAGGCAGGCAGGCAGGCAGGCAGGCAGGCTTGGTGTGAGTGTTGCTGCATGGTGCACGGTGCACGGTGCACGGAACAAACTAGTGTGTGTGCCCCACAGCTCTCAAAAAATTTGGGCAACAGAAAAGCTTCACAGGAGTAAAACCATTGCACCTGCCATCACGACCCGGCATTATCCAATTTGGAAAGGAGCATCGACACCCGCGCCTTCCACCTTACTAACACTAATTTACTCTCTTGTCTTGTCTCGTGCCTGTTTCTCGGATAATCAGGATGGCGGACAAGGTCGTGGCCGTAAAGGCCCAAGAGGAAGAGCATGTCATCAAGCCTCAAGCATCTAAGCCAGCCACCGACACCAGCGACTGGCCGCTGCTGCTGAAGAACTACGACAAACGTACGAATTCTCACACCCTCCTGACGCTCCTTACCAAGTATATAATGTGCAAATGATACTGACTGAATTTGAATTCTACAGTGCTCGTGAGAACGGGTCACTTCACCCCCATTCCCCACGGATGCAAGCCTCACATGCGAGACATCAAGAGCTACGGTATGATGCGCCCTCCCCACCACCTCCACAACCTCAATGGCATATAAACTAATTCGCAACAGTCTCTTCCGGTGTCATTAACGTGAGAACCACCCTTCGCTGGCTATTTCTTCATCTTTTCGCCGTACTGACGTCCATTCTCCCTACAGCTCGATAAGCCCTCGAACCCCTCCTCCCACGAAGTCGTCGCTTGGGTCAAGCGCATGCTCCGAACCGAGAAGACCGGCCACAGTGGTACTCTTGATCCCAAGGTCACTGGTTGTCTCATTGTCTGCATTGACCGTGCCACCCGTCTCGTCAAGTCCCAGCAAGGAGCCGGAAAGGAATATGTTGCCGTTGTGCGCTTCCACGACAAGGTCCCTGGCGGCCGGACAGAGTTTGCTCGCGTCCTCGAGCTCCTTACCGGTTCCCTGTTCCAGCGACCCCCCTTGATCTCGGCCGTTAAGCGTCAGCTCCGTATCCGAACCATCTACGAGTCCAAGCTTATTGAGTTCGACAACGACCGCCACCTCGGTGTCTTCTGGGTCAGCTGTGAGGCCGGCACTTACATCCGAACACTCTGTGTCCACTTGGGACTTCTGCTCGGTGTCGGTGCGCACATGCAGGAGCTGCGACGAGTGCGCTCCGGTGCTATGGACGAGAACAAGGACCTGGTCACCCTTCACGACGTTCTGGATGCTCAGTGGCAATACGGTAAGTCTCAACTCTTTCATGTGGGTCCCAGTGCGAAACTGACTCGGCCGTGACAGACAACAACCGTGATGAGACCTACCTGCGAAAGGTTATCCAGCCTCTCGAGACCCTGCTCGTTGGCTACAAGCGACTTGTCGTCAAGGACAGCGCAGTCAATGCTATCACCTATGGTGCCAAGCTGATGCTGCCTGGTCTTCTGCGCTACGAGTCCAACATCGAGCAGCACGAGGAGATCGTCTTGATCACCACCAAGGGTGAGGCTATCGCCATTGCTATCGCGATGATGTCCGCTGTCGAGATGACCACCTGTGACCACGGCGTTGTCGCCAAGGTCAAGCGTTGCATCATGGAGCGTGACCTGTACCCCCGCAGGTGGGGTCTCGGCCCTACGGCCGCTGAGAAGAAGAAGCTCAAGGCCGATGGCAAGCTCGACAAGTACGGACGACCCAACGAGGCCACCCCTGCTAAGTGGACCGATTCCTACAAGGACTTCAGTGCCGCTGGCCAGGCCGCTGAGAAGCCTACGGAGGCTGCATCTGCTGAGCTCCCCAAGGCCGTTGCGCCCGCGGCTGTTGTCGCAGAGGCCGAGGCTCCCAAGGAGGAGAGCAAGGATAAGAAGCGGAAGAAGCACGATGGCGAGACGGCCGATGAGAAGGCCGAGCGCAAGCGAAGGAAGGCCGAGAAGAAGGCCAAGAAGGCGACGAAGGGAGGCAAGGATGACGACGAAGACAGCGATTAAACAAACGGCTGTCTGCTCTGTTCCATAAAACAAGCCTGTGTCGATATTATCATGTCAGCATCGTGGCTGGAGTCAGTCCGTCTCAGTGTCTGCTTGGCGTTTCTGCTGTAGTATCATCGGGGGGGTATTTAAAAATGGCGTTCAGGAGGGAGGGTCTTGTAGCTGTTTGGACATTGCATCCTTTTGCTGGATAAGTAGTTAAGGAGGTCGCGTTTGAGCAATGTGCAAAAGGATTTTCAAAATACACCGTGGGTGGCAGGCATTGCGTGAGCATCCTAACTTCGGTGTCTTTCGATTCAGAGATCGATGACGAAAGGGCATGCTCCATATTCTCTATCAGTTTTCACCGGACTACCACGAAGATCCGGGAGCCTGCCTGGACAACTGTATCAACGTTCCAAGATGGGATATTCGGAAAGGCACCTGCTCCTTCGCATATCACTCCAGCGCGGTCACGGCACTCTGACGACATGCCTAAATATCACCAAAGCCAATATGTCAACCCATCATGCACTGAGCCTTATCGAAGCTGGGTTGGGGTAATGAAAGACGTGTCGTGGAACGCGACATCTATCAACGACGTTTCGAAGTCCGCCCCATGTCGTGCACCGACCGGTAGTGTAGTGATAGCTGACAACTGAAAGGCGTACAAGCTGATTACGTTTCGCAGGCCCGCCTTTTGAGGTCGCAGCCGTTGTCTTTATTTAAAGAAGAAGAAAAATACAAGATCTTGCCAAACATCGCGTGTCCGAAGCAAGAACTACGAAGGGCTTGCCTTACGAGACCAGCCGAGGTGTGTATGTGCGTGTAAGTGTGTATATATACACCCGACTTATATCACATGAGTATGTCCATACCGCTGTAAGCTATGCGAAGTTTGAACATATTGATCATGGTTTATAATGTACATTTCCGTATGCACAGAATCGAAGATGCGGTGCTACATAGAATGCCAAACTACTCGTGGGGTTGTTTCATAGGTTTGAATGGTCAACACCAGCATCCACGACAACTCTTCTCAGAACAACATGGTTGATAAGAAATCCGGGCATAGTGCCAACTGAGGTGTGACCGGTGCACTGCATCAGACCATCTCGTTTCGAGGCAGGACAGGAACCGTCACACTTCTGGTTGACACATGACACATTTCACTGGTACGTCAATGATAGTCCCGGGGTTTGGGCGAAGGTAAGTTTCGTTTTCTTGACCCGGATTTGATTTCTCTGGCTGGGATATCCCATTGCCCTCATATAGAATGAGCATGGAAATGCTGAGGAAAAGACGATGACAGGCATGACACATGCAACGGATCTAACACTGAGAAGCAGATAGGGCTTCCAATTTCAGCGTTCGAGACGTTGTCCGTACAATACTTATCTGTGTTTCCAGGATGTGCATACAAATCGTGGAGGAGCGACTGCTCCTTCTACGTCTTGTGCCGGTTGTTCTTGCATGAGACAAATGCGTCTACAAGAACCAGGAAGTCAAAGTCGACCCTCGGACCGAACATCGTCTCGAGTATTTGTTTGTTCCTCATCTCCTCTTGCTCCTCAAACCGCCATACTCACCTACTTGACCATCATCCCTTGCCGTCTATACTCGCTCCCCCACGCCATCTCCTTCCAAGCATAAGAAATATTTCACATGACCTGTTCACAAAACCTAGGCAAAATCATGAAACCCTTACCTCGATCAATATCGAGTGTCAGTCTGTTTGGTTTGTTCGTTGTGCTCACAATACACAGTGGGCAGGCAGCACCAAAGCCCGAGCAGCTCTTCTCCCTCAACGAAACGTCAACCCCTATATTTGCAGCAATAACCAGAGACTTCCCAGACCCATCAATACTAAAGGGTGAAGACGGCTGGTATGCCTTCGCGACCGCGAGCGGAGACAAGCAAGTCCAGGTAGCCAAAGCGTCCACGCCAGGGGGACCCTGGAAGTACCTTGACGTCGACCTCCTCCCTAACCCCGGAGAATGGACGACTAGAAAGAACACCTGGGCACCTGATGTGCGGAGGGTCGGGGACGGAACCTATGTGATGTACTACTCAGGTCAGCTGGCTAGGATCCCAGCCCACCACTGCATCGGGGTCGCCACGGCCGACAGCATCACGGGCCCGTGGACAGCCCACGACGAGCCCTGGATCTGCGACATGGCGCGGGGTGGCTCGATCGACCCCTCGGGCTTCCTGGACGAGGCCACGGGCAAGCGGTACGTCGTGTACAAGGCCGACGGGAACTCGATCGGGAGGGGCGGGGACTGCAACAACGGCGTCGAGCCGAAGCAGCCCACGCCCATCCTGCTGCAGGAGGTCGCCGGGGACGGCATCACCCGGGTCGGGGGCGCGGTCGAGCTCCTGGACCGGACCGACGCCGACGGCCCGCTGGTGGAGGCGCCGAACCTGATCCGGGCCGCCGACGGGTCCTACGTGCTGTTCTACAGCAGCCACTGCTTCACGTCGGCGGCGTACGACGTCAAGTACGCCATCGCCGACACCGTCGCCGGGCCGTACGCGAGGAAGTCGGACGCGCTGTTCCGGAGCGGCTCCTATAGCTTGGTGTCGCCGGGAGGGGCGACCAGCATCGAGGAGGGCGGCATCATGGTCTTCCACGGGAACTGTCCGGCGGGCCGCTGCATGTATATCGCGAGGTTTGCCGTGACTCGCGAGTATGTGCTCGCGGGCTGATGGGGGGTTCGGCGTCCTGCGTTACCAAAGGGTTTCCAGCTGTTTTTTTATGGCACCAGGCATGCTGGACAGAAAATCCCGGAGAGGCATGTGTCAATGAGCGGGACCTGAAAACAACAAAGCTGGTGTGCCGGCCATTTGTGTGTGAGACGTTGGATGGCACCTTCTGGATATCAGGGGCGCGGTTGTTGATGATGACACCAGGAACATCAGGATAGCGATTAGAAACATGGAGAGACTGAGTTCGAAAGACATATGCCTCTGCTGCAGGTGGTCATCGTGGCGGACCTCCAAAGTGGTCCATGGTCCGTGCATATGCTTGGGATCCCCTGACCACAGCTAAGCGCTGGGGCCAGCGCATCAACTGCCTCGGTCCCTTCATGTGAAGTCTTATACGCAGCCCGCCAGTCCCGCCAGTCCCGCCAGGACGAAGAGTCCAAGTCGGTCCATAAGAGCAACACTCCAGGTCCATGTCTGCGAGAATTGACCGCTTCGCTCGACCCTCATCTCGTCTTGGCGAGTCCAATGACCTCCTGGAGCTGCCCGGGATGCCGGCCTTGCAGGAAGAGAATCACACCTGCTTAGACGCCGCCGGCGCGAACGCAGGCCAATCAAGGTGTGCACCGGCCGTGTGATCCTCACAGCACAACGGCAGCCATGCAGACTTTTCCAGACGGAGACCCGACCAGAGGCTAGGGACTCGTGCCAGGGCCCGCCAGGTTTTGATGAGTACCGAGCTGCTGGTCTGCGATTACCAGCTGAGCTGACGCCCCACATGAAGTGGCCCTGACGTGACAGGGATTGAGTTGCACACAAAATTTACCACCGGGGACCTTATAATCGGTCAGATCAGCACAGGGCAACTATAGAGTACTTCTGTAGTACATTTTTAAAACCGGCTTTAAATCTGTTCGAACTACTATATATTTTATTATTAAAATAAAAATAAATAAAATTAATATAAAATACTATTAAATTTAATATTAATTATAATTATTAAATATAATATTTAATTAAATATTAAGCTTAGTAAAAAGCTTAATACTTAATATAATATATAAAATAAATATATATTAATTTTAAAAGTAATTATATAGTTACTTTCTTTTAAATAACTATAATTTAATATTATATATATATATATATATATATTTATATTTATATATATATATTTATATATATATATAATAATTATATAATTACTTATTAATAAATAACTTAAGTTTTATATATTTAATATATAAATTAAAATATTATATTATTTAATATTAAGCTTAAAAATATTTATATAATTACTTTTTATTAAATAACTATATTATATATTATATAAAGTATATATATTAAGCTTAAAAATAGTTTATATAACTACTTTATAATAAATAATATAGATTTTATAAATTTTAATATATATATATATATTAAAGTATTATAATATTTAATATTAAGCTTAAAAGTAATTATATAACTACTTTTTATTAAATAACTATAGTTTATTTTATTAAATATATATATTAAAATATTAAATCTTTAAATATTAAGCTTAAAAGTAGTTATATAACCGCTTTTTATTAAGTAACTATAGTTTATTTTATTAAAAGTATATATAATAAACTTAAAAGCAGTTATATAACCGCTTTCTATTAAGTAACTATAGTTTATTTTATTAAAAGTATATATAATAAGCTTAAAAGCGGTTTTAAAACCGCTTTCTATTAAGTAACTTAGGTTTTTATTATTTAATATATATATTAAAATATTAAAACTTTTAATATTAAACTTAAAAGCGGTTATATAACCGCTTTCTATTAAGTAACTTAGATTTTTATTATTTAATATATATATTAAAATATTAAAACTTTTAATATTAAACTTAAAAGCAGTTATATAACCGCTTTCTATTAAGTAACTATAGTTTACTTTATTAAAAGTATATATATTAAGCTTAAAAGCGGTTTTAAAACCGCTTTCTATTAAGTAACTAAGGTTTATTTTACTTAATATATATATATATATAGCTTAAAAGCGGTTTTAAAACCGCTTTCTTTTAAGTAACTAAGGTTTATTGTATTTAATATATATTAAAATATTAAAACCTTTTATATTAAGCTTAAAAGCGGTTTTAAAACCGCTTTCTTTTAAGTAACTTAGGTTTATTATATTTAATATATATATATATAACTTAAAAGCGGTTTTAAAACCGCTTTATCTTAAGTAACTAAGGTTTATTTTACTTAATATATATATATATAGCTTAAAAGCGGTTTTAAAACCGCTTTCTCTTAAGTAACTAAGGTTTATTTTATTTAATATATATTAAAATATTAAAACCTTTTATATTAAGCTTAAAAGCGGTTTTAAAACCGCTTTCTTTTAAGTAACTAAGGTTTATTTTATTTAATATATATATTAAAATATTAAAACTTTTAATATTAAACTTAAAAGCGGTTATATAACCGCTTTCTATTAAGTAACTTAGATTTTTATTATTTAATATATATATTACAATATTAAAACTTTTAATATTAAACTTAAAAGCAGTTATATAACCGCTTTCTATTAAGTAACTATAGTTTACTTTATTAAAAGTATATATATTAAGCTTAAAAGCGGTTTTAAAACC